>CM059217.1:0-217500 GCA_030347435.1 Clarias fuscus
GGCCTACACGGGCCCTTGGGGGTTCTTTGTGGAACCCTATAACCACGGCTTCTTCCCCTAACCCTAACCCTAACCCTAACCCCTAACCCTAACCCTAACCCCTAACCCTAACCCTAACCCCTAACCCTAACCCTAACCCTAACCCTAACCCCTAACCCTAACCCTAACCCTAACCCTAACCTAACCCTAACCCTAACCCTAACCCTAACCTGTCTACCCTCTGCTTACGAGGAGGAAGATACCAACATACACAGTGAAGTGGAGGAAGTAAACATGCACAGTGTCCTCACCACTTCTCCTCCACCCCCAGAAAACACAGAGGCTACACATACAACAGGACAGGCCTACATACACCCCGAGATCAATACACCATCCATTCCAAAAAATCCCTCCCAGTCAAAAACACAAACTCACAAGAAAACTACATCCACTATGACAGATCCATTTACTGAGTGGTCCCCAGCTACATCCTCTGTCGGAGATGTGGACTCAGACAGCTACACTGACAGTTCCCCTGATTTCCCTTCCTCCCAAAAAGAACAACACATACCTCTCACACATTCCGACCAAAGTGTTAGAGAGGAGCAAAACAACAATTGGGTAGAGGAGGAAGAACAGGGCCTACAGAAGGAAAGGCCACATACACATATCAATGTCAATACCAACAGAAAAATGACTAATCGGCTACTTACCTTTCCAAAAACATATAAATCCGTGTCACACAGACGGATAGGAAGACATAAAGCCTACACGGCACCTTCAATAGAATAACAAACCCATACTCACCTGGTCAGACCTCTCCGGGAAACACGCCACACCTGGAACCTGCAGGATAAAACAAAGAAAAATTTATCAAGAAATCAATTACTTAAAAAACCCCACTAAACCTTTAATTAAAGTCCAAATCCGACAGTCAGCGGCATAGATGGCCTGTGCATTCTTGGTTAGCATGTTACTTCTATCTTCTACCTTTATCCCCTATCTTCTTTCCTAATCCTAACCATAACCCTTTATCTTGTCACCCCTAAATCTTAACCCCTCTTTTTCTTCAACCCTAAAATCTTAACCCCTCTTTTTCTTCAACCCTAAAAACTTAACCCCTCTTCTTCTTCAACCCTAAGATTTAACCACTTTTCTCTTGTTCCAAGCTTCTAACGGCTAACCCAAACCCCTAACCCTAACCCTAACCCTAACCCTAGGTTTTGAACTCTAGACCTAAACTTTAACCCTAAACATAACCGTTCGTTTAAAATCCTAATTCCAGAACCCTAGGTCAGCAGAACCCTTATTTTCTATAACCCTACTGTTTTCTGACCTCTAGCTTTTAACTTCAGCTTTCAGGTCTGCAGAGTACCGAGTCTTCCTCACCTATCCCCCAACCTACCCTACCCCCCTCTTTCCTTGCCTTGGACCCTGTCCCGGGACCGTCTCCCTCTTTGTCTTTTATCCTACCCCCTTTCCACAACCCTTACCTTACTCGGTGCTCATGTATGACCTTAAAGCTATAGGCATTCACCATATAGAATCCTAAGCCTCACTTTAACCATAGGCGTCGTATAATGTCGGAAACCTAATTAGAAATGACCCCGAATCGTAACCCCCAGGCCCTGATTTTAATTTCAACCCTACTAAGGGTGTTTGGGCTCATGGAGGGACTTTACAACAGCTTACTCAAAAGCGAAACCTTTAGCTTTGAAACTCTAAATAGGCGACATCAGTCGACCGTCATGTTGGAGGAGGCTGAAAATGAGGCCCGAGTGGCTGGCCCGTGCACAACGCATGTTCCGGGTCTTTCCCGGGTCTGCGGATTCTTTTACCCTAACCTAACCCAGCCAGTGCCGCCCTCGGTCACCTTGTTGGAAGCCATCTCCATGTCCTGGTGGGTAGAGGTTAAAAGATTATCATAATTGTTAACCTCACTATATAAAAGATACTACCATTTTAATATAGACACCCACTCAGGCACCCTATTAGTTGGGGACAACAGTTTCGCTGCTTATCCACGAGCACGTGCTGTAACGGTTGGACCGAGAGACACGGGTGATCCGTTGTTTAGGGCGGCCGAAAAAAACGGGCTCGGGCGCATCGGCGAGGGAGATATGACGGGACGTTAGACCTCGGGCGTAAGCGCATACGGTGTCAAGGTTCAGTGGGCGTGCGTCTGGAGCATGATTTGGGATTAGCCCAGATCTAGCTTAGTGGGTCGGTGTCACCCTCGGAAGGGAGGAGTAGGCCGAACAAGACCCAGGATTTCGTGCCATCCTCGGAGGTTCAGTCCACCCCGAGCTGAAAGGCGATCGGTAGCTTAGGCTCTAGTTGCGTGTCTCTACCTGTCACCCAATGCTGTCCCGTGGCATCCTTTAATTGATCCCCGTCTGCCTTCCGGGACCCCTAAATAGGCGTCTGCTGGTCCAACCTTGTCCCATTCAGAGCGTTAAAGCTCAGGCACAAGTGATTTAACATGCGTCGTAGGTCACTAGGCCCTAACATAATCTCAATATTTCCTGTAATTTATTTACTAAATAGGTCAAACATCGCTGATTAGGCAAACGAGGGTGATGGCAACTGTAATCTACCCTGATATAAAATGTTTGGGCTGAAACTTTGGCCTGAGCCGCAAATTAGTGACGTTTATTAGATATTTTAATTCAAAATAATAACCTTTTTCTTTAGCAGCGATCCGCAATCTGTATTTTTTATTTCATGCGTCGTAGGAATATTAGATTTAGACTAAAGTAAATTTAAAATTTAATTCACAATTATTAAATAGGTCAAAGATCAATTTTTTAGATTAATGAGGTGGATCGCAACTGTGTTTCACCCTAATACAAAATGTTTAGGCTGCAAATGTGGCCTTAACATTAAATTAGACACATTTATTAGACATTTTAGTTAGAATTATTTAATTTTGACCCTAGTGGCGTTCTTCCCTACAAGATTTTTTACCTTAGGGGCGCTCCATAACCGACTGTGCCCCAGAGCATCATGGGAGCATAAATGTGGAGTATATTTTAACAAATAACTCCTAAACGACAAAAGATAGACTCGTGCCGTTTTTTGCGTCGTGAGGTGTGTGACACACTGAATGAAATACAATATAACTTGAAAATCCACCATCAGTGTGAAAAATATGCCGAGTAAGGAGCTGGGTTGGCCTTCCACTAAGGCTTAGTTTGGCTGGGGATTTTTTACTGTCATTTTGATAGGAATTTTCCTCCGGAACCTACCCAGTAGAAGCTTGTTGATCTGATTTTGGGGTCATCCGCTGGGATTAGATGGTCTCCACACACTTCCCGGAGCAACACTCTGTCCAAGTGCTTCCAGAAACCTAGCGGTGTTAACAAAGGAACACTGGCAGAGAAGGTGAGTCATGGTTATCTACCAGTCTTCACTTTATTTAAATATAGTTTCACTTTCTATCTCTTTATATACGTATAGTGCGTCTCGTATTATGGTTCAGGTGGTACTATAATGGTCTCAGTTTAAATAATGTTTAACTCTAAGATTATTAGTGAGGTTATTATCTTAAATAGTACTTTTAAAATGATTACTTACATAAATAAATAAATTAATTAATTAATTAATTAATAAATAAACATTTTATTCAATTGGCTATGGGACACGGGCCGAGGACTGATCGACCTACGGCTGGCCGCCATGGAGGAGGGTGTCTAGTAATAAAAGGCCGAAACACCCTATGATTCTATGGTTTACTACTGATGACGTGTCTCACCATTTAGGATATCGTTGGATTAAAGGGGACTTTAATCTTAGCTCACACCCTTAATCCTAAATAGAATTTTGTGCCGTTCCAATCCCTGAACCCAAAACATAACCGTCAGTGTCTTCAACCGCTAGTTCTAACCGTAAGCCTAAACCTTTAACCTAACCATAACCATTAATTAGGAAACATAACCGTTCGTTTAAAATCCTAATTCCAGAACCCTAGGTCAGCAGAACCCTTATTTTCTATAACCCTAATGTTTTCTGACCTCTAGCCTTTAACTTCAGCTTTCAGGTCTGCAGAGTACCGAGTCTTCCTCACCTATCCCCCAACCTACCCTACCCCCCTCTTTCCTTGCCTTGGACCCTGTCCCGGGACCGTCTCCCTCTTTGTCTTTTATCCTACCCCCTTTCCACAACCCTTACCTTACTCGGTGCTCATGTATGACCTTAAAGCCATAGGCATTCACCATATAGAATCCTAAGCCTCACTTTAACCATAGGCCTCGTATAATGTCGGAAACCTAATTAGAAATGACCCCGAATCGTAACCCCCAGGCCCTGATTTTAATTTCAACCCTACTAAGGGTGTTTGGGCTCATGGAGGGACTTTACAACAGCTTACTCAAAAGCGAAACCTTTAGCTTTGAAACTCTAAATAGGCGACATCAGTCGACCGTCATGTTGGAGGAGGCTGACAATGAGGCCCGAGTGGCTGGCCCGTGCACAACGCATGTTCCGGGTCTTTCCCGGGTCTGCGGATTCTTTTACCCTAACCTAACCCAGCCAGTGCCGCCCTCGGTCACCTTATTGGAAGCCATCTCCATGTCCTGGTGGGTAGAGGTTAAAAGATGATCATAATTGTTAACCTCACTATATAAAAGATAATACCATTTTAATATAGACACCCACCCAGGCACCCTATTAGTTGGGGACAACAGTTTCGCTGCTTATCCACGAGCACGTGCTGTAACGGTTGGACCGAGAGACACGGGTGATCCGTTGTTTAGGGCGGCCGAAAAAAACGGGCTCGGGCGCATCGGCGAGGGAAATATGACGGGACGTTAGACCTCGGGCGTAAGCGCATACGGTGTCAAGGTTCAGTGGGCGTGCGTCTGGAGCATGATTTGGGATTAGCCCAGATCTAGCTTAGTGGGTCGGTGTCACCCTCGGAAGGGAGGAGTAGGCCGAACAAGACCCAGGATTTCGTGCCATCCTCGGAGGTTCAGTCCACCCCGAGCTGAAAGGCGATCGGTAGCTTAGGCTCTAGTTGCGTGTCTCTACCTGTCACCCAATGCTGTCCCGTGGCATCCTTTAATTGATCCCCGTCTGCCTTCCGGGACCCCTAAATAGGCGTCTGCTGGTCCAACCTTGTCCCATTCAGAGCGTTAAAGCTCAGGCACAAGTGATTTAACATGCGTCGTAGGTCACTAGGCCCTAACATAATCTCAATATTTTCTGTAATTTATTTACCAAATAGGTCAAACATCGCTGATTAGGCAAACGAGGGTGATGGCAACTGTAATCTACCCTGATATAAAATGTTTGGGCTGAAACTTTGGCCTGAGCCGCAAATTAGTGACGGTTATTAGATATCTTAATTCAAAATAATAACCTTCTTCTTTAGCAGCGATCCGCAATCTGTATTTTTTATTTTATTTCATGCGTCGTAGGAATATTAGATTTAGACTAAAGTAAATTTAAAATTTAATTCACAATTATTAAATAGGTCAAAGATCAATTTTTTAGATTAATGAGGTGGATCGCAACTGTGTTTCACCCTAATACAAAATGTTTAGGCTGCAAATGTGGCCTTAACATTAAATTAGACACATTTATTAGACATTTTAGTTAGAATTATTTAATTTTGACCCTAGTGGCGTTCTTCTCTACAAGATTTTTTACCTTAGTGGCGCTCCATAACCGACTGTGCCCCAGAGCATCATGGGAGCATAAATGTGGAGTATATTTTAGCAAATAACTCCTAAACGACAAAAGATAGACTCGTGCCGTTTTTTGCGTCGTGATGTTTGTGACACACTGAATGAAATACAATATAACTTGAAAATCCACCATCAGTGTGAAAAATATGCCGAGTAAGGAGCTGGGTTGGCCTTCCACTAAGGCTTAGTTTGGCTGGGGATTTTTTACTGTCATTTTGATAGGAATTTTCCTCCGGAACCTACCCAGTAGAAGCTTGTTGATCTGATTTTGGGGTCATCCGCTGGGATTAGATGGTCTCCACACACTTCCCGGAGCAACACTCTGTCCAAGTGCTTCCAGAAACCTAGCGGTGTTAACAAAGGAACACTGGCAGAGAAGGTGAGTCATGGTTATCTACCAGTCTTCACTTTATTTAAATATAGTTTCACTTTCTATCTCTTTATATACGTATAGTGCGTCTCGTATTATGGTTCAGGTGGTACTATAATGGTCTCAGTTTAAATAATGTTTAACTCTAAGATTATTAGTGAGGTTATTATCTTAAATAGTACTTTTAAAATGATTACTTACATAAATAAATAAATAAATAAATTAATTAATTAATAAATAAACATTTTATTCAATTGGCTATGGGACACGGGCCGAGGACTGATCGACCTACGGCTGGCCGCCATGGAG
This sequence comes from Clarias fuscus, assembly GCA_030347435.1. Classification (NCBI taxonomy): domain Eukaryota; kingdom Metazoa; phylum Chordata; class Actinopteri; order Siluriformes; family Clariidae; genus Clarias; species Clarias fuscus. The sequence goes on from CM059217.1 coordinate 6,346, forward strand.
GAGGGTGTCTAGTAATAAAAGGCCGAAACACCCTATGATTCTATGGTTTACTACTGATGACGTGTCTCACCATTTAGGATATCGTTGGATTAAAGGGGACTTTAATCTTAGCTCACACCCTTAATCCTAAATAGAATTTTGTGCCGTTCCAATCCCTGAACCCAAAACATAACCGTCAGTGTCTTCAACCGCTAGTTCTAACCGTAAGCCTAAACCTTTAACCTAACCATAACCATTAATTAGGAACTTAGCTTTCAGAACTTTATAGCTAAACTTAACCGTTAGTTTTGAACTCTAGACCTAAACTTTAACCCTAAACATAACCGTTCGTTTAAAATCCTAATTCCAGAACCCTAGGTCAGCAGAACCCTTATTTTCTATAACCCTAATGTTTTCTGACCTCTAGCCTTTAACTTCAGCTTTCAGGTCTGCAGAGTACCGAGTCTTCCTCACCTATCCCCCAACCTACCCTACCCCCCTCTTTCCTTGCCTTGGACCCTGTCCCGGGACCGTCTCCCTCTTTGTCTTTTATCCTACCCCCTTTCCACAACCCTTACCTTACTCGGTGCTCATGTATGACCTTAAAGCCATAGGCATTCACCATATAGAATCCTAAGCCTCACTTTAACCATAGGCCTCGTATAATGTCGGAAACCTAATTAGAAATGACCCCGAATCGTAACCCCCAGGCCCTGATTTTAATTTCAACCCTACTAAGGGTGTTTGGGCTCATGGAGGGACTTTACAACAGCTTACTCAAAAGCGAAACCTTTAGCTTTGAAACTCTAAATAGGCGACATCAGTCGACCGTCATGTTGGAGGAGGCTGACAATGAGGCCCGAGTGGCTGGCCCGTGCACAACGCATGTTCCGGGTCTTTCCCGGGTCTGCGGATTCTTTTACCCTAACCTAACCCAGCCAGTGCCGCCCTCGGTCACCTTGTTGGAAGCCATCTCCATGTCCTGGTGGGTAGAGGTTAAAAGATGATCATAATTGTTAACCTCACTATATAAAAGATAATACCATTTTAATATAGACACCCACCCAGGCACCCTATTAGTTGGGGACAACAGTTTTGCTGCTTATCCACGAGCACGTGCTGTAACGGTTGGACCGAGAGACACGGGTGATCCGTTGTTAAGGGCGGCCGAAAAAAACGGGCTCGGGCGCATCGGCGAGGGAAATATGACGGGACGTTAGACCTCGGGCGTAAGCGCATACGGTGTCAAGGTTCAGTGGGCGTGCGTCTGGAGCATGATTTGGGATTAGCCCAGATCTAGCTTAGTGGGTCGGTGTCACCCTCGGAAGGGAGGAGTAGGCCGAGCAAGACCCAGGATTTCGTGCCATCCTCGGAGGTTCAGTCCACCCCGAGCTGAAAGGCGATCGGTAGCTTAGGCTCTAGTTGCGTGCCTCTACCTGTCACCCAATGCTGTCCCGTGGCATCCTTTAATTGATCCCCGTCTGCCTTCCGGGACCCCTAAATAGGCGTCTGCTGGTCCAACCTTGTCCCATTCAGAGCGTTAAAGCTCAGGCACAAGTGATTTAACATGCGTCGTAGGTCACTAGGCCCTAACATAATCTCAATATTTTTTGTAATTTATTTACTAAATAGGTCAAACATCGCTGATTAGGCAAACGAGGGTGATGGCAACTGTAATCTACCCTGATATAAAATGTTTGGGCTGAAACTTTGGCCTGAGCCGCAAATTAGTGACGTTTATTAGATATCTTAATTAAAAACATTAATCTTTTACTTTAGCAGCGATCCGCAATCTGTATTTTTTATTTCATGCGTCGTAGGAATATTAGATTTAGACTAAAGTAAATATAAAATTTAATTCACAATTATTAAATAGGTCAAAGATCAATTTTTTAGATTAATGAGGTGGACCGCAACTGTGTTTCACCCTAATACAAAATGTTTAGGCTGCAAATGTGGCCTTAACATTAAATTAGACACATTTATTAGACATTTTAGTTAGAATTATTTAATTTTGACCCTAGTGGCGTTCTTCCTTACAAGATTTTTTACCTTAGTGGCGCTCCATAATCGACTGTGCCCCAGAGCATCATGGGAGCATAAATGTGGAGTATATTTTAACAAATAACTCCTAAACGACAAAAGATAGACTCGTGCCGTTTTTTGCGTCGTGAGGTGTGTGACACACTGAATGAAATACAATATAACTTGAAAATCCACCATCAGTGTGAAAAATATGCCGAGTAAGGAGCTGGGTTGGCCTTCCACTAAGGCTTAGTTTGGCTGGGGATTTTTTACTGTCATTTTGATAGGAATTTTCCTCCGGAACCTACCCAGTAGAAGCTTGTTGATCTGATTTTGGGGTCATCCGCTGGGATTAGATGGTCTCCACACACTTCCCGGAGCAACACTCTGTCCAAGTGCTTCCAGAAACCTAGCGGTGTTAACAAAGGAACACTGGCAGAGAAGGTGAGTCATGGTTATCTACCAGTCTTCACTTTATTTAAATATAGTTTCACTTTCTATCTCTTTATATACGTATAGTGCGTCTCGTATTATGGTTCAAGTGATACTATAATGGTCACAGTTTAAATAATGTTTAACTCTAAGATTATTAGTGAGGTTATTATCTTAAATAGTACTTTTAAAATGATTACTTACATAAATAAATAAATAAATTAATAAATAAATAAAAATTTTATTCAATTGGCTATGGGACACGGGCCGAGGACTGATCGACCTACGGCTGGCCGCCATGGAGGAGGGTGTCTAGTAATAAAAGGCCGAAACACCCTATGATTCTATGGTTTACTACTGATGACGTGTCTCACCATTTAGGATATCGTTGGATTAAAGGGGACTTTAATCTTAGCTCACACCCTTAATCCTAAATAGAATTTTGTGCCGTTCCAATCCCTGAACCCAAAACATACCCGTCAGTGTCTTCAACCGCTAGTTCTAACCGTAAGCCTAAACCTTTAACCTAACCATAACCATTAATTAGGAACTTAGCTTTTAGAACTTTATAGCTAAACTTAAGCGTTAGTTTTGAACTCTAGACCTAAACTTTAACCCTAAACATAACCGTTTGTTTAAAATCCTAATTCCAGAACCCTAGGTCAGCAGAACCCTTATTTTCTATAACCCTACTGTTTTCTGACCTCTAGCTTTTAACTTCAGCTTTCAGGTCTGCAGAGTACCGAGTCTTCCTCACCTATCCCCCAACCTACCCTACCCCCCTCTTTCCTTGCCTTGGACCCTGTCCCGGGACCGTCTCCCTTTTTGTCTTTTATCCTACCCCCTTTCCACAACCCTTACCTTACTCGGTGCTCATGTATGACCTTAAAGCCATAGGCATTCACCATATAGAATCCTAAGCCTCACTTTAACCATAGGCCTCGTATAATGTCGGAAACCTAATTAGAAATGACCCCGAATCGTAACCCCCAGGCCCTGATTTTAATTTCAACCCTACTAAGGGTGTTTGGGCTCATGGAGGGACTTTACAACAGCTTACTCAAAAGCGAAACCTTTAGCTTTGAAACTCTAAATAGGCGACATGAGTCGACCGTCATGTTGGAGGAGGCTGACAATGAGGCCTGAGTGGCTGGCCCGTGCACAACGCATGTTCCGGGTCTTTCCCGGGTCTGCGGATTCTTTTACCCTAACCCTAACCTTTTACTATTCTATGCTTTCTAACCATATTCTTTATTAGCCCTAAACAAAACCTTTACTTTAACCCTGATTTTCCCGATCTTAATTTTTTATTTAATTTTTTTATTATAATCAATTTGTTAACCCTAATTTTCCCAACCCTAATTTATCCCAACCCTATTTTAATTTAAACCCCTAAGTTTTTCTAACCCTAATTTGATTCCTCTTTACTCTTTGTTTCCGGCGTGGGGCTGTGCATGACCTGGTGTCGCGGTCTTTTCCCCTAACCTAAACCAATTAGGAACTTAGCTTTTAGAACTTTATAGCTCAACATAACCAGTAGTTTTGAACTCTAGACCTAAACCTTAACCCTAAACATAACCGTTCGTCTAAAATCTAAATTCTAGAACCCTAGGTCAGCAGAACCCTTATTTTCTATAACCCTAACGTTTTCTGACCTCTGGCTTTTAACTTTAGCTTTTAGGTCTGCAGGACACTGAGTCTTCCTCACCTATCCCCCAACCTACCCTACCCCCCTCTTTCCTTTCCTTGGACCCTGTCCCGGAACCGTTTCCCTCTTTGTCCTTAATCCTACCCCCTTTCCACAACCCTTACCTTACTCAGTGCTCATGTATGACCTTGAAGCCAGGGGCGTTCACCTTAAAGAATCCTAAGTCTTATTTTAACCATAGGTGTCGTATAATGTCGGTAAACATAACCAGTACCCCAGCCTAGCCCAAAACACGATCGTTTGCCTTCTTTAATCTATCAGGCATCACATCTGTCAATCGTTAGTATGGAGAGTGCTGGAGATGAGGCCTGAGTTGCAGGCCCGTGCACCACATAGTCTCTGGGTTCATCCTGGAGCTACGTCTTTTTACCTTAACCTATCCCCACTCAGGACCCATGTGGAACCCTGAAGCCACGGTTATTTATCCTTACCCTAACCTGCTAAAATTATATGTTTTTGTAGCTCCACCTCCACTAAAATAATATTAATTTCCTCTTCTTGAAAAATCTTATTTTTGGTTTTTGGTTTCAGCCATTTTGCTAGTGTCTCCACCTCTACTGTAGGTATGTGCTTATTTAAATTTTTCTCCTATTAGCAAATTCACATCAGGTGAAGATAATTAGGCTAACCTTTTCAAAAATAAATGCAAGAGCTTATTTATTTATTTATTTATTTATTTGCTTATTTATTTATTTTGATGTGAGATAAGCAATTGTTGATAAAGAAATTGATAAATAATTCTACTTAAATAATTAACGTTTCATATAAATATCGAAATTATGCTGATGTAATTTCGGCAAGGACTGTTAGAATTTGTTTTATGTGAGATTGGAGCAAGACAATGTTTTTACAGTACAACAGTTCCAGTTAATTTATGTTTTTAAACATGCTCAAGAAGAAATTACAGGACTTTTATGTTATTAGAGTTGAATATACATTCACACAAGTAGAAGAAGAAACGGAAATCACAAATTAGATGGATTGCTATAACAGCATGTGCAAAAATTACGAGCCATTCTACAGCGTGACATTTCAGCACTTGACCAACGGATAGCAACTCCTAAGTAGCACTTAAAGCAAGGCTGCGTGCAATCGTGTTAAGTCCTTTTTTGGGAAATGCACGTGAAACAATGACGAACGTTCGCAAAATGACTGATAGAAAACGCTCTTAAGCGCTAAGATCAATCCTTATCGGGAAACGCAGCCCTAAACAGTTTAAGCGTGACTCTGTCCCTCGCGCGACCTGTGTCATTGCAGATACTTTGTGTAATTCACAAATTTACTGAATATGTTCAGATTTTGTAAAATAATGACAACCGTTTCCTTCCTAGATCTTTTGTATGAACTGAAGCTCAGCACGTCTTCTTTTCTTGTTTTAATCTGTAATATTTAAATGAACTATATTAAGCCTGTATGCCTAAATATTCCTTTTTATGGACAGGTGTATTACGAAGTGAAGCATCCTGATTCGTCAATATGCCAACATATCTTCGTGTCGACATTGAGCACCATCAGAAGACATGAATGAACAAAAAATCTATATATTTTTTGTAAATATTCTTATATGCACACAAAGTGCTTCGGGCTTTTTATAATAATAATAAACAATGTTTTTTTGCTATGTGTCCAGCACTTCATCCATTATTTGACCATGGCTGGAAGTAATAGCTGCAATGTGGTTGTGAATTTATGACTGAAAAAAAGCTGTTCATCTATGTGTATGAACCCCGATTTGTCCGTAAACTTTCACTTTACAAAAGGCCGCGTTTTGATGAAAAGGCTGATAAACCCAAGCGATTTATCGATAAAAATGTGAGAAAGTCATCATGTCTCGCAATAATGCAGATCAAACACATTTTGATGCAGATTGACCTGTATATCAACTTGATAACTAACGAATGCTTTAGTGAAGGGCTCTAAAACAGCGGCAACATGAATGACAATGAAGTATTACAGAATGTGCGAGTTGACGCCCATGCACCGATCACAAACCATTAAAATGTTGGATTTATATTAAAATGCCACATATATACATTTCACACACACGGACATATATATGTGGCTTTTAAATTCAAATCCAATATTTTAACACATTAAGGATATTCGTGTTTAATTAAATTCTTAAATTCTTGTGTTCCAGTGTTTATGCAGTAATTAGCTGTCTATCTTTACTTTTTTGTTTATCTTTTCGGTTTATTATACACCTCTGCACCACTTATTATAATAAATAGTTTTAAATGGTAGTAAAGGTACCATAGCAAGAGAGAAAAAAAGCATATATATTTTGGTGTTTCTGCTGTAATTTGGTCATGTACACCCATGGAGTAAACATATGTGGCATTTAATAGCATTCGCTAGCTATCAAGTTGATATACAGGTCAATCTGAATCAAACTGAATTTCTCAAAGTAAGTAAGTATAATAATGAATAATCATAGTGTCTCCCCATGGGTGTCATGGGTCTAGCTGGTGGTGCTGGCTAGACCCGGCTGATGTTGTTGCCGTGGGCATATGTGGTAGGCATGAACGCAGAGGGGTGTGCGAACAGAAATAGTCTTTTATTTTAAACTCAAAACAGACACAAACAAAGGAACCAAAACAACAAACGTAAACTAAAACTAGGGCTCAGGAAAAACACAGGGAACGGCACGCTAACACAGGGAACGGCGCGCTAACACAGGGACAAGAACTGGACAACAGGGAACCAGGAGCTGACACAGGTATCCAGGAGCTGACACAGGGAACCAACAGAGAGAACTGGGGATGAGGAAACATGGAGCTGAAGCTAACTAAAGACACATAGGGGAACTAGAGACTGGAGAGACACGACTGGAGAGACACGACTGGAGAGACACGACTGGAGACTGGAGAGACAGGACCAGGGGCACAGAGACTAGAGACCAGATGGGTTAGTGGTTAGTGAGGTTAGTAGCTACATGGAATACTGGGGATACTGGATGCTGACCTAACCAGGTTAGTATCTAATGGGGTTAGTGGCTAACCAGGTTAGTACTGACCTAATAGTGGGGAACTGAACACAAAAGGCAAAGCACACATGAGGCTATTCCAAACTAGCGGCTAACCTACTAGCGACCAGAACCACTAGCAGTCAATCCCATTAGAGGCTAGCCTACTGGAGGCTAACCCTACTAGGGGCTAACCCTACTAGCAATCAAGGCCTACTAGCGGCTAACCCTGCTAGCATGTGGCTACACAAAACTAAACAGACAAAGAACTAGACCGGAAGACAAACACTGGGAAGACACAGAACAGTACTTACACTGTACACAGGAGGAGACACAGCCTAACTAAACATGAAACAGGACAGCTCCATGAATCCATTAACACAAGGAACATAAGGAAAACAAACAGTAGAGCCCTCTAGAAAAACAAAGGTTACAAAACAATATAACTAAAATATCAACTCAAAGAAACAATCAAAAAGGAATGCCCACATGACGGTAGTTACAAAAACACCAACATAACAAAAGAAACAAACAGACAAACAATGCTCGACCCAGTTTCCCAGAACAAACTGCTATTTATAGAAACTTTAATGAGGCACCTCAGTTCAGGTGAGCACTCATCACCTGACTGAGGTGCCTTCTGGGAAACTGAGTCAACCAACAAGAACTACACAAGACATGAACAGTGCCCTCTGGTGGGGGTTCCTAACAATGGGTGAACATGACCAAATTACAGCAGAAACACCAAAATATATATGGTACCTTTACTACCATTTAAAACTATTTATTATAATAAGTGGTGCAGAGGTGTATAATAAACCGAAAAGATAAACACAAAATAAAGATAGACAGCTATTTATTTAATTATCATTTTAAATATTTATCAACCATCCATCCATCAATGCAGTATGTCTGCATTTTATTGATAAATCACATGCGTTTATCATCTTTTGATCAAACGCTGCCTTTTGTAAAGTGAAACTGCGAGCCGCGGGTTTGAAAGGTTTGATTTTTAAGCACGATTTAGGACATCTCATTTCATTATTATATAATATAATATATTATCATAATTTATGAATTTCACTCGAACGGGTGGTAGAGCTCTGATTAGACTATGTAGGAAATAGGCTCAACATCCCGGAGTCCAAGCCTCATTTAAATGTTAATTATCAAATATTGTAAGTAAACAGCAGTAGCACAAATTTAGAAAAATATTTAGACTCTAAAAAATTATTCGGCATCTATTTAAGGTGTGCCAGCTGGCACTATTCTTATATTGCTGCTCTTTGTCAGGGTAAATCGTTCAGTGACAACCCCGTAAAATTCCATGTAAATAGGTACTGTACATCTGTATGAATAAATGGTGGATTCAGGGAAAGGCACCTCCGCGAGTGTGGACCACTGAACTTCTACGGATTCGAAAATTGACAGTTACTTTTTTTAATACCTGCAATGAAAGAGTCTGAGAATTTATTTACCATAAGCTTTGTTGTATTGTTTTTAATCACTCTATACACAACCTATGATTTCACCTATGCTGTTTTAAAAATGGAATATTTTTTTTATGTTACACTCTAAAAACTGCTGGGTTAAATGTTAAAGTGCTGAGTTATTTTAACTGTTACTGGTTACTGTTTTAAACACTGCAGAGATCGTTAATCAGCGGTAGTTTTCACTACTACTATTAATGATAATAATACCGAATGGAGAAAGTGCAGTCAAATAAGTAGGAGAGGAGAGTATTGCAGGAGAGAAGAAAATGAAGAATAAATAGATATCAGTATTTAAAGTTTGAGCTTGACACGTTTATGAGCTCTGTCGCTTACTGTCAATGGGCACCTAAGAGAGAGAACACGTTTGGCTTCAGGAGACACACAATACTTCAGATTGAAACACGACTGCCCCCTACAGGTAATGAACAGCATTGTCACAGCTTCCCGCAAGCTGTCGCGGAAGCGAGCGAGATCCCTTTTCAAGAAATGTGCATTCTTAATGGCCAGATCTGTACACATTCTTTTAGTGCGCCCTCTCACGCATCCGACAAGCCCTTCCCCAGCGCTCTAGCCCCCACGGCTGCGGAGATACCCCGCCTCGAACCCGATTCCTTCACCCAACTAGATTCCCACAAGCGTCCACCAGCCGGCCCCGAGCACTCACACTTAAGCACCCCTCCACCGGGCTAAACACTTCCAGCACTGCAGTGCTGAAAGGCCGGACCCCTGGTATAATTAGACCCCTGGTATAACTAGACCCCTGGTATAACTTGGGATTTTGTCATTTTTTTACTGCCCTGGGGACATTGTAATTTTTTGGCAACGTTTAGGTGGGATTCTGACTTACAGTCTTCTTCTTCCCTGTCTCTCCTGCTCTCCCTGTCTCTCTGTCAAGCTATACATGTTGCTCCTGAGCTGCCAGTAGTCCAGACCCACTCTGCCCCGTGGACCTGTCTGACTCGTCCTGGGCTCCCACTTCTGGTTGGATGTCTCATCGCATAGATTGCCTGTACGGTCTGTCTGGGATGTGTGTGATGACAGGGGACAGTTCCACTTTTTCACGAAGACAGGCCTGGCCTCAGCTGAAAAAAAAAAATACTTCCCAATTGTGTTTGACTGATAGAACATACTTAATAACCTAGTTAAACCAGTGTAAGTATCTATCCAGTGATGAAAATTTCAAAGCACTTTTTGTAAGTTCCTCTAGCTAAGAGCGTCTGCCAAATGCCTAAATATAAATGCTGACAGCTGTTCTCTGAAGACTTGTGACTGCAGTCACTCGATAGTTCAGGACTGGAATTTCCTACAGTCTACCTGAGTCTCCAAATCACAAACTGGACTCTATATTAACTTAAACACTTCCAGCCTCCTAACACCCAGTATGATTTTGATTTGACACAAACGAGGATGGTTTCCCTGTTTATTTGGATTGTGTAAAGCTGTTTTGTGACAATGTCAATTGTTAAAAGCGCTATACAAATTAAATTAAATTTAATTCAGTAGAAGTCACATGACTGTAAGAAATTGTCACTCCATTGATTAATCCAAAACTTTCAATCAGTAATAGCTGAATGTATCTCTTGGAGAAATTAAACTTGTTGACCCTTACAACATAGAAAAATGGTGTTTGTTTTTACTTCATCCTGAAGACCATTAGTGTTAGGAACCTCCACCAGAGGTCACTGTCTCTGTGTGTAGTTCTTGTTGGTCGACTCAGTTTCCCAGAAGGCACCTCAGTCAGGTGATTAGTGCTCACCTGGACTGAGGTGCCTCATTAAAGTTTCTATAAATAGCAGTTTGTTCTGGGAAACTGGGTCGAGCATTGTTTGTCTATTTGCCTGTTTGTCAGTAGGTTTGTTATGTTTGTTTTTGTAACTACCGTCATGTGGGCACTCCTTTTTGTTTAAGTTTATATTTCAGTTATATTGTTTTACCTTTGTTTGTCTAGGGCTCTACTGTTTGTTCTCCTTATGTTCCTTGTGTTGCTGGATTCATGGAGCTATCCTGTTTCATGTTTAGCTAGGCTGTCTCCTCCTGTGTCCTGTGTAAGTACTGTTCTGTCTTCTGGTTTAGTTTTGTGTAGCCACATGCAGGCCTAGCCGCTAGCAGGGTTAGCCGCTAGTAGGCCTTAATTGCTAGTAGGGTTAGCCCTTAGTAGGGTTAGCCTCCTGTAGGCTAGCCTCTAGGGGAATTGACTGCTAGTGGTTCTGGTCGCTAGTAGGTTAGCCGCTAGTTTGGAGAAGCCTCATGTGTGCTTTGCCTTTGTGTTCAGTTCCCCCCATTAGGTCAGTACTAACCCGGTTAGCCACTAACCCCTTTAGATACTAACCTGGTTAGGTCAGCATCCAGTGCCCCCAGCATTCCATATAGTTACTAACCCAACTAACCACTAACCCAGCCTGTTCCATCTCCAGTCCTGTCTCTAGTCTCTCCTGTCTCTAGTCTCTCCTGTCTCTAGTCTCTCCTGTCTCTAGTCTCTCCTGTCTCCAGTCTCTCCTGTCTCCAGTCTCCTGTCTTGTCTCTCCAGTCTCCTGTCTTGTCTCTCCAGTCTCCTGTCCTGTCTCTCCAGTCTCCAGTCCTGTCTCTAGTTCCCCTATGTGTCTTATGTGTCAGTTCTCTTTGTCGGTCCCCTGTGTCAGCTCCTGGTTCCCTGTGTCAGCTCCTGGTTCCCTGTGTCAGCTCCTGGTTCCCTGTGTCAGCTCCTGGCTCCCATGTCAGCTCTTGTCCCTGTGTTGGCGCGCCGTTCCCTGTCAGTTCCTGGCTCCCATGTCAGCTCCTGTCCCTGTGTTGGCGCGCCGTCCCTGTTTTTCCTGAGCCCTAGTTTTAGTTTGAGTTTGTTGTTTCTTTGGTCGTTTGTCTGTTTTTGAGTTTGTTTAAATAAAGACTCTTTCTGTTTGCAAACCCCTCTGCCTTCATGCCTACCTATATGCCCACGGCAACTACATCAGCCGGGTCTAGCCAGCACCACCAGCTAGACCCATGACAATTAGAATTTAATAAAATAAGTAAAATATGAGTTTTTAAAGGTAACATAAAATAATGATTGACCTGAAAATAGAACTGAACATTTCAGCTATGTGAAAAATAGCTTGATAAAATGCACTGCTTTTTTTTTAGATATAGAAATTATTAACAGTTAAAAGCACAACCAACTTGTCAAACTTGCATCATTTCGTTTCTTTAGTATAATCCTGTTGTTTCAGAAACTCATCTGCCATACCATACACAAGTGAATGAATAACCACAAATTTCACTTTGATAGATATTTTGAAATCATGTATAAAAAAATGTAAAAATTGCTGGTCTCCTTCTTTTGTGCATGCTTCTGCAGCCAAAATAAACATTTATAGGTGGATGCAATGAAGGAAGGTAATGTATACCATGCTTATGATACTGTGATTTGAAAAGATTATATACATGTGTGTAAATTGTAATGGAGAGTGCAGTGAGTGAGGATATTACTTACAATATGTGCAACATTTATGAATAGTGCAATCCTGAGTGTTATGTACAGTAGGCAGTTATGAACAATAGAAATTTACAATTTAAATGTAAAACTCCACATTATAAAAGTCTTTTATCTTGGTCTTCTTCTTCTTCATTATGGTTTTCTCATGTCTCTTTAATGATCAGTTTCATAATTACATATTTTTTACTTGAGCTATATGTAATGCTTATTGGGATAAAATAATAAAGTGATAAAAATGTTAAACCATTTTTGTATCTGGTATGTGTACATTCCTATATTCTCTGCTGCCTTGCTATAAATTTTTACTTTCTATACCCCCCACAGTATCTCTATCCTTTTGCCAAACACACACACACACACACACACACAGAGGCACAGACATGTGAGCTGAGGGAAAAGAGAGGGATTGAAATAAACATTGAGGGGGAGAAGGCATAAGAGCAACAGAGAGAAGGGAGAGCAAAGAAAAGAAGGAAAGGGGGGAGAAAGGAGACACAGAATTGAAAAGGAGACAAAAGGGAGAGAAGGAGGTGGTTAGCCAGAGAAAAACACTAGTGATTGAATTGGAAGGCGTCCAGAACAAAAGGAGGCGGGGGGGCGGGGGGGGGGGGCAGAGGGAGTGAGATGTGCTCATTTGCTCATGATAAAAAGGGAGGGAGTGAGGGAGAATGCATGTGAGAGTGCCGTCATTCGTTTCTGAGCAGTGAGCAAGAACACAGCGTCTCCGGATGGAGGGATCGTCTGATGAGTGAAGAGGAAAAATAAAGCAAGAGAGCACAGTCAACAGAGAAAACACATACCTATAACGATATATCTATAACCCAGTATACATATATCACTATACAGTATGCTTGTTTTCCACAAGCACCGGGTAAGGGTGTGTGTGTGTGCGTGTGTGTGCGTGTGTGTGTGAGAGAAAGACAGAGAGAGAGCGAGAGAGAGTGAAGGGAGAAGCAGGATTTGTAGCTACCTCTTTTAACTCAACAATGAGACACTCTCTCACACACACACATAAAAATGGACACTTGACATATGAACACTGACTGTGTAGAGTAATGTGTGCATATGTGATAGGAGAATATGCAGGGTGTGTGTGTGTGTGCATGCATGTGAATGTGTGTGTGTGCCTGTGTCTCTGCATTTGTGTAAAGGGGAGGGGGTGGGGTAATGGACAACTGTAACATAAACCAACAAACACTAACACACATGTGACCCCTTTAGTCTAATTAGGCCAATTATCATTTACAACACACAAACACGCACATGCACAGGCTCTGATTCTGTGCGGCAACTGTAATCAACATATATACATGTAAATGTAATATTTTCTTTCAATTGATAATGGTTATGCCACACAAGTGTGAACACACAAACATACACGTTAAATTATTTTATTTTTTTTGTCACATATATGTGGTTTATTGATATGGTGTGTGTGTGTGTGTGTGTGTGTGTGTGTGTGTGTGTGTGTGTGTGTGTGTGTGTGTTTCTCTCATTCTTGTCACAGCTAAAGTATTTGGAGTGAAATGACACTTGGATGACAAAGGACAGCTTTCCTACTGTTACGTATGAGGGTGGTCACACAGATGAGTCCTGACATCCCAATAGAGACATCCTAGTTCAGGGGTAATTAACTTAGATACATCTCCCTTTGGAGGTCACTGATCTAAATGTCATGTTTCAATAACCTGAAGGATTTGGATTCAGGTTCCTAATGTGAGGAACAGGCTGTGAGCATGCCGATTGCTTGGATGAGCTAGCATTTCAAAAACTTATTGGATATCTGGATATCTGGACATTTACAGGTAACACACACCCACACACACAGGCTCAATGTCTGTCTCTGTGTGCATAGAGTTTTCATGTTCTCCCCATGTTTGGTGGGTTTCCTCTGGGTACTCCAGTTTCCTCCCACAGTCCAAAGATATGTAGATTAGGCTAATTGGTGTAGTGTGTGAATGAGTCTGTGAGTGAGTATATGTGTGTGCCCTGCGATGAATTGGTCTCGTTTAGTAAGTCTCCTGGGATAGGCTCCAGGCACCTGCAACCCTAAATACAGGATAAAGCGGTATAGACGGTGAGTGAGTGAGTGAGACACACACACCCTCATCATCAGCATCATCATCATCATTATCATCCTCAACTGTGGTTACTCAGTCAAGTATGACTTTCATCCATAGCCTCAACTTTGGTGGGACCCATGGTGATCTGTGGATATGGAGCACTGTATAAAATTGTGAGTGGTGGTTTCATTTGAAGATTGGAACTTGTTAAGTTCCTGGTTCTCATGGAACAGCTTATGAGACAGTGGAGGTTCATGTAACATGGCTCCTTCTTGAACTGACTACTTCTCAGATTCTTGGCAGTTGATGAAGCTGAAGTTGAATTTTCTCAGGCTGTTTATAGAATTGAATTGAAAGCACTTTGAAGTTGCATGCACTCTGGTATTGCTGTCTTTCTTTTAGCTGGGCATTCACAACGGTGACCAGAACATGTGCATTCATGTGCTTTATAGAATACACTTTACATGTTTGTGAAAGGGATATTCACAAACTATCAAGGAATTGTTCGGATGTTCCCAGTTTTAAGGAGAAAGGCATGCATGTGACACACAAACTTTGAATGACGGACTTAAAATATCTGCAGGGATCACATCTGGAACAGCAGATTTGCCTAATAAACTCTTGTATTTCATTTACATCGGGAGGTCCCCTATGGTATATTGCAGGAACAATGATATTAGGACATTAGATTTCTGTTTACAAGGTCATGAGTTCAAATCTCAGCACTGCATATCTCCCACTCCTGGGCCCTGAGCAAGGCTCATAAGCCTTAACTGCTCAGTTCTATAAGTAGAGATAAGTTGCTCACAATAAGAATAAATGCCAAATGCTCTAAATATAAATCTTATGGGTCCCTAAATTATTTTAGAAAAGTATTCTTAAAAATGATTCCAATGACTGTTGAAATCTTCTTTATTTTCCTGAGACCTTTCTGTCCATCCTTTCACAGCAAAGATTTAGAATTTAGAATTTTTGGCTGTCAAAACATTATGGCAATGTTAATGTGGCAATGTTATACATTGTAGGACACCATTGGTATTAGTTTTATTATTATTATTATTATTATTATTATTATTGTTGTTGTTGTTGTTGTTATTAGTAGTTTGAATTGACAATGTCACATTGACTACATGCCACTGGGTTAACATTGAACAATTTAAAATATAACTATTGTTATTTAGAGTGTATATTTAAAGAAAATTATATCAAAATCAAAATAACACAAACATACAGTATTTGCAGAGCTTTAATAACTCACATGAAACAAAATGCAATCAATTTGTAAACAAATTGTGTTAATGTTTTGGCTAAACATTACAAGAAATAAGCAGTTTTTCACATTCCTGTTGGGTAAATCTTTTTGCAAAAAAGCAAACAGCTCAGCTTTGCTTGATGGTTTGTGACCATCTTCCTCTTGATGACAGAGGTCTCTTATTTTTTTCCAGAGCTGTGTGTCTGTATATAGTATGTCACAAATGTGAATACTCCCCTCACATCTCTGCAAATATTTAGTTATATCTTTTCATAGGACAACACTGCATGAATGACTCTTTGATACAATGAAAAGTAGTCAGTGTAAAGTTTGTATAGCAGTGTAAATTTATTGTCTCCTCAAAATAACGAAAAATACAGCCAATAATATCTGAACCCCTGGCAACAAAAGTGAGTACACCCCTAAGTGAACATGTACAAATTGAACACAATGTAATTTTCCTTCCACTTCGTCATGTGACTCATGTTGTTACACTGTCTCAGGTGTCACCAGATAGCAGGTGAGTTAAATTTGGTATAAAAGCTCTTCCAGTCTCTCAACCTGGCCACTGAAAGTTCAACATGGCACCTCATGGCAAACAACTCTCAGAAGACATGAAAAAACAAATTGTTGCTTTACATAAAGATGGCCGAGGCTATAAGAAGACAGCCAACACTCTGCAACTGTGCTGCAACACAGTGGACAAGACCATCCAGCGCTTTAAGAGGACAGGTTCTTCTCTGAACAGGCCTCGCCATGATCGGCCAAAGACGCTGAGTGCACGTTCTCAGCGTCAGATCCAAAAATTGGTTTTGGAAAACAGACGGATGAGTGCGTCCAGCATTGCTGCAGAGATTGAAGGGATGGGAGGTCAGCCTGTCAGTGCTCAGACCGTACAGATCTGGCTATTAAGAACGCATGTTTCTTGAAATGGGATCTCGCGCGCTTCATTAATCATTAATTAATTAATGATTAATTAATCATTATAATGTCACCCCATGGGTGAACATGACCAAATTACTGCATAAACACTGGAACACGAAGATTTAATAATTTAATTAAACACGAATATCCTTAATGTGTTCAAATGTTGGATTTTTATTTAAAAGCCCAATATATATTTTATATATATGTGTGTGTGTGGCAGCTCTCGGGAAGCTGTGAAAATGCCGTTCATTACCTGTAGGGGGCAGTCGTGTTTCAATCTGAAGTATTGTGTGTCTACTGAAGCCAAACATGCATTCTCTCTCTAACCCTAACCTATGCGCCCATTGATAACAAGCGACAGAGCTCATAAACGTGTCGAGCTCAAACTTTAAATTTTGTATTTTGTATTTATTCTTCACTTTCTTTTCAATGATGATTCTTCTTTGACTGCGGTTTCTCCATTCAGTATTATTATCATTAGTAGTAGTAGTGAAAATTACCACTGATTAACTATCTCTGCAGTAGTTATAACAGCGGATTAATTTCACTTGGGCTATTTCTAACAGGCAATCTACTAAATAATAATAAATAGATAAAATAACCCAGCACTTTAACATTTAGCCCACCAGTTTTTAGAGTGTAACATAAAAAATATTCCATTTGTAAAATGGCATAGGTGAAATCATAGGTTGTGTAAAACAATACAACAAAGCTTACGGTAAATAAATTCTCAGACTACCTATTTACAGTATTTGGAATTTTACGGGGTTGTCACTGAACGATTTACCCTGACAAAGAGCAATATAAGAATAGTGCTAGCTGGCACACCTTGAAAAATAATTCAGCATCTATTTAGAGTCTAAATATTTTTTTCTAAACTTGTGCTACTGTTGTTTACTTACAATATTTGTTAATTAATTTTTTTATTTAAATGAGGCTTGGGCTCCGAGATGTTGAGCCTATTTCCTACTGTACATAGTCTAATCAGAGCTCTACCGCCCGTTCGAGTGTCATTCATAAATTATGTTTATAATAATGAAATGAGATGCCCTAAACCGTACTTTAAAATTAATCTACAATTCATTTCAAACCCGCGGCTCGCAATTTCACTTTACAAAGGGCAGTGTTTTGATCAAAAGGTGATAAATGCATGCGATTTATTGATTAAAATGCAGACATACTGCATTGATGGATGGATGTTGTTGATGAATATTTAAAATGATAATTAAATAAATAGCTGTCCATCTTTATTGTGTTTATCTTTTTGGTTTATTATACACTTCTGCACCACTTCATATAATAAATAGTTTTAAATGGTAGTAAAGGTATCATTTGGTTATGTACCAATCAAACTGAATCTCTCTGAGTAAGTAAGCATAATAATAAATAATGAATCATTATAGTGTCACCCCATGGGTGAACATGACCAAATTACTGCATAAACACTGGAACACAAGGATTTAATAATTTAATTAAACACAAATATCCTTAATGTGTTCAAATGTTGGATTTTTATTTAAAAGTCCAATATATATTTTATATATATGTGTGTGTGTGTGTGTGTGTGTGTGTGTGTGTGTGTGTGTGTGAAATGTATGGCATTTTAATTCAAATCCAACATTTTAATGTGCGTCAAGGTGCATTATCGTCAACTTGCACGTTCTGTAATATTCCACTGTCATTCATATTGCCGCTGTTTTAGAGCCCTTTACTAAAGCATTCGCTAGTTATCAAGTTGATATACAGGTCAATCGTGAATTACACTCAAAGTATCAACTCCAACTATGAAGTCTGATTTCATTTGCTGGGAAAATAAAATTTAGGCAGAGATGTCCGCACTGTCTTGTTAATTAATCTAAAACCCCCTACAGTATTTGCCAACAGCGCAGCCAGTTTGATAAATTCACACATATCATGAATGAAAGGTGAGAAGAGATTCAGCAGAATCTTCTGACACCGTGCTTGCTCTGAAGGAACAGAATTAACAAGGAATCAACAAGAAATATATTTCGCCAGCACATTGTACTGGAGCTCAGCACGTCTTCTTTCCTTGTTTTAATCTGTAATATTGTGAAATAATAAGTGAAATGTATTTCGCGTATATGCTTAAATATTCCTTTTTTTGTTTATGCACATGTGTATTGTGTTTGATCTGGATTATTGCGAGACTCGATGCCTTTCTGCCATTTTTATCGATAAATCAAACGGGCTTATCAGCCTTTTGATCAAAACGTTGCCTTTTGTACAATTAGAAACACAATTATTAATTGATACTTTATATTTAACTTCATTCAACCGATTAAGTTACATGAAAAAATAATGTGCCTACCAGCCCACTATTATTTTCTGTTCAAATTTAAAGATGCACACGCGCGTGCAAAAAGTCGAAGTACAACAAAGAATACGAAAGTGTATAATCTTTAATAAAGTTAGCCTAAAACAATATTGTCTCCAATGCTGAAGCAAACATGATTTTGTTTTTGTTTTAGTCTATTTGTTGAATACAACGTGACTTCGCGCTCGGAGGTGAACACATGCAGACCCCCAGTTACTGTAATCCCTCTTCTCACCTTTCATTCCTGATAGGTGTGAACTTATCAAACCGGTTTCACTGATGGGGGAATTGGCAGAATTGAGGAGTTTTAATTAATAAGAATGAACAAGACCGAGCAGACGTCTCTGCCTAAAATGTATTTCACCAGCAAACCATAAACATAAATGGAAACAAATAAAATGTTTAATGATATCAATTAAATCAGACTGCATAGTTGGATTTGATACTTTGAGTGTAATTCATACATTTACTGAATATATTCACATTTTGTAAAATAACGAAACCCGTTTCCTTCTTGGACCACACATTTACTTTCCTTGTTTTAGTCTGTAATATTTAAGTGAAATACATTTTGCGTATATGCTTAAATATTCCTTTTTATTTATGGTCTGGTGTAGTGTGTGTCACAGCACGCCAGGTCATGCCCATATCTCAGTCAAGATCATGATCACCTGCACACTCCTGCTCCACGATCCATCCCGTTCCTTGCTTTTCACCACCTCATTCACCGCTCCAAACACACCTGTTCTCAATTCCTGATCATCACAGCTCTCTATTTAACACACCTTCAGACAACAGCTCCCTGCCAGATTATTGTGTGCTATCCATGCCCAGTATTCCAGCGTTTCTCTCTGCTTTGAACTCCCGGATCTCGACCACGCTCTGTTTTCACGACCTCGTCTTTGTCTCACGCTACGGATCTTTCGTCTATACGGATTTACTGTTGCTGACCCTTGGATTTGTTTATCGACCACGAGCTCTGATCACGGACTTTCTCGGTTTCACGTTTCTGACCTCTGCCTGTTCATCGACCACGAGCTACTGTTTCGGATCTAGCAGCCTGCGCGATTCGTCTGCCTCGCTTCGCGGGATTGTCATCACCTGCAAACAGCGTATGCACTTTCTATACACGCCGGCTCTGCACTTCCGCATTCCTGCCACGGAGTCCATTCAGAAAAACAGTGAGCGCGCTCTCGGCACTTCCGCATTCCAGCCACTGAGCTCATTGACTCTAAGCGCTGCACTCGCTGTCTACATACACCGGCTCTACTCTGCATTCACGCTGCAGAGCCCGTGCGGAGAAATAGTAAAAGCTCACTCTGCGCTTGGATCCTTCACCCCCACGCACGCCCGTGACAGTGTGTTTGATCTGCATTATTGCAAGAGGCGATGACTTTCTGGGGGAGTATGTCTGCACCTTTTGTAAAGTGAAAGTACGTGCCGCGGGTTCACGCACGCAGATGAACAGCTTTATTTCAGTCATAAATTCACAATCACATTCCAGCAATTTTTTCCAGCCGTGGTCAAAAAATGGGTGAAATAATTATTCAATGCTGGACACAAACAGCAAAAAAGCCAGATGATTATTTTTATAAAAAGCCCGAAGCATTTCATGTTTATATTTGTTCCTTCATGTCTTCTGATGATGCTCGACACATTTTTACGTTTTAACGAAGTCATGTTGACATATTCACGAATCAGGACATTTGCATAATTACTGTATATGTGCGCGCATCTAGGTGTATGTGCACGAAGAGTTTGTGTATATGTGCGCGTGTTTCATAGGCATGTGTGCGCGCATTTCATATGGAGTTGTGTGAGCAGTTAGTAGTATATATAGATGTGTGACTGTTTCATATATGTGTATGCAAGTGTTTCACGTGTGTGTGCATGAGTGAGCCCTATAAAGGGTGATGCATGTGTGTGCATGAGTAAGCCCTATACAGCACCTCATAATTTAGGGCATCTCTTTTCATCGTTATGAACATAATATGAAGCACATATATGCAAATTCATCATAAAATATTATTATTGTAAAACAAAATAAAATCCATGTTTGCTTCAGCATTGGAAACAATATTTTTAGGCTAAATAATTATACACAATTCTTCGTTGTACTTGTCTGGCTTTTAGGTAAAGTCCTTCCATGTGCCATCTGGCGGATATTCAGTGAAGCACAGCACAGCACATTTATTTAAATACCCGAATGTTGCTTGAGGGATCTCCCGGCATGTCGGGAAATTGTGGGATCTTGCGGGAAAAAGCACTCATTCTTAATGGACAGATCTGTACGCCACACACTGCATCAAATTGCTCGGCATGGTTGTCATCCTAGAAAGAAGCCTCTACTAAAGATGATGCACAAGAAATCTCGCAAACAATTTGCTGCAGACATGCAAATTAAGGACCAGGATTACTGGAAGAAAGTCCTGTGGTCTGATGTGCCCAAGATAAACCTATTTGGTTCAGATGGTGTCAAGCGTGTGTGGCAGCAACCAGGTGAGGAGTACAAAGACAAGTGTTTCTTGCCTACCGTCATACATGGTGGTGGGAGTGTTGTGATCTGGGGCTGCATGAGTGCTGCTGGCATTGGGGAGCTACAGTTCATTGAGGGAAACATGAATTCTAACATGTAATGTGACATATTGAAGCAGAGCATGATCCCCTCTCTCTGGAAACTGGGCCGCAGAGCAGTGTTCCAGCATGATAATGACCCCAAACACACCTCCAAGATGACCACTGGCTTGCTAAAGAGGCTGAGGGTAAAGGTGATGGAGCATGTCTCCAGACCAAATGTCCACCACCTCCGTGATGTTCTGATGGAGGAGTGGAAGAGGACTCCAGTGGCAACCTGTGAAGCTCTGGTGAACTCCATGGGCAAGAGTATTCAAGCCATGCTGTAAAATAATGGTGGCCACACAAAATATTGACATTTCACATTTTCATTTAGGGGTGTACTCACTTTTGTTGCCAGGAGTTCAGCTATTATTGGCTGTATTTTTAGTTATTTTGAAGGGACAATAAGTTTACACTGCTATACAAACTTTACACTGACTATCTGTATTGGGGGTATGAGAGTTTAACTAAAAATACTTGATTAATAAAATTTATCAAACCATTAAATCAAGGAGTAGCTGAAAGAAAAAAATAGCATGGACAGTATGAGTATGTACAGCGTGCACAAGTCTATGCTGCTTCATTTCCAAAATCCATTTTGTGAAACCAGAGTTTCTGCAGTTTGGACATTGTTTGAATACCATATTAATTCAATTAATTTTTATTTGTATAGCGCTTTTAAGAATTGACATAACTTTGTTGCAAAGCAGCTTTACACAATCAAAAGAATTAAATTTGTATGAAATGTGAATGTGTATGAAACAAAATAAGATTGTCTCTGATGAGCAAGCCGAAGAATGGCAAGAAAAAACTCCCTGAGATGGTAATAGGAAGAAACCTTGAGAAGAACCAGACTCAACAGGGAACCCATCATCATCTGGGTGATAACGGATAAAAGGGATTGATCAGCATAATACTGTGTAAGACTGGAAGTTCAGTATAACAGGAGATTAAGTTAAATGGAAATTAAATTAAATGGTGTCCAGTTTGTTCCTGGAGGATCAGATAGACTGTAGGAAATTCCAGTCCTGAGCTATCGAACAACTGAAGTCAAGTCAAGTCAAGTCAATTTTATTTATATAGCGCTTTTAACAATTGACATTGTTGCAAAGCAGCTTTACACAATAAAAAGAAGTAAGTTTTTATGCAATGTGTATGAATCAAAATGATAAGATTGTCCCTGATGAGCAAGCCGAGGAGTCCAGTTTGTTCCTGGAGGCTCAGGTAGACTGTAGGAGATTCCAGTCCTGAGCTATCGAACAACTGAAGTCACAGATCCCCAGAGCATCAATCGATGATAGGACAGTCTTAATGGAAACCATCCCCAGCCACCACACGAATCCAGGCAGACCACACGGGGCATCCATGCGACGAGATCTCCAACCAGAAGCAGGACTCCAGGACGGGTTAGACGGCTCCAGAGGGCAGAGGGGTCTGGATCACTGGCAACTCAGGAGCGAACATATATAGCTCGACAGAGAGACAGAGAGAGGGAAAGAAGAGAGGGAGAGAGAGAGAGGAGAGAGCAGAAAAGGAGAGAACAGAAAATAAGGAGGGATGGCAGTTAGGTATGGTCACAGTCAACATGTATAAGGTGAATGTATATTAGTGCAAAATGCAAGCAGGGACTCCGGCAAGACTAACTATAACAGCATAACTAACACAAACATGAGGGCTCCCTGAGATGTAAAGCAACCAATCACCTCACCATCAACAAACCTGAGTGAACAATGAGAGTGGGGAGGACAGTATCTAAACATACCAGTTCACCAGAATACTCTACGTCCATGAGTCCCCCAGATCTGCTCCTTTACCTAAGGTTAATCTATTTACAAAAATGCTTGGCTAAATAAATAGGTTTTTAGCCTAGACTTAAACACTGAGACTGTGTCTGAGTCCCGAGCATTAATAGGAAGACTATTCCATAACTTTAGGGCTTTGTAAGAAAAAGCTCTGCCCCCTGCTGTAGTTTTAATAATACGTGGTACTGACAGGCAGCCTGCATTCTTTGATCGAAGTAGGTGTGGTGCTTTAAATGTCAAAAGTAGTATCTTAAAATCGATGCGAAATTTCACAGGGAGCCAATGCAGTGTAGATAAGATAGGGGTGATGTGCTCGTATCTTCTGGTTCTAGTGAGGACTCTCGCTGCTGCATTCTGTACTAACTGAAGCTTGTTTATACACCTAGTTGAACAACCAGACAGTAAGGCGTTACAATAGTCCAACCTAGAGGTGATAAAAACATGAACTAGTTTTTCTGCATCATTTAGTGACAATATATTTCTTATCTTGGCAATATTTATAAGGTGAAAGAAAGCTATCCTGGTAATATTAATCTAAATGTGTTTCAAATGAAAGGCTAGAATCTCTAATCAAATTCAAATTTTATTCGTCACATACACAGTCATACACAGTATGATATGAAGTGAAATCCTTATACGACTGCTATTGACCTACAATATTACAACAAAAAAAGAAATAAGAGATTTATAATAAACACCTTATTTACAAAATATACAGAATAAGAATAAAAATAAAAATGAAATAAAGTATTTGAATAAGATAAATATAAAGAAGTTAAAGAATATCTAATAAAAATAGTGGATATATATAGTAACTGAAACGTAATGGAAATGTGATGTAGTGCAGACCAGAATATAGTGAAGTTCAACTTCACAGTGTGCAAAATGTGCAAGTGTGCAAATGTTCCATGTGTAAACTGGTTGTGCGTCCCGGTAAAAAGTAAAAGTTAAAAGTCTGCAGTCCTGAGGTGTGCAAAATGTGCAAGTGTGTGAGTGGTAGGTCCTATGTGGTGTTGTGATTGAGAGCTCGTATAGCCTGCGGGAAGAAACTCCTCCTCCGTCTCTCTGTGTTGGCCTTCAGGGAGCGGAAGCCCTTTCCTGACCGCAACAGAGAGAACAGTCCATTGCTGGGGTGACTGAGGTCTTTCACTATCTTCCTGCCCTTGGTCCAGCACCGCTTGTTGTAGATCGTCTGAAGGTCAGGGAGCTTGGTACAGATGATACGTTCAGCTGATCGAACCACCCTCTGTAGGGCTCTCCTGTCCTGCATGGTGCTGTTCCCGAACCAGGTTGAGATGTTTCCCGTCAGGATGCTCTCTATTGTGCAGGAGTAGAAGTTCCTGAGCACCTTAGAGGGCAGTCTAAAGTCTCTCAGGCGCCTGAGGTGGTAGAGACGCTGCCGGGCCTTTTTCACCACGGTGTTGATGTGACAGGACCCTGACAGGTCCTGCGTGATGTGAACACAGAGGTATCGGAAGCTGTCCACTCTCTCCACTGATCTCTCATTGATGTGTCTTGTAGTTCCTCTCCTGCTCAGTACTAAAGTCCACTATCAACTCCTTCGTCTTACTGACATTCAGGAGGAGATTGTTCCTCTGGCACCAGTTCTCCAGATTTCCAATCTCCTCCAGGTAGGCCGTCTCATCGTTGTCAGAGATCAAGCCCACCACGACCGTGTCATCAGCAAACTTAATGATGGTGGTGGAGTTTGTAGTGGCTATGCAGTCATAGGTGTACAAAGAGTACAGCAGGGGGCTCAGAACACAACCCTGGGGGGCTCCAGTGCTGAGAGTGAGAGAGGCTGAGACCATATGTGGTCTCCCAGTTAGGAAGTTGGAGATCCACTGACACAGAGATGAGCTGAGTCCCAGGTGCTCCAGCTTGGTGGTGAGTGTGGAGGGAATTATGGTATTAAATGCTGAGCTGTAGTCAACAAAGAGCATTTTAACATAATTCCCCCTTCTAGTGTTCAGGTGAGGAAGTGATGTGTGGAGTAGATGAGAGATGGCATCATCCGTAGGGCGGTTCGGGCGGTATGCAAATTGCAGTGGATCCAGTGTGTCTGGTAGTGAGGAGATGATGAAGTCTCTGACCAGCCGTTCAAAGCATTTCATCACCACTGAGGTGAGGGCTACAGGTCTATAGTCATTGAGGGAAGCAGGATGTGGTTTCTTTGGAACAGGAACAATGATGGACTCTTTGAAGCATGTAGGGATCACCGACTGAGATAAGGAGATGTTGAATATCTCTGTGAACACAGGTGCAAGCTGGTCTGCGCAGGCTCTGAGGACTCGACCTGAGATGCCATCTGGTCCTGCTGCTTTTCTGGTGTTCACTCTCTTGAAGGCTCTCCTCACGTCATGCTCGGAGATGATGAGCGCGTTTCCGGTGCTGGCAGTGACTTCCTGTCTGCAGTCGTTAGCGCCGCTAGCGTCTTTAGCTGCAGCCTCGAAGCGAGCATAAAAGGTGTTCAGCTTATCTGCCAGAGTCATGTCCGCGTTTGTCATACCGGATGTTGGTGCTTTATAGTCCGTTATCGTTCTTAGTCCCTGCCACAGGCTCCTAGAGTCACTCTGTTGGAGTTGTGACTCTAGTTTCCTTCCGTAGTGCTGCTTCGCCTCCTTCACCGCCTTCCAGACGTTATATGACGCAGCCTTGTACAGGTCCATGTCCCCCGACGCAAGTCCCGCTTTGTAGGCAGCGGTGCGAGATCTCAGAGCGTCACGGATGGTTTTATCCACCCACGGCTTCTGATTGGGAAACGTTCTGATGGTTGTTTTTTGTACGGTATCATCCGCTAGTTTTCCGATGAAACTCACAACCGCTTCCGTAAACACGTTGACGTTATCAGAGCTGTTTCGGAACATGTCCCAGTCTGCGTCATCGAGTGCGTCCTGAAGCGTGGCCACCGATTGGTCCATCCAGCGCGCAACTTTCTTCTGAACCGGAACTTCCTGTTTAAGCCTTTGTTTATATTTTGGCATGAGGAAGATGGTGGCGTGGTTGGATTTCCCAAACGGGGGACGAGATTGTGCCTTGTAGCCGTCCTTGATTGTAGTGTAACAGTGATCCAGTGTCCTTTCACCCCTGGTGGGGCAGGTGATGTGCTGATAGAAGTTTGGTGCTGCGCGTTTGAGGTTGGCATTGTTAAAGTCCCCGGCCACAATAAGCGCAGCGTCCCGGTGTTGTGTTTGGTGCTGTGAGAGTGCCTCATGCAGCTTGCATAAGGCAGTGTCCGTGTCCGCTTTTGGTGGTATATAAACGGCGCTGATTATGACCGATGTAAACTCCCGAGGAAGATAAAAAGGATGACACTTGATAGTCAATAGTTCCAGGTTGGGTGTGCAGGAGCGTGCGAGTGGAACAACGCTCGTGCTGCTGCACCAGCTGCTGTTCACCATTAAGCACACGCCGCCTCCCCTTGTCTTCTCCGAGTCCCGTGTCCTGTCCATGCGGTGAACCGAGAAGAACTCGGCCGGCTGAATGGCGTGATCCGGCACCGCTGGGTTCAGCCATGTCTCGGTGAAGCAGAGGAGATTGCAGTCCCGAATGTCTCTCTGGAACTTTATCCTGGCCCTTAGGTCATCAAGCTTGTTCTCCAGTGACTGGGCATTGGCGAGCAGGATGCTAGGCAGAGGTGTGCAGTGTGCACGCGCTCTCAGCCTGTTCCAGACCCCTCTGCCCTCTGGAGCCGTCTAACCCATCCTGGAGTCCTGCTACTGGTTGGAGATCTCGTCGCATGGATGCCCCGTGTGGTCTGCCTGGATTCGTATGGTGGCTGGGGATGGTTTCCATGAAGACTCTCCTGTCATCGAGTGATGCTCTGGGGACCTGTGACTTCAGTTGTTCGATAACTCAGGACCGGAATCCCCTACAGTCTACCTGAGCCTCCGGGAACAAACTGGACTCCTTTTAATTTTAAAACATCTCTTGTTATACTGAACTTCCAGTCTTACACATTATTATGCTGAGCAATTCCTGCTATCCGTTATCACCCAGATGAGGATGGGTTCCCTGTTGAGTCTGGTTCCTCTCAAGGTTTCTTCCTATTACCATCTCAGGGAGTTTTTCCTTGCCACCGTCGCCCTCGGCTTGCTCATCGGGGACAATCTTGTCATTTTGATTCATATACATTGCATAAAACTTACTTCTTTTTATTGTGTAAAGCTGCTTTGCGACAATGTCAATTGTTAAAAGCGCTATATAAATAAAATTGACTTGACTTGACTTCCTGACGCCGGCTCGTTTCCCTTGGGCCCGCCGCTTCGCGTCGCGTCCTTTGTTTTCCCTCAGGATCTCACTCAGCCAGCTCGGATCCGGAGTTAAAAACTTCAAATTGTGTGTACATTGTAGACCAATAGAAATAAGAGTATCTCTATTGTACCTAATGCACTCAAATGGTGATGAATTTGCCGGATTAAAGTTCCTGAAAATTAACTTAAAAGACAAAAAAATTGTAAAAGCGGTCGGAGCAGTCGCGACGGCAGCCGACCTCACCGGCGCCATCTTCAAAATCTATAATCACACCGAGATCTTTTACTGTTGCATTTGATGGAACAGAAAGGCCATCTAAAGTTACAGTGTGGTCAGGAAGCTTACTTCTAGCTGCTTGTGATCCTATGACTAGAACTTCTGTCTTATCAGGATTAAGCAGAAGAAAATTAATTAACATCCAATCTCTTATGTCCTGCACCCATTTCTCAATATTAGTAAACTGTTTTTTTCTCATCTGGTTTTGCTGAGTCCTATAAATGTGTGACATCAGCATAACAATGAAAACTAATACCATGTTTATGAATTATGTTGCCCAGAGGAAGCATGTAAAGGGAAAAAAGCAGTGGGCCTAAAACTGAACCCTGTGGAACACCACATGCTTCCATGCTAGATGTAAATCTACCCCATGTTTTAAAATTTTTTCGAGTGAAAGAATAATATCTGAAGAAATAAAAAAAAGGAAAGTAGATATAATTGGGAAACACGTTAATTAATAATTTAATGCATAACTGTCCACCTGTCAGGCTCAGTAGGGAGCGTGGTAGATCCAAGTGCAGATGCTGGAAGTGTATTACGGATAGACCTGATATTTTGAAGTGTTTGTGATTGATTGAGTTGGCAGGGTGGTGATTCACTGGAATGCAGAAGCACAGATCGCCGGCAAGAGTGCCTCGAGACGAGCGGCGGTGTGTATGACGTCAGCCTTGCAGGAATGCGGGAGTGCGCAGCGCCGCTGTGTAACCCAAGATGTATGCCGGCGTGTGAGTGCTGAGCCTTGCAGAGAAGCAGGAGCGTGCAGAGCCGGCGTGGAGGAGAAAGGGACAGCCCCACAATGAATGCCGGCATGGGCTGGAGGAACTTGAGCCGATGGGCAAAAGAACATGAGCGAGGGATAATCATGGTCATGAAACGGGCGAGGGTCGAAGCCAAGTGATGAGAGAAGAGAAAAATGCTGGTAAATTGAGGCTGGTAAGGCGCACAATAAACTGGCAACGTGGTGGTGTCAGAGCATGGCTTAAATAGGCATGCGAAGTAATCAGTGATACAGAGAATAGGTGTGGAGAGAGGGAAGTGAGGCGATGAGATGAAAGGAGTGGATGGGAGCATGGAACGGGCGTGTTCAGGTGGTCATGGCAAGGTTGTGGCTTGATGTGATGTGACAGTACCCTCCCCCCTACGAACGCCCCCAGGTGTTCTAGCTGGTGCTTCGGGGTGAAGTTTATGAAACTCAGTGATTAGAGAACAGTCTAGGATAAATCTGGCAGGTACTCAGCTTCTCTCTTCAGGGCCGTAACCCTCCCAGTCTGGACCCCACGCCCGTGGTGACGGGACTTGAGAAGCCTGCGAATAGTGAAAGCTTCACCCCCATCTATGAGTCGGGGAGGTCTAGGGGGTTGGGGGGGTGTAGACAGTAGGCAAGGGACCAGGCGGCGAATCTGGGAGATGTGGAAAGTGTGGTTGATTCGGCCAGAATCAGCTGAATCAGGGAGAGGGGTAGCGACAGTCGGACAGAGCATGGGTTGATAATGCGGTTGATGGTGAAGGGAGCGACGAACCTTTGAGAGACCTTTTTTGAGGTGGTCTTGAGGGGAGGTCACATTTAGACAGCAGGGGTGGTTAGTAACCCAAGCAGCAGTGGAAGGGAGACATGCCTTTGGCAGAAGTCCGGAGTGAGTTATGGGCATACTCAACCCAGGGGATGAAGCGGCTCCAAGAAGATGGGTCCTGAAAGGCCATGCACCTCAGGGATTTTTCTAGTTCCTGATTCATCCATTCAGTTTGGTCATTCGTTTGAGGGTGAAATCCAGATGAGAGGCTGGGGGTGGCGCTGATGAGGTTGCAAAATGCCTTCCAGAACTGGGCTGAGAACTGGGGTCCACTGTCTGAAATGATGTCAACGGGAAGCCCGTGAAGTCAGAAGACATGGGTGACCAGAAGTTCAGCCGTTTCTTTGGCAGACAGAAGCTTGGGTTTAGTCTTTTTGCCGTCTTTATGTATTCAAGATTTCGGTGGTCAGTCCAAACGAGGAAAGGTTGCTCCGGCCCCTCCAACCAATGTCTCCATTCCTCAAGTGCCAGCTTGACTGCCAGAAGTTCATGGTCACCGATGCCATAATTTCATTCAGGGGGTGCAATTTGGCGGGAGAAAAAGGAGCAAGTATGAAGTTCATTATCCTCAGGGGATCTCTGTGACAGGTCTCTGATGCGCCTACCTCCACGATAAACTGGAGGGCGGGGTCAGGAAAAATGAGGACGGGTGCTGTGGTGAAGCGACGCTTGAGTTCTTTGAAGGCCACCTCGGCTAGTAGGTTCCATCAGAACGTGCTTTGAGATGAGGTGAGAGCTGTAAGTGGAGCCGCCACTTTAAATGAAGCAACGATAAAAGTTGGCGAACCCAAGTTTGATGAGTTAGACGAGGGCACTGACCATTCGGTGACAGCCTTGACCTTGGTGGGGTCCATCTGGATGTCTGCAGGAGAGATGGAGTAACCCAGAAAGGAGGTGGAGGTATAGTGGAACTCGCATTTTTCTGATATAAAGTTAGTTTTCTCGTAGCCATTGTAGGACCTAGCGTATGTGGTGCTTGTGTTCCCTTACGGATTGTGAGAATATCAGGATATCATCCAGATAAGCTAAGGCAATAATGGCCCGTCGAGGTGTTAAAAGCAGTTTTCCACTCATCTCTCTCCATTTTCTGACAAGGTGATAGGTGTTCCTTAAATCAAGCTTGGTAAATATATGGGCGTCCTGCAGAAGTTCGAAGGCGGAAGACATCAGGGGGTAGCGGTTCTTTATTTTGATATCATTCAAGCCTCTGTAATCAATACAGGGTCTGAGGGACTTGTCTTATTTTTCTACAAAGAAGAACACTGCTCCTGCCGGGGCAGATGATGGACAGATAATACCTGCTGAGAGTGACTCATTTATGTACTGTTCCATGGCTTCTCTTTCTGGGCGAGGGAGGAAGTAGAGTCGGCCCTTGGGTGGAGAGGTGCCGGGGAGCAGGTCAATGGCGCAATCATAGGGGCGGTGAGGTGGTAGGGAGATCGCCCATGACTTACTGAAGACTTGTCGTAAATCATGGCATTCAGTGGGGACCTTGGTTAAGTCGGGGATCTCTTCTCGTAGTGCAGACAAGGTCCGGCTAATAGAGGCTGAGTGTAGGCATGAGGAGAGGCAGGCGGGGCTCCAATCGAGGATGCTCCTTTTAACCCAATCAATGTGGGGGTTATATAGCCTTAACCAGGGAAGCCCCAGGACAACGGGTGCATGAGCATTTTTGACAGTTAGGAAAGTGATAGTTTCGACGTGATTGCCAGAAAACTGTAGGGTAACAGGAGTGGTGCGATGGGTAATGGGAGAGAGACTACTTCCATCAAGGGCCTGAACGGTAAAAGGTTGGCACAGGGGTTTGAGAGGGATTCGGAAGTCGGAGACACCAGAAGGGTTGGAAATTTGGTTCTGGTCAGTCCCGGAGTCCACTAAGGCATGAGTGGCATAAGATCAGTCACCATGGGTTAAGGTTTTGTCCTAGTCACAAGAGGGAGCCAGGGTCCAGAATTCTATGGCACAGTCAGAGACTGAATGAACCCCCTGATGAAGCTGGAGTATCTGGTTTGCCGCCTGATGACCTGTGAAGGAGCGATCAAACACCCTCCTCATTTCTTTCGTAAAGGCCCTTCTTTTGTACGGAAAACAGCAAGGAACTTGGGCATCCCATAATGCCGTCCCCCAATCGCTTTTTTGGTAAGGAGCTGTGGCTTGATGTGACATGACACCACCACTGTGAGATGTTTTTACCAGGTATGAATGACTATCTATTTCTTTGAGTTGTTCTATTCCATGCCATTTTCATTCCTAACCCTAGTATTACCCTTGTAGCAAAGAAAATGTTGCAGATAAGCAGGATGGTGTGTTTGAGCAGATTTACATTTTTTAATTCAATTAAATAAAATTTTATTTGTATAGCACTTTTAACAATTGACACTGTTGAAAAAACAGCTTTACACAATCAAAAGAATCATTTAAGTTTTTTGAAATGTGAACGTGTATGAATCGAAATAAAATTGTCCTTGATGAGCATGCCGAGGACGACAGTGACAGTGGCAAAGAAAAACTCCCTGAGATGGTAATAGGAAGAAACCTTGAGAGAAACCAGACTCAGCAGGGAACCCATCCTCATTTGGGAGAACGGATATCAGGGATTGATCTGCAGTCATACTATGTGCGACTGGAAGTTCAGTATGACAGGAGATGTGTTTAAGTTAAAATGGAGTCAAGTTTGTTATTGGAGGCTCAAGTAGAGTGTAGGAAATTCCAGTCATAAACTATCAACCTTAGAGAACAGCGGTCAGCATCAGCCAAGGCCAGGCCCATCTTTGTTGGAAAGTGGAACCGTCCCCAGTCACTACACACATCCCAAGCACATGGCGCATCCATGTGATGAGTTCAGAAGCAGGACACCAGGACAAGTCAGACAGGTCCAGAGGGCAGAGGGAGGTTGGATCATTGGCAGTTCAGGAGCAACATGATTAGCTTGACAGAGTGATGGGGAGAGTGAAAGAGAGAGAGGGAGTGAGAGAGGGGGGAGCAAGCAGGGGTTCCGGCAGGAAACTATAACAGCTTAACTAAAAGGGAGAGCCAGAAGGAAATACAGACATGAGGGCTCCCTGAGAGTGGGGAAGACAGCATCTAAACATACCAGTTCACCATAATACTCTACGTTCATGAGTTAGACTTAAACACTGAGACTGGATCTGAGTCCCGAACATTAATTTCATGGCTATTCCATAACTTTGGGGCTTTGTAAGGAAATAAGCTCTGCTCCTAGCTGTAGTTTTGTTTTAATACGTGATACTGAGAAGCACCCTGTATCCTTTGTTCGAAGTAAGCATGGCGGATCGTAAGACACTAGCGGTTCACTCAGATACTTGCGGCGCAAGACCTTTTAATGCTTTATACATAAAAAGTAGCATTTTAAAATCGTTGCGAAATTTCACAGGGAGCCAATTGCAGTGTGCATAAGATAGGGGTGATGTGCTCGTCTCTTCTTGTTCTACTGAGGACTCTTGCTGCTGTATTCTGAACTAACTGAAGCTTGTTGATACACCTAGTTGAACAACCAGACAGTAAGGCATTACAATAGTCCAAGCTAGAGGTAATAAAAGCATAAACAAATTTTTCTGCATGGTTTAGTGACAATATATTTTTTATCTTGGCATACTTGCACACCCACTGGACATTTCTATTTATACTCTACTCCTTCCCACACAAAAATTCAAAATTCCATATATATTCTATATTGTACACATGGATTTTCTTATATTTTTCTTATATTGTATATTAGTTTAGTTTTCTTATATTTTCCTTACATTGTATATTTGTACTGTACAGGTATTTTATTCTTAGTCGCATTGTCTATTTGTACTGTACAGATATTTTATTCTTAGTTAAATCTACTTCTTTTTTCTTTTTATATTTATTTCCTATAAATAGTCTTGAATAGTCTTTTATTTTAAGGTCATGGGCAGTCGCCTAAGCATTTCACTGCATATCATACTGTGTATGACTGTGTATGTGACAAATAAAATTTGAATTTGAATATTTCTGTGGTGAAAGAATGCTATCCTGGTAATATTATCTACATGTCCTTCAAATAAAAGGCCTGAATCTATAATCACACAGAGGTCTGTCACTGTTGCACTTGATGGAACAGAAAGGCTGTTTAAAGTTACAGTGTGATCAAAAAGCTTGCTTCTAGCTACATGTGGTCTTATGGCTAGAACTTCTGTCTTATCAGGATTAAGCAGAAGGAAGTTAATTAACATCCAATATCTTATGTCCTGCACACATTGCTCAACATTAGTAAGCTGTTTTTTTTCTCATCTGGTTTTGCTGAGATGTATAACTGTGTGTCATCAGCATAACAATGAAAACTAATGCTATGCTTATGAATTATGTTGCCCAGAGAAAGCATTTTAGAGTTCCTCAATAACAAAAGCAATCCTTGTTGGATAAAAAGTAGTGCAAATTCAGTCTTGGCTAGATCTGCTTTTATGAAGCTTTTTCTACATTACCTAATGGGCATTATAAAAGAATGAAATGATTATCTGTTCAGCAGGCAAGTCAGGTGTACATGATGGTAGTCTCTACCTCTGATAATTAGTACTATTGTTTGAGATCATTGTCTTGGTAAAAAAAAAAAACCTGATTACCTCTCATCAAAATGGTTCTTGACTGTTTTATTGCTTTTTTATTACCTTTTAGATTACATTTACGATAACCATTTGGATTTTTATGGCCTAGAGGTTTGAAAAAAAAAGGGAGGCGGGGGAGAAACGGTTCTTGTGCGTTAGACGTCGTTCCATTTCAAGTCAAGTCAAGTAGGCTTTTATTGTCATTCCAACCAAATACAGTTAGTACACAGTGAAATGAAACAATGTTCCTCCAGGACCAAGGTGCTACATGCATACAACAACATAAATTAACACCACAACATAAATTAACAACACACTTTACCGAAACCAGCCAGATAACTAAGGGATCTGACTGGCTCAGATATACACGTGGACAAAATTGTTGGTACCCTTCGGTCAATGAAAGAAAAACTCAAAATGGTCACAGAAATAACTTTAATCTGACAAAAGTAATAATAAATAGGAATTCTATGAATGTTAACCAATGAAAGTCAGAAATTGCTTTTCAACCATGCTTCAATGGAATTATAAAAAAAAAATGAACTCATGGAACAGGCCTGGACAAAAATAATGGTACCCCTAACTTAATAGTTTGTTGCACAACCTTTTGAAGCAATCACTGCAATCAAACGATTCCTGTAACTGTCAATGAGACTTCTGCACCTCTCAGCGGGTATTTTGGCCCACTCCTCATGAGCAAGCTGCTCCAGTTGTTTCCGGTTTGAAGGGTGCCTTTTCCAGACAGCATGTTTCAGCTCCTTCCAAAGATGCTCGATAGGATTGAGGTCAGGGCTCATAGAAGGCCACTTTAGAATAGTCCAATGTTTTCCTCTTAGCCATTCTTGGGTGTTTTTAGCTGTGTGTTTTGGGTCATTGTCCTGTTGCAAGACCCATGACCTGCGACTGAGACCCAGCTTTCTGACACTGGCCAGCACATTTCTCTCTAGAATCCCTTGATAGTCTTGAGATTTCATTGTACCCTGCACAGATTTGAGACACCCTGTGCCAGATGCAGCAAAGCAGCCCCAGAACATAACAGAGCCTCCTCCATGTTTCACAGTAGGGACAGTGTTCTTTTCTTGATGTGCTTCATTTTTCCGTCTGTGAACATAGAGCTGATGTGCCTTGGCAAAAAGTTCCATTTTTGTCTCATCTGTCCATAGGACATTCTCTCAGAAGCTTTGTGGCTTGTCAACATGTAGTTTGGCATATTCCAGTCTGGCTTTTTTATGATTTGTTTTCAACAATGGTGTCCTCCTTGGTCGGTTCCCACTTTGGCTCAAACAACGACGGATGGTGCGATCTGACACTGATGTTCCTTGAGCATGAAGTTCACCTTGGATCTCTTCTCTCTAGAAGATCACCTTCTATAGAGGAACTATTGAGAGCATCCTGAGCAGCTGCATCACTGTCTGGTTTGGGAATTGTACCATATCAGACCGCAAGTCCCTGCAGCGGATAGTGAGGACAGCTAAGAAGAAGATCATCGGGGTCTCTCTCTCCTCTATTGGAGGCTGACTGTACACACCCCTCACACTCACTCTTCACCCTCTTGCCATCTGGAAAAAGGTACCGAAGCATTCGGGCACTCACATGCAGACTGTGTAACAGTTTTTACCTGCAAGCCATCCGTCTCCTTAACACAAATGGATTGGACTGATAAACACACACACACACACACACACACACACACACACACACACACACACACACACACACAAATCTCTCAGATGAACTAAATAAAACCCAGACTGAACTGATAAACACACACATGCACAATCACACTGATCTACAACCATCTTAATTTGTTCATACCCACCTACCTGATCTTCTATTTGCAATATTTGCACAATATTTATCTCACTCTGCTATTTGCACAAAAATATTTTGACACAATGCAAATTGTCTACTGCTGTTCTTTGTTTTTTTTTTTCCCACTACCTCAACTCATACCTCATCATACAGTCTGCTATTTGCACAAAAATATTTTTGACACAATGTCAATTGTTTACTGAGGTTTTTTTTCTCACTACCTCAACACATACCTCATCACTAAAAAAGGCATTTCAGTACTGAAACGTGTTACATTGTTGTGTTATGTTGTTGTGTTATCATGTAGCTCTTGTTTGCACAATTGCACGTGCACTTTGTTGTCTGTTGTCTAGTGTTCTTTCTTCTAGTATAAAAATTGATAGCTTAGGTTAACTTAAAAATGTAAAATCTGCGTTGCTAATTTATGTTGTGTTGTTAATTTATGTCGTTTGCATGTATGTAGCACCTTGGTCCTGGAGGAACGTTGTATCGTTTCACTGTGTACTGAACTGGATATGGTTGGAATGACAATAAAGCCTACTTGACTTGACTTGATACACACTTGGCGTAAACATTTCCTAAACATTGCTATTAAACATTAGCCCCTTTTCCCCATGAAAAAATATCTGGTTAAACTTTTATTACATCCTAATCTGATAATGGATGTTAACTAACACCCCTATGCCATTACAACGCTGCTATGACAAACAGAAAACAAATTTACTCTTTTCAAGAAAAGTATAGTACCAGGTTTTTAACACATGGTCCTCGTATATATAAGCATATGCAAAACCAGCTAGACTTTTAACTGATCTGTTGCATCAGCTAAGCATGTCATTGCTGACAAAAGTGATTAGATATTACTAATCACTATGCACACAGTCACCTTAGCTCTAGTGTTAGAGAACTTAAAAAAAAAATTGGCACAGTCATCTAAAAATGTGGATAAAACAACAGATTTATATTTTTACTGAAAAATAAATGCATTTTGCGAGTAAGAGGCAGAGACGGGGTTTCGTCACATGCAGTTCCAGTCAATCTCAACGCCCGAGAGGAAACCCGTTTGATTCCCCGTTGAACAAACTCCACGTGCGTTCCGCACCGGACGAGAACTCGCTGTTCATGCGCTACGCGAGTTTGTCATCATACAAGCTCACGCGGTAAAACCGTTTAACCGCAGGCCTTGCTTGTGTCTCCCATATTACTATTTTCTTAGACTCACTTGCTCCTTCACAACACCGTTTTAGTCGTATCATCGAGAACATTTTTTTTCTTCTTCAAACACCACGCCAATGACTTGGGGCCCTCACCCTCTGGGATGCTTATTCTTCTTCTCTTTAAGTAAACTGA
Organism: Clarias fuscus; assembly: GCA_030347435.1. Lineage (NCBI taxonomy): Eukaryota > Metazoa > Chordata > Actinopteri > Siluriformes > Clariidae > Clarias > Clarias fuscus. The sequence goes on from CM059217.1 coordinate 43,264, forward strand.
AAAACTAACAAGTTCAACAGTTCCCAGTCATCCAAAGTGATCCAAGTTTTTTTTACCACACTGATTAAATGTTTCACTGTTCTCCAGTTGGTAATAAATAAATCTCCCTGTCTTAATAGTTAAAAACAAACAACTTGAAATGAATCCCCTCACCAAGCATAATTTCTTTTCAAATAAAAACACACTGAACAAGTCAATACAATTATAAATAAATGAATAAAAACATATGTAAATGAAATAAATATATGAAATAAATAAATTATTTTTTAAAAATGAAATAAATAAATAAATGAAATAAATAAATGGAACAATGTCTAACGCACAAGCACCATTACCCCCCCCCCCCTTTTTCTCAAACCTCTAGGCCATAAAAATCCTAAAGGTCATCCTAGGGTTATCATAAAGGTCATCTAAAAGGTCATAAAAAGCAATAAAACTGTACAAGAACCATTTGGATGAGAGGTAGGCTTCATCCACCTGAAGCCAGTGCGTTCCCTATCCGATCATTTTTTTTCCTCGTTCGGCGTCGTCTCAAGAAATATCTCCGTACACACGAAACCACTGAAAACGGTGTAGTATATATATGCCAGACCAGTATGGGGCGCTGTAATTTTGCCATAGAGATACACTACACAAGGAGAAGAAGACTTTGAGCATGCGCATGACATCATCGTTTCACAAAATATACGGATTGGCTGTACACACGAAACCGCAAGGGTGTCGTTTTCAGATTTATCCACTTTGGGACCCGGTTTAAAAAAATAGCGGTTTCAGTCTCCTAAAACGATCCGTGTGGACGAAACGCCAATACGATAAAAAATTTATACGTATACAGCAAAACGCGTCTCCGTGTGGACAGGCTCGTAGTCAGGTATTATTTTTATGGTCTGTTCATACTTGCCTTTCTGGTTAAAGAGGATGTTTAAGATGATTACATTATGTTAAGCATGTTTGGTGATGAGAGATACTTTACTGAAGGACATGTTTCACAAACATGTATTCTCCTTCAGAGATGAGTGCAAGAAATCTCTTGTGAAGTCAATCTCTGTGGCTGAGGTTAATATGTTGTACAACACACTGGAGATATCTTATGCCACAGTTTGTTTGGGAACAAGCCGGAACACATGGTAATCCTCTAGTAGGTGAAACCACCAAATTTTCCAATTGGAAAACTGGAAAGATATCAAATCAGGCAACGGAAGTCTCAACACAGTTTTACAGAAGAAAAGATTATTATGAAATTATTAGTTGAACGAGTTGTACATTGTGTATCGAGTACAAATTGGGACTCTATCTGGACTAGCTATGATAAAATAGCTGGAAGGGAAAGGCAGAAGGTAACACAGGGTGCCCTTGGGACACCAAATCTCAAACAGCATCAAACAAATCACAGTATCTCAGTTTTACAAAACTATTTGTATTTTTACAGGGTAAAGCTTTACAAAAAAAAAAACACAGGTTTACATATTAGACCAGAGTTTCTTCAACATTCCTCATACTAAAGTGTCTCTCTCTCTCTCTCCCTAGGGTTGACCATTGGCTACGAGTCTCCACTCATCTGGAGTAGCTCCGATGTGCTGTTCTTTTTTGTCTCCCCCCACTTGTTGTGGGTGTTGTATTTCCTAATCAACCTGTTTTTGACTTTACTGCTTCATCATGTAATTTATCAAAAGACAATTATTTTTCTGCTGTGATTGAGACTTTTGACCTACTCTTATGTGGTTTCTGTCACTTGCTGTCTTTGTTAAGCTTGCCCAATTGCCCCAAAGTTTTTTTTTTCCTGAGAAAATGAAGACAGTCTGTGTTATTATACCTCTCATCCTGCTCCTATCCATCACATCCTCTTCAAATTCAGCCAATCAGACAGAGGTGACTGTGGTAACAGAAGAGGATGTTGTGGAGACTTTAGGCAGTCGTTGTTGGGGTTATTATGATGTGATGGGACAGTGGGATCCACCCTTTAACTGCAGTGCTGGGATGTACCTGTTCTGCTGTGGCTCATGCTACTATCGCTTCTGCTGCCAGTTCAAGGGTCACAGTCTGGAACAGACTAGTTGCTCCAATTATGACACACCTGCCTGGGCCAATACAGGAAAACCTGCCGGTGGCAATGATGCCAGCAATGCTAATGTCAATGCCAATGCTAACACTATCAATTTGCCCAAGCCAGACCAGACACACATGATTGTGTATGTGATCTGCGGTGTTGTTGCCATCATAATGCTTGGAGGAATCTTTGCCAAACTTGGTCTGGAAAGAAGGCGGGGAGGAACTGTAGATACCAGCAACACCAGGTAAGTGTGTGTGTGTGTGTGAGTGGGTGAGTGAGACTGAGAGAGAGAAAGAGAGAGACTTTTTTGAGACTTTTTCAATCCTTGATTTTACAAATTTTGTTGTATAAAATGGAATAAGGATTGAGTTTATAAATAATTGATTAAAATAGATATTTATTTATTTATTAAATTTTTTAAAGACATTTTAGACGCATTTTTTCTTTAAAACATATATAGTTATTGTGCTTTTTTCAGTTTAAGTTTGCGGCAAAGATGATTTCTTCATCTTCTATTGAGCACAAGGTCTCCTCACAACACCATATTGTTTTAAACATATTTATGTCCTTTGTACTCTTGTAAAAATTCAAATAAATAAAAATTCTTGATTTAGTAAGTCTGGAGAAGATCTTCTGAGGGTCACATTCTGTGTTTTGTGCCAGCTTATTTTTTCTGCTTATATAAATTGCCATCTTGGCTTGACCAATGGTAAAATTAATAAGCTGGCACCTGAACCTGTTTCTCCAAACATATTTAAAACCAAGAATAAAAACCTGATGAGTAAAATCTACATTCAGTGGTAAAAAATGTTTTAAAAGGTTAAACAAAGGTGACAATCTGGGGCAATGTATAAAAGCATGGAAAACAGTTTCTCTCTGTGAACAAAAGGGGCATTCCTGTGTGATTTCAGGATTTAAAATGGAGATAAAAGAGTTCACAGAGACAATACCAAGTAAAATCCTCCATTGGAGGTCAGCAGACTTTTTGGTTAATGGTGGTTTGTACAGTGCCCTCCACTCTGGTTTAAAATCATTATTAAAACCCAGTTCAGTGCACTATGGGGTGTCTACCCTCCCATTCAGTTTTTTTCTTATTTAGGACCTTCACACAAGCTTTGTATAGAACCTTACCAGACACTGTCTCAAAGTTCATGTCTTCCTCACCCTTGAGCTCCAGGAGGGGGCCGCCGTATCCCTCTAGGTCTGGAGTTATCATCGGCTCTGGAAAGGGTTCCTCTTCTGTAGGACTGCTCTCGTTTCTTTTGTATTCCATCAGCTGAACGTGTTCCTCCGATGTTAGGGTGGTTCTCCAGCGATGCAGGAATTGGTTGGCGACCCATTGAGACCAAAGTCCCATATATGTACCAAAGTCCTCTGCTCGAGACAGGTCTGTTCCGGTGATGTTTACCAGACTTTCGTAGTGTCTTCCACTCATCGCCCTCTCTAATGCGCACGAAGTTGTAGGCGCTCCGGAGGTCCAACTTAGTAAAGATGGTGGCACCAGAGAGGGCATCCAGGGTAGAGTTGGTAAGAGCCAGCGGGTGTCGGTTCTTTATTGTAATGTTATTGACCCCCTGGTAATCGACACAGGGGCGTAGACTACCATCGCGTTTCTTTATGAAGAAGAACCCCGCGGCAGCAGGTGAGGAGGAGGGCTGGATGGTACCATGGCAAAGTCTGCTGGAAACATACTCCTCCATCACCTGCATCTCGGTGTTGGATAGTGAAGGAGAGATGGCAGTTAGGTCTGGTCACAGTCAATATGTATAAGGTGAATGTATATTTAGTGCAAAGTGCAAGCAGGGACTCCGGCAGGACTAACTATAACAGCATAACTAAAAGGGAGAGCCAGAAGGAAACACAGACATGAGGGCTCCCTGTGATGTAAAGCAACCAATCACCTCACCGTCAACAAACCTGAGTGAACAATGAAAGTGGGGAGGACAGCAACTAAACATACTAGTTCACCAGAATACTCTACGTCCATGAGTCCCCCAGATCTGCTCCTTTACCTAAGATTAATCTATTTACAAAAATGCTTAGCTAAATAAATAGGTTTTTAGCCTAGACTTAAACACTGAGACTGTGTCTGAGTCCCAAACATTAATAGGAAGACTATTCCATAACTTTGGGGCTTTGTAAGAAAAAGATCTGCCCCCTGCTGTAGTTTTAATAATACGTGGTAGTGACAGGCAGCCTGCATTCTTTGATCGAAGTAGGCGTGGCGGATCATAAGACACTAACAGTTCACTCAAATACTGTGGTGCGAGACCATTTAGAGCTTTAAATGTCAAACGTAGTATCTTAAAATTTCACAGGGAGCCAATGCAGTGTAGATAAGATAGGGGTGATGTGCTCATATCTTCTGGTTCTAGTGAGGACTCTTGCTGCTGCATTCTGTACTAACTGAAGCTTGTTTATACACCTAGTTGAACAACCAGACAGTAAGGCGTTACAATAGTCCAACCTAGAGGTGATAAAAGCATGAACTAGTTTTTCTGCATCATTTAGTGACAATATGTTTCTTATCTTGGCAATATTTCTAAGGTGAAAGAAAGCTATCCTGATGATATTATCTACATGTGCTTCAAACGAAAGGCTGGAATCTATAATCACACCGAGGTCTTTTACTGTTGCACTTGATGGAACAGAAAGGCCATCTATAGTTACAGTGTGATCAGAAAGCTTACTTCTAGCTACTTGTGGTCCTATGACCAGAACTTCTGTCTTATCAGGATTAAGCAGAAGAAAATTAATTAACATCCAATCTCTCATGTCCTGCACACACTGCTCAATTTGAGCAAACTGGTATTTCTCATTTGGTTTTGCTGAGACATATAATTCTGTGTCATCAGCATAACAATGAAAACTAATACCATGTTTACGAATTATGTTGCCCAGAGGAAGCATGTAAAGGGAAAAAAGCAGTGGGCCTAAAACTGAGCCCTCTGGAGTACCAAACTCCACTTGAGAACATGAGGAATGGTCTAAATCTACAAACTGATAACGATCAGTCAAATAGGATCTGAGCCACAAGAGGGCAGTTCCCTTAATTCCTACTATCTCTTCTAATCTGTGAAGGAGAATATTATGATCAATGGTGTCAAAACCTGCACTGAGGTCCAGTAACACAAGTATAGTGACACAACCCTGATCAGAGGCCCATAGGAGGTCGTTTACTACTTTAACAAGTGCTGTCTCTGTGCTGTGATGAGGCCTAATTCCTGACTGATACAGTTCATTTATGCTATTTCTGTGTAGATGTGAACATAGCTGCTGTGATACTACCTTTTCCAAAATCTTGGAGATAAAGGGAAGGTTTGATATCGGCCTGTAATTAGAAAGCAGACAGAGGTCAAGGTCAGGTTTCTTGATTAGCGGATTAATAACGGCTAGTTTAAAGGATTTGGGGACATACCCACTACTGAGTGAACAGTTAATTACTTTCAACAGGGGTTCTATTTTTGCTGGTACTATCTGTTTGAGAGAATGTGTCGGTATAGGATCTAATATACAGGTTGACGATTTTGAAGAAGAGATGAGTGAAATTAGTTCCCTCGCTTCAAGGGGAGTAAAGTGTTCTAAGTTCTGATGTGATGTGGTTAGATCATCTGAATTATTTAAATTGTCTGGTTTCAAAGCCTGAATTTTTTGCCTAATATTTATGATTTTGTTATTGAAAAAGTTCATGAAATCCTCACTACTGCATGATGTTGTTGTGGAGATTTCTGCAGTGGTCTTGTTTTTAGTTAATTTAACTACGGTATTAAATAAAAATCTCGGGTTGTTTTTGTTATTTTCTATAAGAGTGGAGAGATATGTTGATCTAGCATCACTGAGAGGTTTTTTTTTAGTTCAGGATGCTCTCCTTCCAAGATATTTTGAATACTATCAATTTAGTTTGGCGCCATTTACGTTCGAATTTTTGAGCGGTTTGTTTTAAAGCACGTGTGTGGTCATTATACCAAGGAGCGAGTTTCTTATCTCTAATCATTTTACTTTTAACTGGAGCTACATTATCTAAGCTATAACGAAGTGCTGACTCTAGATATTCATTCGCCTGTTCGAGTTCTGTGAAGTCAGATGGCGATCCAATCAAAGTTGATAATTCTGGGAGATTATTGATAAAGCTCTGTGCGGTATTTGATGTAAATGTACGTTTAAGGTGGAAGCGCGGTGCTGTGCATACATTATTACTATGACACGCTTTAATCGAGACAAGGTAGTGATCTGAGATAACTTCAGACTGTGGAATTGTGGTTATATTTCCTATACTTAATCCGAATGATAATATTAAATCTAAAGTGTGACCTGCTTTATGAGTGGGTCCTACTACACACTGATTTACTCCTACTGAGTCCAGTATGGACAAGAATGCTGTTCTCAGAGGGTCTTCTGGATTCTCAAAATGAACATTAAAGTCTCCAGCAATTAACACTTTGTCTACAGAAACAACAAGGTTTGAGAGGAAATCTGCAAATTCGCAGAGAAACTCTGAGTACGGCCCTGGGGGTCTGTAAATGATGATTAGAGGGATCGACTGAGCTGACTTTGTTACTATAGAGAACTTCAAATGCATTAGATTTAAAACTGTGTTCTTGTACGAGATACACAAATAGCAGGTCTTGACAAGTATTTACAATTAATAGCAAATCATGAAGTGTAGTAGGGTCTTCATAGATCAACAGTGTACATTTGTAGACAGTTTGTGACCTTTAGCATGAGCTTTGCATGTTTTGTAGTGTTAATCATGGATAATTACATGGTAATGCATTACCAGTTCATAGGTAATGCATTGTTCAATAAGTAATATGCATTGATTCCCAGGTAGTACTTTAGTAGTAAAGAACCATCAAGAATATCACTCACTCCTCATCTATACCGCTTTATCCTGTATTTAGGGTCGCGGGAACCTGTCGCCTATGCTGGGAGGCTTAGAGCACGGGACAGGGTGCCAATCCATCGCAGGGCACACACACATACACACACACTCACACACTCATTCACACACTAGGGGCAATTTGGGAATGCCAATTAGCCTAACTTACATGTCTTTGGACTGCGCACAGGGAGAACATGTAAACTCCATGCACACAGAGACAGGAATCGAGCCTGGCCAGGAATCAAACCCTGGAGGTGCAAGGCGACAGTGCTAACCACTACACCACCGTGCCGCCCTCAAGAATATCAATTCAGGACAATTACAAAATGAATATGGTGGTAAGCACAGATGCATTTTTGTGCCCAAGTTTTACATTTTGTTGTGTGAAGCCATCACATCGACATCACCGCAAACTGATTCCATTATTTTGGGCACCCAAGACCCATGCTTGCAGGCAGCAAAAGCCAGCCCGTCTGGACAGATCACACCAAAATGCCAATGCATAAATCATTTACATTTGCATCACATTAATGCTGGTCACAGTATAACACCCATGCATCACAGCCATGTATGGGGCTTAGACAAAGAGTAGACAAAGGTTGTTGATCCAGTCATTCATTCTTCATATCTCAATCCAAATGAACATCCACGGAATACTTCAGACAAACAAATCCAGACAGAGATGGCTTGGCTACACAGGGGGTAACAGCTAACCCTAACCCGACACAATCTTGGTCTTCATGTTTTGCATTGCAATCTTATTGCTTATTGGTGTATAATAAGTAATAAGGTGTATCTTTTTTTTAGGAGTTAGTGTTGGGGTGATGAACTGTGACCTTCTCGTGACCTAATCTCACACTTTCAGGAAGCTAAAGATCTAGCTGCAATGTGAATGGTGCAGGCCAAGACTTCTGAGTTTGGTCTTTAATCTAGATGGGACTGTAGAGTTACAAATAAACTACAAATAACCTTCTGAAATAGTTGTTCTTATTTTGCGGTGACTTGCTTCAAAGGACTTGTCTAGAACATGTACAGGCGTGGCCAAAAGTTTCGAGAATTACATAAATATTGGAAATTGGAAAAGCTGCTGCCTAAGTTTTTATAATAGCAATTTGCATATACTCCAGAATTTTATGAAGAGTGATCAGATGAATTGGATAGGCTTTCTTTGCCATGAAAATTAAATTAATCCCGAAAAAATCTTTCCACAGCATTTCATTGCTGTCATTAAAGGACCTGCTGAGATCATTTCAGTAATCGTCTTGTTAACTCAGGTGAGAATGTTGACGAGCACAAGGAGGGAGATCATTATGTCAGGCTGATTGGGTTAGAATGGCAGACATGTTAAAAGGAGGGTGATGCTTGAAATCATTGTTCTTTCATTGTTAACCATGGTGACCTGCAAAGAAAGACCAGGTGTACCATCATTGCGTTGCATAAAAATGGCTTCACAGGCAAGGATATTGTGGCTACTAAGATTGCACCTAAATCAACAATTTATAGCATCATCAAGAACTTCAAGGAAAGAGGTTCAATTCTTGTTAAGAAGGCTTCGGGGCATCCAAGAAAGTCCAGGAAGGATCCATGTGCCAGGATCGTCTCCTAAAGAGGATTCAGCTGTGGGATCGGAGTGCCACCAGTGCAGCGCTGCTCAGGAATGGCAGCAGGCAGGTGTGAGTGCATCTGCACACACAGTGAGGCCAAGACTTTTGGAAGATGGCCTGGTGTCAAGAATTGCAGCAAAGAAGCCACGTCTCTCCAAAAAAACATCAGGGACAGATTGATCTTCTGCAAAACGTATGGCGAATGGACTGCTGAGGACTGGGGCAAAGTCATATTCTCGGATGAAGCCTCTTTCCGATTGTTTGGGGCATCTGGAAAAAGGCTTGTCCAGAGAAGAAAAGGTGAGCGCTACCATCAGTCCTATGTCATGCCAACAGTAAAGCATCATGAGACCATTCATGTGTGGGGTTGCTTCTCATCCAAGGGAGTGGGCTCACTCACAATTTTGCCCAAAAACACAGCCATGAATAAAGAATGGTACCAAAACACCCTCCAACAGCAACTTCTTTCAACAATCCAACAACAGTTTGGTGAAGAACAATGCATTTTCCAGCACAATGGAACACCGTGCCATAAGGCAAAAGTGATAACTAAGTGGCTCGGGGACCAAAACGTTTAAATTTTGGGTTCATGGCCTGGAAACTCCCCAGATCTTAATCCCATTGAGAACTTGTGGTCAATCCAAAAGAGGGGGGTGGACAAACAATTTGTAATTTATTTCAGTACATCACAGGAACAACTGAAACAAAGATCGAAAAGCAGTTTAGCAACAAACTTTGAAAACTAATATTTGTGTCATTCTCAAAACTTTTGGCCACGACTGTACATTTACATTATGGCATTTAGCAGATGTTTTTATCCATTGTTATCTCAGTATACACACGTGGACAAAATTGTTGGTACCCTTCGGTCAATGAAAGAAAAACTCATAATGGTCACATAAATAACTTTAATCTGACAAAAGTAATAATAAATAAGAATTCTATGAATGTTAACCAATGAAAGTCGGACATTGCTTTTCAACCATGCTTCAACAGAATTATTTAAAAAAATAAACTCATGGAACAGGCCTGGTCAAAAATGATGGTACCCCTAACTTAATAGTTTGTTGCACAACCTTTTGAGGCAATCACTGCAATCAAACGATTCCTGTAACTGTCAATGAGACTTCTGCACCTCTCTGCAGGTATTTTGGCCCACTCCTCATGAGCAAGCTGCTCCAGTTGTTTCCGGTTTGAAGGGTGCCTTTTCCAGACAGCATGTTTCAGCTCCTTCCAAAGATGCTCAATAGGATTGAGGTCAGGGCTCATAGAAGGCCACTTTAGAATAGTCCAATGTTTTCCTCTTAGCCATTCTTGGGTGTTTTTAGCTGTGTTTTTGGTCATTGTCCTGTTGCAAGACCCATGACCTGCGACTGAGACCCAGCTTTCTGACACTGGCCAGCACATTTCTCTCTAGAATCCCTTGATAGTCTTGAGATTTCATTGTACCCTGCACAGATTCAAGACACCCTGTGCCAGATGCAGCAAAACAGCCCCAGAACATAACAGAGCCTCCTCCATGTTTCACAGTAGGGACAGTGTTCTTTTCTTCATATGCTTCATTTTTCCGTCTGTGAACATAGAGCTGATGTGCCTTGGTAAAAAGTTCCATTTTTGTCTCATCTGTCCATAGGACATTCTCCCAGAAGCTTTGTGGCTTGTCAACATGTAGTTTGGCATATTCCAGTCTGGCTTTTTTATGATTTGTTTTCAACAATGGTGTCCTCCTTGGTCGTCTCCCATGTAGTCCACTTTGGCTCAAACAACGACGGATGGTGCGATCTGACACTGATGTTCCTAGAGCATGAAGTTCACCTTGGATCTCTTTAGAAGTCTTTCTGAGCTCTTTTGTTACCATTCGGATTACCCGTCTCTTTGATTTGTCATCAATTTTCCTCCTGCGGCCAGGGAGGTTGGCTACAGTCCCATGGATCTTAAATTTCTGAATAATATGTGCAACTGTAGTCACAGGAACATCTAGCTGCTTGGAAATGGTCTTATACCTTTACCTTTAACATGCTTGTCTATAATTTTCTTTCGAATCTCCTGAGACAACTCTTTCCTTCGCTTCCTCTGGTCCATGTTGAGTGTGGTACATACCATGTTACCAAACAACACAGTGACTACCTGGAGCCCTATATATAGGCCCACTGACTGATTACAAGATTGTAGACACCTGTGATGCTAAATAGTGAACACACCTTGGTAACGTGTCCCTTTGGTCACGTTATTTTCAGTATTTTCTAGGGGTACCATCATTTTTCTCCAGGCCAGTTCCATGACTTTATTTTTTAAAATAATTCTGTTGAAGCATGGTTGAAAAGCAATGTCTGACTTTCATTTGTTAACATTAATAGGATTTTTTAAAATTATTACTTTTATCAGATTAAAATTATTTATGTGACCATTGTGAGTTTTTCTTTCATTGACCGAAGGGCACCAACAATTTTGTCCACGTGTGTACATCTGAGCAGTTGATGGTTATGGGGCTTGCCCAAGGGCCCAGCAGTGGTGGTGGTGATCACTAGTACAATGTCTTAACCCCTGTCAGGGATAACCCCTAGAGGGCACCATACGCCCAAAGACTTTCTGTTTGTAGTTTTCTTAAGTTTCGTTTGGCACTTCATTTCCCAGTTTGCACCTCGGTCAGGTGACGTGGGCGCTCAGCTGAACCGAGTTGGTTATTAGTTTCTTTATAAATAGATTGTTTAAGTTGCTTTTCGTGTCTTGCATCTGTTAATTTAATGCTAGTAAATGTCGGTCAAGTTTAGTTCAGGTTTTCCTTGTCGTTTTACATAAAGTTTATTCTGTTTGTTTGATTTCCTGGTTTATTATTAAAAAACATCTTTAAACATCGCTTCCTCTGCATTTATGCCTCGACTGCAACACCAACAGTTTCGTGACAACCCCCTGCCCCTAGAACATCAAGATCATGAATTGCAACATGCTTTCACTGAGTTTGGCCCCACTATTGTTTGCATTGCAGCTTAATAGATCAATAGATGACGAATACACTGCAAACATGTGTGTCTAACCTGGATAAGAGAAGGGAAAACCATACATCTTTTCAACTGATTTCCAAAATACACCTATGTTGCAATAAATATGTTGGAGTCCATGAAGAGTTTAAAAATATCTTCCTTCCAGGCTAGTAAGCTAACATCAGTGAAAGACATTTTCAGTGAGAATTAATATTGGCTGAAATTCAGCAAAAAAGCATTTCAATTCAACCCAATTAGGTATTGTTGGAGCTCTGATGGATGTGGATGCCAGTAGTGTACTGGACAAAAATTCCAGACTTTTGTTGTTTCCGTCTCCTCTATCTCCAGTTTGCTCCTGTTTAATGTGAAGCTAAATGCAAACCCTCAGCTCTGATTAAAAAAGCAAGTTGACAAGGCCCCACCCCTTTCTTTCTCTCTCTTACCCCCAATTTCTTTCTAAGCTCTTCTTTTAGCTGCTTAAAAAGGAAATATGAGGAAGAAATATAACCAGAATTTATAGATTTATTTTTAGTTAGGGAAGAGAGTAAACAACAGATGGAGTAAATAAGAGAATGAAAAAATAGGTGCATCTTACTTATTTATGTATTACTTCATTCTTGGGGTTGGATGAAAAATTACCAGTAATGTCCATTATACACTGAACAACTATTATTTTAACAAAGATGATGATGATGATGATGATGATGATGATGATTATTATTATTATTACATGGATGGATTATATACATCATTATATACATACATGGTAAAGGAAGTGGCATCACAATTTTATAGAAAAAACATGGACATAAATTTAATGCACTTTTTGTACTAATATAAAATACAAAGCCTTAGAATATCTATTGTTGTAAATTATAATAAAATCTTCTGGATTTATCATTAGATGATGAATCAGAATCAGAAGACTCAGTGCCAGTGTTCAGCTAAAAAAAAAATATTATTTTGCGTGTACACGTGAATCAGTCAGTCTGTTCAATGGAAACCAAACATAAATGGCAAAATACCCCCCTTTAAACTAAAATATAAACATATTTAATTCCCGTACATTAGCTGTGTGATGATGGAGGTGATATTGATTTATTGTAAATATATTTAAGGTTATACTTTGTAACTGATTATACCATGTAACTCAAGGGTAGAGTGTCTACTCGTGATAGTTAGTAACTGCTAACCACACTACTCTGTTTTACCCACTCACACATCCAGTTCTATTAAACTATCTGGTGTACACATCAAACACACACAGTACAGCGATTATATACACCTCACTCAGAGTTATTCATGTGTAACTACGTATCTGAATTACTCTCAGCCATCACACCTACATCTACACCCACATATGATGGGAAACACGAGATCCTGAAATCCATGATATACTGTATGTATTACCCATGTTAAAACACACATACATAATTGGCACAGCACATTATATAATAGCATTTTTACATTAAATAGGGTATCTGAATCATTCTTTTCCTCTAATTTCACAAACTATGAAAGCTTGAAATTTATTACATATGTTAACTGGGAGAATTGATTTCCCGGAGTCTTGTTTAAATTACAGTGTTTAAAAAAACATCTCATTGTATTACCTAAGCACACATGTCTCTGGGTCAATTGCAGACATCCCTGATACTTCCACTGCCAGTAGGGACGGGGAAACAGATTTTCCTGATGCTCAAATATGTTCCCCATACTACAATTCAAAAGACAGTGTTTTTTAAAACATTATTATTATTATATTATTATTATTATTATTATTATCTCTACTAGAGGCACTCATGTCTCTGAGTGAATTTCAGACATCCCTGATACTTCCACAGCCAGTAAGGAGGGGAAACAGATTTTCCTGATGGCCAGGAAAATGTTTCCCATACTTTTATTTAAAAGACAGTGTCTTTTAAAACATCTTGTGCATTGTGTTACCTTTGCCACATGTACACATGTCTCTGAGGCAATTTCAGACAACCCTGATACTTTCCCGGGATTTTCCTGATGCCCGGGAAAATATGTTTCCCATATTTAAATTAAAAGACAGCGTTTTTTAAAAACATTCTGATCACTATTTTATCTTTGCTACAGGCACACATATCTCTGAGTCAGTTTCAGTCATCTATGATAGTTCCACAGCCAGTAGGAAGGGGGAACCGATTTTCCTGATAGCCAGGAAAATATGTTCCCCACACTTTAATTTAAAAGACAGTACTTTTGAAACATTATTTTATTGTGTGTATATATATTTCTATATATACACACATATGTAAAGTCTCATGCAAAAGTTTGGACACCCCTTGATAAATATCATATCACAATTATTTTTTTCATTGAAAATATGTTAACACAGTCTAACCCATAGGACAGGAGCTTGGAAGTTGTTCTTACTTATGAGCCTCCAATGGTTTTACGACCCTGAACATAGATTATTCTAAGGAAAGGGTCTGTTCATAGTGCAGTGTGTCGAGGTGCCCCTTGAACATAGATTATACTAAGGAAAGGGTCTGTTGATAGCGCAGTGTGTCGAGGTCAAAGAAAGAAAACACTCTGTTCTCATGCACACAGAGCATCATGAAACACACTAAAAATTAAATATTCCCTACAGTACTGTAACGTGTTACGTTGTTGTGTTTGTCACTCTGTAGCTCTTTGTTTGCACATTTGCACGTGCACTTAGTTGTCTGTTGCCTATTGTCTCTTTTTTGTATAGAAATACAGTGGAACCTCGGGGGAGTCTTTTGCAAGACAAGCAAAGATTTTTAATAAATTTTGACTTGAAAAACGAGCAAGTCTTGGTTTACGAGTACCGAGTACCATGTATGGGCTCTTGTTTTGACACTGAGCGTCACGTGATCATAACTGAGAATGATTTTTCTCTCTCTTGCACTGCGGAATTATGGGTAATCGTCTCCCCTGCTGGGTCCTAGTGCTCGTCTTTTACTCGTATAATCAACATCTCCCTCTCTGTTTCAGCTTGTCTCCCATGTGTGTGCGCACATAATTTGACACCGACACACACACACACACACACACACACACACACACACACACATGCACACACACTCTCTCAGCTTTACACCCCCCTCCCTGGCTTCACACACACATACAGACACACACACTCTGCTTTACACAGAAAACTCTGCTCTGTCGCAAGGTAAAGTGCTGTTTTTTTTTACTTTACAGCAGTGATTCCATTAGTATGCGCTCATGCGAGTGTCATTAGAGAGATTTCTTTTTTTTCCGTTAAAACAGTGTTTCTGTTGTGTGTGTGTTTGTTGTGAAACTTAAAAAGCGGGGTGGGGGTAGGGTGGAGGAGTTTTGCTGTGTAAGACGAGGCGAGGGAAGGGGCTAATTCCACGCGCGCGCACACACACACACACACACACACACACACACACACACACACACACACACGGAAATACGCCTGCGTGCAGAAATGGAAACACTTATCTGTCGGGATTTATTTTTACTTTTTTTAAAGGTAAATTGCAGGTTAATTTGTTTTATTTTTACTTCATATATTGTATTAATTATTTTATGTATTTATTTTTTTGGGCTGTAGAAATGATAATTTGAGTTTTCATCATTTCTTACGGGAAAATTCAATTTGGTTTACGAGTGTTTTCGAATACGAGCCCACTTCCGGAACGAATTATGCTTGTAATCCAAGGTTCCACTGTAGATAGTTTTATGTTAACTTAATGTAAAATTTGTTATATCTGAGCTAGTCAGCTAATTAGATCTCTTAATTAGCTAGCTGGTTCCGGTAAAGTGTGTTGTTAATACTGAACTGTATATGATTGGAATGACAATCAAGCCTACTTGACTTGACTTGAGAAATTCAGAGTACGGCCCTGGGGGTCTGTAAATGATAATTAGTGGGAGTGACTGAGCAGACTTCATATTTGTAGCTACGCTTTTTATGTTACTATAGAGAACTTCAAATGCATTATATTTGTTTCTGTGTTTTTGTACGGTAGACAGATTATCATTGTAAATAACTGCAATGTCACCTCCTCTACCAGTTAGCCAAGGCTGATATATGTACGTGTATCCAGGAGGACTAGCTTAATTTAGAGCTTCATACTCATTCTCTTTAATCCAGGTTTCCGTTAAACATAATATATCAAACTCCTGATCTGTGATAGTTTCATTAACAATAACTGCTTTAGATGCAAGAAATCTAATATTTAACAATCCTAGCTTCAGGTCTGAGGTGCACAGCAAAATCCTTAGTCTTGAATTAACACCCAGAGTGTTGATTTAACACTTTCAGAGTACATTCATGACCATTAGGTCATATATAAACACTTGGGGTGTTAAATCAACACTGGGAATTTTGCAGTGTGCTGTGTATTCAGTGTGTTTAGAATTTTTGGTGTCTATATTAATTAAATGACCAAAATAGACTTTCTGAGTCTCTCTAAATTTTGTTAAGCTCAGGCAACAGACACGGTCTCAACATTGTGAACCCTGAGTGACGACTCTATACAGCTAGCAGAGAGTTGGTTGACCCTGTTTGTCTGCTCCCTGGCCTGGGCTCTCGGTAGTCACAGATTAACTAGGCCTCTTCTGAGACTATGCGCTAAACTAAAAAAATGAGAGCATCACCTTCCCGAGTCGTATGGACACCATTCCACCCTAACAGGCCAGCTTTGCCCTCAAAGGTCTTTCAATTGTCTATAAAGGCCACATTCTTTTCGGAGCACTACCTGGACATCCAGCGGTTCAGCAACCATAACCTGCTGTAAGGTATGTCGCCACATCTCATTGGGATGGGCCCAGAGCAAACTACTTCATCTGACATCGCCTTTGCTATTTAAACACCACTGAACAATTATTCTTGCTAACTTCTGACTGAAGAAGGTGTATATCGTTAGCTCCAGCAAGTGCAATTATCTTAGAGAACCAATGCTGTTCTAGATCACTAAGATTACCTGCTGGATCTGGTGCTCTAGCTCCCGGGATACACCTAACCACTGCCTAGCTAATTTCTCCTATAACCAGAGCTGTTTCAGGTTTCTAAGAAGGTGCATCACTGAGGAGAGCAAACCTGTTGGACATGTGAAGCGCAGAGGAGGTGTGCTACGGTGGGCTAGCCTTAGCGTTAGCTTTGGCTAAAGAGTATGCCGCAGAGTCGTCATCCACTCGCCCCGCTGTGAGAGCTCTAATGCCGGAGTCAGGGGCTGGTTATCTCCGCCTGCAGCACCCAGACTTTCCACTATGGGAATAACACTGCTCTTGCGCTCTCTAACCCTCTCTAAAGTCTAGATGCGCTCCTCTAACACTAATATCTTCTCTGTCAGAGTGCTCACTAACCCACCTATCACAAATAAAGTTATAGATGGAGGAAGAATGTCTACACATCCTGCACTCTACACACTGAACAAGCTAAATATTTAACCCTGATAGCGTACCTGAGTTTTGATTGTTTGGAGATGGATTTCGCTTGTTGTACTTAGTTGAAGAGATACGCACCTTCTCCGAAAAAGCACAAAATACAGAAAAAGGCAAAAGTCCAATAGTATTAAAACGTAAAACTAGTTATAATTTAAATGCTGATATAATAAACAGAACTTTTGAAAAGAATATAAGAACTTTTGCTGTAAGAATATGAAAACAGAAAGCTATGTCACAGGAAGTATCTCTCACCCTGTCTAACCCTAAGTCTTCTGTGGTAGGCTTCAGGCCCCCATGACCCTGAATACATGATAAAGTGGTATAGACGATGAGTGAGTGGGCGTGATATTATGCAAAACCCACTAATATTTGGTGTGTGTCTAGGTTAATATACCCTACACTTTTGCTTTAATAAGGAATAATCCAAACACAGTTCTACTATAAGTTATGAAGTTACATTAGATATCTACCAAATTTTTTAAATGTGTTTTAGATACAACATATTCACTTTGCCACACTATGGCATCTGCTGCTGTTAATAGGTTTATTCAAAGAAACTTCCAGAATCATCAAACTTGGTCAGCTGACCACCTGACCCCACATAATTCAATTAGCCATATAAATGTCTGCAACACTCATAATTCTGCAACATTACATAATGTACCTCCGCTTAAAACAAAAATTGTTAGCAAGCTAAAAATAATACCCTGGTATAATAGTCACATGCATCTTAAAGCACAGGCAAAACTGGAGCATAAATGGCATAAAACTAAACTGATAGTACTTTAAACTGCATGAACAGAAATAATTCTAAGCTACAGAAAGGCTCTTAGCACTGCTAAATCTGTATATCAGGGCACTTAAAAAATGTTGATGTATGCTTTATCACACCCAGAAATGCAGCTTTTGGTACTATAGATTATACTATTATCCTAGATAGATCATAAATTATAAATCATAAATAGTATAACTGCATGTCTCGCTTCCTGATCAAGTCTTATATTTATGTATATATTAAGAGAATAGCCTTTATTCATCTAAAAAATATTTGTACACAGAAAACATGTCTAGTGTTGAATTAACACCCCACTGTGTTTATATAGGTCAAGCTGTACTCAAACTCTGGAAAGTGGGAAAATTAACATTATTGAATTTACTGTGAAAGATTAACTTGATGCCATTATATAATGCAAAGTAAATAGTTCAAGCTTTTGTTACCTCTTACTGTCTGACTATTCTGCATAAACAAGTTCCAGAATTCAGAGTCCTTAGAGAATATACCTTTTAATGTGTGTAACCAATATACACATTTTCTTATGAATGTAGACTCAACAAATAATTTTTTGGAGGTATTTTTCATCACATGTACAGTACCAGTCAAAAGCTTGGACAAACCATTCCAAAGTTTGGAAGCAAACTTGTATTTTTTATTCCATTCTAGAACAATATTGTTACGGTCCGGACGGGCCTGGTGGATCCATGTCGTGTTGTTGTCTGCGCTGATTGCCTTGTGAAGATGAGGCAGTGGTGAGTGTGCGTGGGTCAAAGCCGAGAAAACTAATAGAGTCCGTGATCCAAATCCGTGGTCGAGATACGAGGGCGAGGGTCGTTATCCAGAAATCCAAACAAACAACAATCCAAGACGTGAAGCAAAAGGCGTGGTCCATAAAACAAAGCGTGAGTCGAGATCCGAGTAGCAGGGCAGGTGAAATCGCTGGAAAATTGGGCATTAAGGCACGCAATAATCTGGCAACGGGAGGTTGTTTGTGAGCAAGTTAAATAGAGCAGAGCCATGATTGAAATGAGCAACAGGTGTGCTCAAGCCGGTCAATGAGGCGGCAAAACAGACAGCGAACTGGAGTATGGAATGGAGTCGTGGGAGATCATGGCTTAGTTTGACAGGTGGGCGTGACCTGGCGTGCCGTGACAAATAGTGGTTTTGTTCAAAACTATGAAATAACACGTAGCATTAGGTATTCAAGTAGCAACAACAATAACAACAACAGCAACAAGTCAGTAGTTATTTTCAGACACAAAGGTCGGATGCTCTGGAACAGTTCTTGTAAGAATAGTATCGTCAAGTGCATTTGCAAAACTCATCGCCAGCACCATGATGAAACTGGCTCTCATGAAAACCATCCCAGGAAAGCAAAATCAAAACTTACCTCTGCTGCAGAGGAGAAGTTTATTTAGAGTTACTAGCCTCAAAAATCATCAATTAATGAACAGCACCTTAGATTAGAGCCGTTATAAAGGCTTTTGAGAGCATAAGTAGCAGACACATCTCTATATCAACTGCTCAAAGGAGATTATTGTATATTTTGGATGCCTTCAGCAGAGTTTTACAATGTAGAAAGAAATAAAAATCAGCCACGAAAAGAACATTAGGTGTTTCCAAAATTTCCAGACTGCTAGTGTGTGCATCTCCTCACCCCAAGTTCCCAGATATTTTACTGAGTGAGCTTGGCAGTCTAATGTTTAATTTCAGCATAAAAATTACTAAACAAATAATTATTGGGTATTATCATGTTAAACTAGTATTACATTAGTACCCTTCTTTTATTTTACAATCAGAGACTGAAACATGAACTTGCTTGTCATTAGTAAGAATTGTGGGCTGTTTTAACAAGAGATGGTTTGTTCAAGACATCATGAGTGGCATGTAGGTTTCCATGGAGATGGTGATAGAATGGCCACCAAAGACTGAAGAAGAGTAAAAAATAAAAAAAAAAGCCAACATACACACACCAGATAACAAAGTCAGTAAGATTCAAACACATTATTTTAAGTGGATACATTTAGAAAGATCAAGGTAAGTAAGTAGGTATGAACAAAATGAGACCTGGACTCTGAAGGTGTTCTGTGGTATCTGGAATCAAGATATCAGTAACAGATCATTTATGTCTTTTAAATTGTGAGGAGAGACCTCCATATAGTGGAGATTAGCACATTCTACAAACAATTGATCAGATTGAGAACTGGAGATTTTGGAGGCTGACTCAACACCAACAATGTGTGAAGTGTGTTAATGTGCGTTAATTTGCTGGAAGAGGTCACTGCCATTAGGGAGCCTTTCTGCCAAGAAGTCGTGTACAGGGCCACTCTGACCAGTCTGCAGCTTTGTAGCCCCATATGCAACAGCAGCTCTTCTGTAAAATTATAACAGACGGGGTAGCCTTCACTCTTCACGTGCATGAATGAGCCATGGGCAACCATGACCCATTTAATTAATTTTTGGTGTTTTTCTTGATTTTCAGGTTTGGGCACATTCTTCACTCACTAAATGACAGAAAATTTGGTTTTCTTTTACAGAAGATAATAATAATAATAATAATAATAATAATAATAACAGTTCTACTGCTGTCTTGACACTTGGAGAATTTTAAGTTTTAAGCAAATGCCATTAAATTGTACATTGCTGATCGTAACATTCTTAATTTTCTCTAGAACCCTCACCGAGCGACTGAAGCTGCCAGGTGAGGCAGAGTGCATAGTCAGAGGGGCAGGACTTCATCCAGTCAGATCTAATGGAATCCCTGGACACCTCATGAGGACTACTAATGGTGAGCGAAACTTAACACACAAATCTCCTGCAGCATGGTTGTCACTCAATTAAAATAAAAACAAACATAAAACTATATACAAAATTGCTACTACATAAGATAAACAACAATCCTAATAAACTAATAAACCCTAAAATGGGCAGGGTTAGGTGTGAATTTTAAAGTAAGGGAAGGTTTTGTACACATAAGCACAAGTGGGGAAAAATAGTCCCAATCTTTGACCACACCATTTTACTTACATAACATGGTAACTTTTTATTCTGTCTGAGTGACTGAAAATCAAAAGAATATTCTTTGAGAGCACAGTGTTTAAGAGAAGGATCCACATCTGAGACAAAACATTAGTCAAATCCTGCAAAAAGGGTCAAACAACCAGCAATCAGCCCCAATAAGTATAATACTGTATGTAGGGTGGGTGTGACTAACCATAACAGTGCATGGGTGTAGTGGGAGCTAGAGTCCAAGGAGGCCATGATTGCAGTTGCCTTACCTTTCATATTTGCCCCTTCCTGATTTTTTAGTTTTGCATATGTCACACTTTTTAAGTACAAAATTTAATATTACACAACAATACCCTAAATACAAAATACAGTTCTTAATGATGATGTCATTTATTAAGGGAAAAAGCTGTTCAAAACTTCCTGACCATATGTAAAAAAAAAAAAAAAAAAAAAGTCATTGTAAAAAGCAATCATTAAATAATCACATGAATAAACTGTGATTAACTACAATTGTTGGAAAGCTAAGTTAAATTTAATTCTCCACACCCAGGTCTGATTACTGCCAGATGTGTTTAATCACGAAATCACTTAAATTGAATCCGTCTGACAAATTTAACAATAAATGTTCAGTCTGGAAACGGTTATAAAGTTACTCCAAAATTACTCCAACACCACAACAACAACTCATTCAGGAACTCATAAAAGAACTCAGAACAACATCTAAATAACTGCAAGCCTCACTTGCCTGAGGTAAGGTCAGTGTTCACAATATAACAAAGAGACTGCTGATAAAAAAAAAAAAAAAACATACTGAATTTCCCCAATACTGATGAATACTGGCAGATATTGGTGAGACAAAAGTTGAACTCTTTGGAAGGTGTGCAACATGTTACATCTGGAATAAACCAAAATCTGAAACACTGATCTGAAATCCACCAGCAACTCCACCTCTGAATGGCATCGTCACAGCTGACTCGTTTAAGATATCAAAAATCCCCCTACAATTTTGCTTCCTCATTGACTTTAGATCAAATAGGCCAGGTTTGGTGGTGATAGTATAAATTCCCTAGGAGGAGTATATCAAAATCGTTGTGAACCCAAAAAAACTTTTGACTTCCTGTTGAGTTGAGCCCAGTACATGCATACATTCAAGTGTGTATGAGCTATGCAGCAAAATCTTGTGTGGGGGCCCCTGAGGGCCCCAGGCCATGCGACTCTCAGGCTTCCTAATGGCAGCAGATTCCAACCTGTCTGCCAATTTTCATGAGTTATTGAGCATGTTAAGACCCACAAAAAGCCCAAAAGGGTAAACAAAAATAATCCTTAGGGAAACAAGAGGGTCCTGTGCACCCTATAGTGCTTGGGCCCTAATAATAACCTAGGGTAGAGAGTGTGAAACGGCGATTCTTTATCACAGAAAGTGCTCGTACGTTGAGCCTGTTTTTGCTCCAAGAGTGACTATGAGATGATGTATACTGTGATGTCATACTCTGACTGTGTCAGTCATCCCTCGCCAAAGGACTCCAACTCCGCCATCCCACTTATTTTAACTGCACAACAAATACTTTTTCACATGTTCACTGTACATCTGCCTCAAATAACATTCTCATGTTTTTAATTTACCCATTAATAACATATGCGATACTAACTATTAATACCAATCCCACCTTCTGACCTTTATTCAGGATATGAGATTCCTTATGTTGATTTAGAGGAAGTGGTTTGTTGATGTGTTGGGCTAATTAAAACATAATTAACTGGATCCAAATCCAAAACCTACTGAGAACTCACAGTAGGGCTCGCTGGACAACACACACACACACACACACACACACACACACACACACAGCATTTAGCAGATCACCTTATCCAGGATGACTTAGGCTGGCACACAGTGTGATTGTTATTGATGGCGTGCGATGTAACTCACACTGTGTACTGTAATCAGCCTTCCCACATGGCTTGCAGAAAACACTGTAGGTTTGAGAAACTAGGCATAATGTGAATGCTCACACTGTACATTTAAACAGATCCCCTGAATAGGTTATTAATTGACAGTTCCAGTAAAGTTTTATTCAAACAGAATATCCTCAAATTTTGTCTGAAAAATAATGGAAATGCTTCCATGCCATCCGGTCATGCAGGAGTCAAATGGTTGAACAATGGTTGTCTGGAATTATTAATTGTGTATTGGAACGCTGCTCCACACTGCTTTTCAAAGCAGAACAAAAATAAATTGCCTCCCAGTCAGAGCATATTGGGATTGTAAACAAAACCTTTATTGTGAGTTTTAATGTGTACTGTACAATTTCAAGTTCCAGTTTTATTTTGAGGGTATTTAGGCATAAGGGTCAGTGGTGATAAAATTGCAGAATTTTGAAGAAAGTTTAAAACAAAATAGTACAGGAATATAATACTACAGCAGTATGATTGTAAACAAGTTGGATAAAAAGATAAAAATTGAGAATGTGCAGGAGCTTGATTGTCTATGGCCTACAAGTGCAAGATGTGTTTTCTTCTTATGTGTTGTGAAGAAATGTGAAAACAAGGAACTATGCAACATGATATTGGTGTTGCAGGAATACAAGGCCTTTTTGTACGGTATGCATCAAAATATACAGTACTGAAACAGTACTCAAACATGCATTTGTTATTGTCGACCTGACATATCTTCACTCTCACATGTTCTAGTATTGAAAATGTTGTGTTGAGCAGTTGCTGTTGGAAATGGGTCTCTCTATGGAGGAAAAATTATTTATAGTTAATTATTATTTCTGCTCATACAGAAGTGATTATATAGGGGACCAAGTTTGAAAAAGGTTGGAGAACAGTTATGTAACCGCTCACCCAATTTTGTCTGTAGATTTTGGCCATGTCATATGCTGTAATTACGCTAAATATATTTATTACCATAAAGGTTAATAAAACTAATAAAATTATTAATTCAAATTCACCTTTCTTTTTACAGTCATTGTGCTCATAGTAAACATACTGTTTTTGTCTTTGCAGCCCTCTGTGCTCTTAACCTTTTTGTGGAGTTTTGTTGGTGTCACGAAATACGAATAACTAATAACCAATCAAAAATAGATATGCATAGATAAGTAAAAAGAAAATCAGCATTTAAGAACATTTTATAAAACCAGCAGAAAAGAATTACATTTTGATTTGGCCTATGAAAAATACACCTATGTAGCTATAGTAATAGATCTATAAATGGGTCTAGTGTTTCTTGTTGCATTCTGATAAGGATTTCAGGCAGATGCTCCTGTTGTCTTTTTTTTCTTTGCCTTTGGTATATTTAGTGGTCTTTTTAACATAGGTTTATTGAGAATGAGAGAAGCTCTGTGGTGCCTTTTTTTATTACATACTTTATTTCTATGGGGAAAATAATAATGACTTATTATTCTATGATGACAACAATAATGGTTTAATTAATTATCATACTAATTAAACATATTAAATGTAAACACATGCATTATTGCATGCGCTGGCTTATTTGTTTAGCACTGCATCAAAACTTAAGCTGTAATGTGAGATTATGAGAATTTGCCAAGGATAGAAAAAAATTAGTTCAATTTTAGAATAAAAAATACAGGCATAGCCCTTGTTGTAAAGTCATATATTGTATTAAAGCCTTCATCAATGTCTGGGTGAAACCCTTGATTAGCACCTTGGACTGCATTTTTTGTCCAATAATAAAATGAGGATTTAAAAAAAATATCTAAAAACGTTGCTAGAAGAAGGCAGGGGATAGGACAAGATTAGGAGAGTTCACTCAGAGCTTGAATAACAGCAGAAGGGGGACATGCAAAAAAAAGCATTTCCCCTTTAGAGTTTTTGCAGTTATGTGAATTAAAATATTTGCCATTTTTGTCTTTCAATCATGCCTGCAACAAATTGTATTGCCAAGCCAAATGATGAATAACTAAATTTAACCCAACAGATTTTACTGAACACATAAGAAACCAGATAACAATGCACTGAATATTACAATTTTTAATCAAGCTCCAGCTATTTGTACAATACTTTTGATTACAGTGCACTAGCAGATTTACAGCTTTATTTTATAGTAGCGCGCACAGGCAGGATAACCACGCGAGTTATTTTAAGAAATCTCTTACGCGAAGAGCTAGGAACTACACAAATAAACCCGCATTCTAACAACACACAATCAACCAGAAAGACAACCCGAATCGGTTTATTAATTAATATTACTTCCGGGTCCTAGTGCCAGTCACAGTGTGAGTGCGCATGACCATAGGTGGCACGGTGGTGTAGTGCTTAGCACTGTTGCCTTGCACCTCCAGGGTCCGGGTTTGATTCCTGGCCAGGCTCGATTCCTGTGTCTGAGTGTATGGAGTTTGCATGTTCTCCCCATGCTTGGTGGGTTTCCTCCAGGTACTCCGGTTTCCTTCCAAAGACCTGCAGATTAGGCTAATTAGTGTTCCCAAATTCTCTCCTGGGACAGGCTCCAGGTCCCCGCAACCCTGAATACAGGATAAAGCGGTATAGACGATAAGTGAGTGAGAGTGATTATACTATACATAAACTATGCATGATTAGGTTGAATGTCTTATTTTGAATTGATTGAAATACTGGCAAGTCAACACAATATTTCATCTGTGCTTTTAGAAGTCTGTCAATGATAGCAAGACTAAGTTAACTCACTGCCTTTATATTCCAGAAGTAGAATAACAAGAGTGAAAGTAAAGAAGAATGCGGAAACACTATGATATTATTACTATTGTTACACAATCTACACTACTACCTAATACAATCTAAAAACAAAAAATGTGAGAAAAAAAACATGTATACGTAGACTTAAACATAAACATGTTTTAATATTCAGGGCAGGTTCTTTTCCTACCACACTTTTCCCTTCTAGTCAACTTTTCATGAGCATTCTGCAAACAGCCAGCCCTTTCGGTGAAGAATATATAGAAGTATATATACTGTATAAATAGTAATTTACTCATACTCAAAATTAATCATTCTAATATTTGAGATGCTTTTTTTCATGAGCTGTAAAAAGTAACGATCAAACTTAAAACAAAAAAGGCTTGCCATATTTCACTTTTTAAAATAAATTCCAAAAGAAAATTTACATTTTCATCATATGTTATTTTTTTCAAGATGCACTATACTATAATGCCTAAGAAAATGTCTAGTGCTTGCAGAGTCAGGTTCTGGGAGATGGGTGTTGATCTTCAGACCCTGATGCTTTTTGCATGTTTAAAGAATTTTAGATCAGCTTTTAACCACTAGGATCATAACTTCAGAAAGGATTTATTAGCTCACTTTCAAGATGGAAATACCAGCTTAAGGGTAAGGGAGGAGAATAGGAGAGCATACTTAGCATACGTAATACAGACCTTCTGAGGTTCTCATAAACCTTTAGGAAAATAATAGTAAAAAATGTAAATATACAACCACCTGACCATCATACAACACTTACTTTGGATGAATGCACAAACAAGTGCACATTTTCCTAATCTACTGTATATTTTAGTGTAAACTAAACTTACACTTTCCTTTCTGTTCCCTTTGCCCATTAATTTGCCCTTGTTACCCTGAGCACAGAATGACATAAACCTCATCTTTGTGACATCAATATGATTTTTTTAATGATGTTTGTAATGTTGCAAAATAAATTCTGTTTTTTTTTGTGGTGATTTTGTTGAGAAAGTCACAAGTAACAAACAAAGTGCCTGATCAGTCTAATCCTTTTGTAATCTCCTTTACTTACAGAAGATACAACAGCCAGAGAATACTGTAGGAGTTTTCCACTGCTCGACCAGACATACCGTCAATCATCAAATACAACTTTCCAATCCATTGCTTTCCACTCCAAAGAAAAGCCATTCCTCCTTCCACCAGAGATCCACATTCCTGTTACTAATACAATAACAGCCTCCCAAATCTCCAAGTCTAAGATCTCCAGAACCAACACCCATCCACAGACCTCCATTCCAGGCTTTCAATCCTGGGAATCTAGTAAGAGTCCTACTCAGCATCATGTTTCTCTCACTAACCAACCACAGCCATCAGTGTCACAGTCTAACAACCAAGGACACATCTATTTAAACAAGCACCCGTTTAGAACAGAGACCCTTCCAGAGCTGTTCTATCAGCCAATCGGGTATGGCCGTTCCCCTCAGGTTATTCCCAAACACAAGGGACTTCACACAAACAGCAAGACTGAAGTGACAGTATGAACAACATAAAGGGGAAAAGAAATATGGAAAATTAAACACTGACATCAGGAGCAGAGTGGCTTGTTATAAAAATCTAGAAAAAGCAATAAAATATCTTTTTATTTACTTTTAAATAAGTACAAAATACACAGATTAAATATTTCAGTATAATTTTAGTCAATTACTTTTTGTTATGTATAGCATTAGATAACAACGAGAACGGATCTTGTTCTCTGCCAAATCTAGGCCTTCTTTTTTACTCAAATTTCCAATCTGTCACTCAGTTGTCTGATCCATTGAATTAAACATGTTTAGAATTATGAACACAGAGAAGCAGCACAATGTCCCACATTTCCTCAGACATGCCTGGAACTGTGCTGTAAACTCTCATGAACCTCCAACTAACACTCTGAGAAGAATCAGTCAAGCAGGTCTGGAGTAAAGCTAACATTGCACCAAAGCTAACACAGACTTGTAGAGCATTTTCAGAGTTTTACATCAAAAAGTCTTTGCTTGCCTTTCAGGCAGTGGTGCTTTTTTCATTTTTTGTTGTCTTTATTTAACTATCAAGGTTGATTTTGTTGCCATTATTTGTATGATTCCAAGAAATTTGGATTAGTAGTGCAAAAAGTAACTACAGGCAAATTAGGAGAGAGTCTTTGCTGTGATTAGAGATTGATTGGGTTAGAAATATTGAGTGAGTGATATTTGTCCTTGAAAAGTGCCTGCAGAGTGCAAAGAAAAATATATGGATTCACCAAAAAAAAAAGAACATTTAATCAAATTTGGTTTTACAACTTGTATTTAAAAACTCCAGCAGCAAAGTTCCCTCTCAATTTCAGCCTGAAATGGGTTGCTTCTTAGTCTGTTCCTGACAGTAATCTGATTACCTGTAAATGTGACAGAAGTAACATGAGGGCAGTAATGATTTTAAGGCATCGGGAGAAGCTCCTCTTCTGTTTGTGATGAAGAGTTCAGGCATGGCCATACGTTTGTTATTATTATTATTATTATTATTATTATTATTATTATTATTTTATATTCCACTAGCAGATATGAAGAATATACTCTGGATCCATTGCCACCCTGACCAGTAAGTGAATAGTGTTTGGTTGACTTCTGCAGGAAGAAACTTTAATGCTTAGCAGATGTTTGAGGTAAAATAATGTGAAAGATTAATACTCAGTCAGGTATTCTCTGTGCCAATTTCATCTGAAGTTCCGCATCTGAGAATTAGTCAAAATGAGACACAAATGAGGGAGAAATGCAGCAGTGAAAGAACACACTCCTGATATTTTCCTGTGATGATGTGTAATAAAACTCGCTCTGCCTCTCTCACACTGTGTCTCACTCCACTGCTCAGTCTCCAGTGCTATTTTAAGAAACAGTTCATTTCCACTGCGGAATCAGCTGCCAGTACAGATTTGCTGAAACGCCATTATGAGCTTTCCCCTCGGCAAGAGGCCGATTGTTCCTCTCTCTGACGCGAAAGATGCAGTCATGTGAGTCTGTTCCAGGTTTGGCCATGTGACTTAATTACCTCTACCCAGTGTGATCTTTTGTCTCCATGGAGACACACTGCTGTGGCTCTTCTTGTAGGACTCAGCAAGGACAAATATGGATGAAGATGCCATTTTATGTCTTAAAGCAGCCAGTAGGGCCCATTTTGTCCTCACGTATGGGAAGTTAAGCAGTAAGGTCATGTTTGGAAAATTACAGACTTGAGAATAAAATTTGCATCCTTAATAAGTGTTTTTTTTTTTACACAGAATTATTATGCACAGTGTTGGCTGGATTCAATATGAAAGCCTGGTGCAGTACATTGAAGTTTTCAGGCATGATATCTGCCTAAAAGTAACATTAACTTAGCATGCTAGTTATTTAACCATGATGTCTTCTGGGTACAAATTGTAAGTATGGACTTATTTTTGCTCAGTATTAATGATTCATTCTTTTAAGGTCTTTCTAAAAATGTCTTTAGTAATACATATCATAAAAGAAAAGTGCTTCCAGAATTAAAAAAAAAAATTTGACCTGATGTCTTTCATATTTTGAAGATGTCTTGCCACGTTTAGAATTCGTGCTGCATGTAGCCAATGATGTTTTGTATGTAATCATTTTTAATAATTCCCTGTAAGTGTTCTTGTGTAGTGTATGTTTGATTGCCACTGTACTATTTTACCCTTTAACTGTAAATAATTGTGTAATTGTTTATATAATAAGGGTTTAGTAATCTGGGATAATCTGATTTTATATGAACTCTAACCAGCATGGAACTAAACTGCAGAAAGCCATGTTTCTGTGTACGGGATAGACAGCATGCCGAAGTACTGACATTATCATCATTAATTACTTTTCAATCTCAATCATTTGACATGAATTTTAATTAAATGAAGAGTTATGCAATGCATAATGTATAAATACTGGTCTACAGAAACACAGCAAAAAAAGTTTATGTATGCAACTTTCTATATAGTATCTATGAGCATGTGCAATTATTTAGCCTAGTTTTTTGTTTGTTTGTTTGTTTATTTGTTTATTCCCTAGCATGGTGCAGATTAAAGTTTATGCTTCACATACTGGACAGTTTACCAGGTCATTCAGTGGGTGCCTAATTACTGCCTGCTTATATAAACAGAGTTTCAAACTTTTGGAGTAATAATAATAATAATAATAATAAATTATATAATAATTAATTATAATTAATTTATATTAATTATATTAAATAATTAAACAGCGAAAAAAGTATCCATGTTAAAATCCTGTCAATGCTAATGCAAACCACTCACCATGAACTGCTAACACTGAGTGAAGTGTCTCTATAGACTTTTCCAAAAGATCCTAAAATCAAATACATCATATGAAATACAGAATTTCACTTCTGTCAGGGGTGTGTGTATATGTATATGCATTTGAACAGTTACTGTAAAGTACAACTTGTGCAACCTGTTTTCTTTTTAAGCATTTGGTAGCAACTATTAGTCCCATGTTTTCTGATGAATTTGACAAAAAGAATAAATTCACATTGATGTCATCCAGATAAAGCATGTGTCACTGAATCAGTTGTATAACAGTTTGTGATGTTGTGTGTGAGCAGCACTTAGGGTCTGAAGATCAACTTTGTCCTATTTTCCAACACTTCTCACTTAAATGTCATGAACAGGTCATGTGATATGGAGCGCCTCCCACTAGAAGTGATACACTTCGGAATGGAACACAGCTTGTGAGTGCTTCACAGCGTGCTCCCTACATTTGAAATCATATTTGCTACTGAATAGAAAATAAATTAATGAAAATTAAAAATAATAAAAAATAATACAGAATTATTTTTTTTTAAAATGCATCCTGGAGACCACTGGACTGATTGATTGATGACCAGGGAGAACAAACATGGTAAATTCACAAGAATGATGGAGGTGGACAAAACAGATGCCAGTGATGCAGACCCAGCTGAGAATGTTTCCCATTTGGAGGTAATGTGGGTTTATTAATAAAACTAAACAAACTGAAACACAAACATGAACGCAAAAAAAAAAAAAATCAGTTTTTTTTTTCAGTTTTATCTTTTCTTTTTCTTTTCTCTTTTCAGTTCTTTACTGTTCTTTTAAGGTGTATCTTTTCTCTTTTCTTTTCAGTTGTCTCTTTTTTTTTCTCCGTATACCAGAGCAACGCTCCATGACCTGATGCTTCTAAATGTCCATACGTCTATTACCTACATAGACATGCATCCAGGTGTTGTGCATTGTCCCTAATTGCCATCATGGAAGCGTTGCCTAGTGATGGCATAAGAGGGCGGCCGTGGGCTTGCCTGATTGGAAACCCATGGTGCAGGTGACCGTGGGTTTGCCTGTTGTGCGACCTGCTACATTACAATTCCCCCCCTTCTATGAACGGCTCCCGACGTTCCCATGCCAGCAGCCCAGTTGTCACGGAACTCCCTGCTGAGCTCAGGGTCCAGTATGTGTCGGGCTGGGACCGACGAGAGTTCTTCTGCCCCGGACCCTTCCCACCAGATATTGGCTGGCCCTCTGAACATGTTGTGTGTCTAGAATTCGCCTAACCGTGTATACAGGTGCCCCATCAATAATGCAGGGTGGGGGAGGGGTTGGGGGTGATGGATTTTTGGGCTGTGACTAGCACTTATAATTTGAAAGATTGCTTGTTCAATCGCCCAGCGCACTGGTGGCTTCAATCCGGGGGGCTGGTATTATGGGCTCAGTGACTGGTTCCTGAGATGGGGAACATGACAAGACATCAGGTTTCAGGTGCTTAGCGCTTGGCCTGTATGACAATGTATAGTCAAATCTGGTGAAAAAGAGGGACCACCTGGCTTGCAAAGGGTTGAGTTGTTTAGGAGACTGGATATACGCCAGGTTCTTATGATCTGTCCAAATGAGAACCTGGTGTTTTCCCCCCTCTAACCAGTTTCTCCATTCCCCCAAAGTGTTGCTGATGATGTGGAAGGCGTGCTACGTGAGCTCTGCAGCTGTCTGACCAAGGCTGCAGCGGCTGGGACCCAGGGCACCCGTTCCCGTTGCCACAACACAAATGCATTGTATGCAGACACATCTAGAATGTTATAAAACACAACCATTGGCCATCTCCTGGTCATTTTCTGGCAAGTGTAGGTGGCAGTCAGCTTGTCCAGTACTATGGACTCTTTTCTTTTCACTTTTCCTCTTTTAAGTCTTATTTTATTTCTCTTTTCTTTTCTCTTATTTTCAGTTTTTATCTTTTCTCTCTTCTTTTCTCTTATCTTTTCAGTTTTACCTTTTCTTTTTTCTTTTTAGATTTTTCTTTTCTTTTCAGTTTTCTCTTTTCTCTTTTCCTTTTTATTCAGTTTTCTCTTTTCTCTTATCTTTTCTTCCTATACCAGAGCAACGCTCCACAACCTGGTGCTTCCTAAATGTCCGCATGTCTACTGCTTTGTCTTGGGGACCTATATAGACATGCATCCAGGTGTAGTGCATTGTCCTTAATTGCCATCATGGAAGCATTGCCTAGTGACAGCATGAGAAGGTGGACATGGACCTGTTGACTAAAAACCCGTGGCGCAGCTGACCGTGGGTTTGCCTGTCGCGAGACCCACAATGTTACAGTTGCAATACAAGTTCATACCCACCTCAGTGACAATAACCTATTTGAATCATTTCAGTCTGGATTCCATACTAAACATAGTGCAGAAACTGCTCTGGTTAAGGTTGCCAATGATCTTTTAATGGCTGGTGATGTTGGACTATTAACTATCCTTGTCCTGCTATATTTGAGTACAGCCTTCGACACTATATCTCACTCCATTCTATTAGACCGTTTAGCTATAATTGGCATCACTGACATCTCTCTCACCTGGTTCGCCTCATACCTCTCTGATCGTACCCAGTTTGTGAGATTAGAAAATTCCATTCTCAGACTCTCCCAGTCAGTTGTGGTGTTCTCCAAGGCTTTTTCCTTGCCCCCCCCCCCCCCCCCTCCCACTCCTCATTTACCTCCTTGTGGTCACATCTTTAGAAGATTCGTCTCGGGTTACTTGGCTGTAACCCTGTTCCCTGATAAAGCGGGAACGAGATGCTGCGTGAAAACGCTATGGGAACATCTCTTTGTTGCCCGGTTGTGAAGCTTGTGCATGTCAAACCCGCCGAATACCTTCGGCTTATAACCTGTGCAGGCATGACGTCACCGAACAAGGTGCACCTGCAGGTTATAAATAGGAGTGAACCGGAAACATCCTCAGGTCAATTTTGTCTGAAGGACGTCCAGGCACGCCAGCAGTGCGGCATCGGAGCGCAGCATCTCGTTCCCGCTTTATCAGGGAACAGGGTTACAGCCAAGTAACCCGAGACGTTCCCTTTCAAAAGCTACACTCAATGCTGCGTGAAAACGCTATGGGAACGAGAATACTAGTGGCGACGGAATTAACAGCGTCGCCGAAAAGGCCGGAAGGCGAGACGGGGGCATCAAGGAGGACAGCACGATCCTTATCCTTGATGCCTGAGAGGTTCAGCCACAGATGCCTCTCCGTGGATACCATGGCAGCCATAGAACGGCCCACAGCACGGGCCGTCTGCTTGGTTGCACGGAGAGACAGGTCTGTGGCTCGGCGCAGCTCTGCGAACGCCTTGTCATCAATAACCCCGCCGGTGCTCAGGTCCTTCAGCAGGTCAGCCTGGTAAGCCTGCAAAACCGCCATGGTGTGCAGTGAAGCGCCAGCCTGTCCTGCTGCCTGAAAAGCTTTGCCCACCAAAGCAGATGTCAATCTGCACGGCTTGGAGGGGAGGGTAGGGTTTTTCAGGGAGGATGATGTCCCAGGAGAGAGAGAGCCCGCAAGCGTCTCTTCTATCTGGGGCATCATCATATAACCGCGTGCTTTCGCATCAACGATATTCGAATAAGTCGAAGTCGATGGCACAAAAACACGCGATGAATACGGCTTGCTCCATGAAAGGGTTAATTCATCATGGAGGTCACCAAAGAAGGGGAGAGAGAGACATTGAGGCTCCTCCCCCCGGCCACCCGACAGAAACCTGTCGTCTAATCTCGAACGCTTAGGGGAATCTCGCTGCTGCGGCCAGTCGATATGCAATCGCTCGACCGCACGCGTTATAACCTCTAATAAATCCTCATAAGCTCTGTGAGCACTGGAGGAGCGTTGTGAGGAGGCTACTTCCATGGAAGCGAGAGAGGAAGATTCTTCCGCTCCTTCACAAGAAGCGCCGGAGCGCGCTTGCGAAGTGGAAGCTAAAACTTCCTGATCCGGAGAGAGCGCGAGAGAAAGGGGGAATTCCGTCTCGTGCGCGTCTGCCAGATCAGCACGCGAGCCCCAGGAATGCGCCGCGGCTCGCGGTTTCTCTTTAAAGGAAGCGAGCCACGCGCGAAGCACCTTAATAGGGAGAAGATCACAGTACTCACATTCTCCCTGAAGCCCGAGGCGAGCGTGTTCTTCCCCCAAGCACTCGAGACAAAACTCGTGAAGATCGCCCTCCGAAAGAGATCTATCACACGGAGGCACGCATCTCTTTAGCAACTCTGCCATATCGGTGAGTTAATGCTGTTATTTTTTATTTTGCTTTTGTTACGGCTTGCATGCACGCGCAAACACAAAGCGGTCCTGAAGACAAAAAGATCTGAGGATGTTTCCGGTTCACTCCTATTTATAACCTGCAGGTGCACCTTGTTCGGTGACGTCATGCCTGCACAGGTTATAAGCCGAAGGTATTCGGCGGGTTTGACATGCACATGCTTCACAACCGGGCAACAAAGAGATGTTCCCATAGCGTTTTCACGCAGCATCGAGTGTAGCTTTTGAAAGGGAACAGTATACATTTCCACTGTTATGCAGATGATACTCACTCATTCAATCACTCACTCATCATCTATACCACTTTTTCAAGACTGAACTCTTTCCTTTTCTAGCACCTAGGTGGTGGAATGAACTTCCTCTAGATGTCTGTACAGCAGAGTCTTTGTCAATCTTTAAAAAATGACTCAAGACGTATCTGTTTCTTCAATATCCCTCACACCCCCACCCAAAAAAAATCTTTTCAACTATTTATGACTGATGGCACTCAGTGTATGTATCTATCCAAATGATGGAAACTTCAAAACACTTTTTGTAAGTCGCTCTTAATAAGATCCTAGGAGGCTTAGGGCACAAGTCGGGGTACACCCTGGTCAGGGTGCCAATCCATTGCAGGGCACACATGTACACTCACTATGCAGATGATACATAATTTTATATCTCCACAAAGCCTGACAGCTCTTCCACCTTCCTGTCTCACCAACTGCTTAAATGAAATAAACACTTTGGTTTTCTTGCAATTTTCTCAAACTTAACAGCAATAAGACAGAGGTCCTCCTCATAGGGTCAAAATCCATCTTATCCAAGTCCAATGGTTTCTCACTCTGCGTTGATGATTTCTCAGGTAAAAAAAACCTTTGGGTCATACGTGATGACACTTTGTCTGCCAAGGCTCATATAAACATTATCTGCAGATCATGTTACCTCCAGCTGCGCAACATTTCTCATCTTTGACCGTTCCTCACCCCGCACACTTCTGCCACTCTCATTCATGCACTGGTCATCTCCCATATTGATTACTGTAATTCACTTCTAACTGCCATACCACAAAAACTCCAACATAAACTCTAACTTATCCAGAACTCTGCTGCTTGTATCTAAAATACCCCAATCACCATTAATTCATCACATTATCCCCACCCTTCAACAACTCCACTGGCTACCCATCAAATACTGTATAGAGTTTAAAATTCTCTTTCTCACCCTTAACCCTTAGGAGTCTGAGGGTGTTTTGCGGCCCTGAAGAAGTTCTGACATATTTTTCAGTTACTTACAGATCTCGCCATTAAGAATGCGCGCTTTTTCCTGCGAGATCCCTCAATTTGGCTCACGACATGCCGCGAAATCCCTCAAGCAACATTCGGGAATTTAAATAAATGTGTTCACTGAATATCCGCCAGATGGCGCATAGAGGGACTTTATCTAAAAGCCAGACCAAGTACAACGAAGAATTGTGTATAATTAGTTATCCTAAAACAATATTGTTTCCAATGCTGAAGCAAACATGAATTTGATTTTGTTTTACAATAGTAATTGTTTTAATATAGTAATAAACTTCACTCATGCACACACAAGTGAAACACTTGCATACACATATAGGAAACAGTCACACATCTATGTATACTACTAACTGCTCACACAACTACATATGAAATGTAGTTATGCACATATACACAAACTCTCCGCTGTTCGTCGGCGTGCGTGAACACCGATTTGTCCGTAAACTTTCACTTTACAAAAAGGCAGAGTTTTGATCAAAAGGCTGATAAACCCGTGCGATTTATCGATAAAAAAAAACTCCAACTATGAAGACCTGTTGTTCAGTTGTTCCCTGCATGGAGAGTTTGTGTGCGTTTGTGCGCGCGTCTCATATGTGACGTTCATATGAAATGCAATTCTTGATAATTGCTGATAAATTGATGGTGTCAAAGGATTTGTGGACATATAATTAGGAGAAGAATGTGAATTAACGATGTCTTGAAACATGCAGTAACTCTTTATTTATTTGAACACGGCAAAGGTGTTAATGTTTTGTACATTCTTTTATTTGTTCTTTCTGTTTGTGTTTAGGTTTCACTGTTTTCCATATACATTAAACGTATAGACAACAATGTTCCGGAAGCGTTAGTAAATATTAAATAAGGAAAATACACAAATTTGTTTCAATACAGTTTTATTAAATATAGAATATATCAGCAGGTATATGGCAAATGGTCACTCTTTGCAAAAGTGAGAGTAGTATGATTTTTTTTTAAAAAGAGGAAAACTTTTTTTCTAAGAAATTCGTTGATTCTTTTTCTTATTTGCTTTTTGTTGCGGGCTGTGGGGTGGAATTTCCGAGCAACAGCATCGGAAATTGCTTGACGCAGATTGAAGGGCAGTGCGTTTTTCCCCCTGGAACCATCATAGTTCAACGAACCTGCCCAGTTCTGGTAAACATTGAGCGGAATCAACCTTTTAAACAAAGTAACAGCAAACCGATCTGCCCTTGGTCTGCCATCTGATTCTGCTGAATCCAGATATATTTGTTTCTCGTCCTCGATGGTCACGTGATTTAAAGTCACATCGGGTATGATCACTCCATGTATGAGAGACCGGCGAACAGGATGGTGAGAATGCGAAGCGTTTCTCGGTGTTTCAGGCAATCTCAAACAGAATGATGAAACTTCTGAATGTTCTTGTAAGACGTTGGGCAGAGAAGACACTGAATGTTCCAGAACTGGTGAACTGGGAAAGTCGAGGACTGAACCAGTTGCCAGTTGATGGTTTGCAGCTGATGCAAAATTTCCGTATCAATCTGCAACCTGGTACGGCCAGTCAGGGGTGTTGAGGCGGCTGGTGGAAAGCCAAAATCGACATCACCCAATCGTAGAATGGTCTCCATCAGTGTCGTGAACATCAACCGGACTGTACCGTTTTCTTTTTTACGAGCCGG
This sequence comes from Clarias fuscus, assembly GCA_030347435.1. Classification (NCBI taxonomy): domain Eukaryota; kingdom Metazoa; phylum Chordata; class Actinopteri; order Siluriformes; family Clariidae; genus Clarias; species Clarias fuscus. The sequence goes on from CM059217.1 coordinate 80,184, forward strand.
GTGTTCACAGGTTTTTTGGTGCTTTGAGGCAACTTGTTCTCTTTTCCAGACTGCTGTACAGACAGGGTTAGGATACAAGTACAACAAAATCGGAATGTCTGTCACGGCATGCCCGGTCACGCACACATCTCAAATAAGGTCATGAACACCTGCACACTCCGGCTCCATGTTCCATCCCACTCCTTGCTTTTCACTGCCTCATTTCAGCTCTCCCAACACACCTGTTCTAAATCATAGATCATCACAGCTCCCTATTTAACACTCCTCCAAACAACAGTTCTCTGCCAGATTATTGTGTGCTATCCATGCCCAGTATTCCAGCGTTTCATTCTGCCTTGACCTTTCGGATCTCGACCACGTTTTGTTTCCACGACCACGGCTCTGCGTCACGTTACGGATTTCCTGACCGTCCGGATTTACTGTTGCCGACATTTGGATTTGTTTTTCGACCACGAGTTTTGATTACGGACTTTCCTCGACTCACGACTACTGACCTCGGCCAGTTCTTCGTCCACGAGCTACTTCTCGCGAACTCCGCGCTTCCGCATTTCTGCCGCAGAGATCATTCAGAGAAACAGAAAGCGCTCACTCACCACTTCCGCATTCCCGCCGCGGACTTCATTCAGAGAAACAGCAAGCGCTCACTCACCACTTCCGCATTCCCGACGCGGACTTCATTCAGAGAAACGGCAAGCGCTCACTCACCACTTCCGCATTCCCGACGCGGACTTCATTCAGAGAAACAGCGAGCGCTCCTCACGGCACTTCCGCATTCACGGATCTCATTGATTAAAAGCGCTGCACTCACTCTCTACAAACGCTCGGTCTGCACTTGGATCCTCCACTGCCACGCCCCCCGTGACAGTATAATCTGGCCATTAATGGATCCAGCAGAGGCAGCACAACTAAGAGGGGCACTAGAAAAGCAGGGGGCGCTCCTGGGTACTCACCAGCAGGATATACAGCAGATAACTAACACTCTTCATAAGGTAACAGAGGCTTTAACTGCTCTCACCTTACAAATAAAGTCTGATGTTGCACAACCACCCACTACTCCCATTCCCCAGGCTCCTCCTCCTGTGTATTCTGTCAGTCATGAACCATGCCTCCCAGCACCGCCTACTTATGATGGAAACCCGTCCACTTGTCGCTCATTTTTGTCTCAGTGCTCCCTTGTGCTTGAGCTACAGGCCTCCTCCTTCCCCACTGAACGTTCCAAGGTCGCCTACATAATCACTCTCCTCTCTGGAAAAGCGAGAGAATGGGGAACAGCCTTATGGGATGCCCAGGTACCCTGCTGCTACACATACAAGACATTCACAGACGAAATGAGGAAGGTTTTTGATCGTTCATTCACAGGACGTCAGGCGGCAGCTCACATATTGGAACTATGCCAGGAATCTCGATCTGTGTCTGACTATGCCATTGATTTCCGCACTCTAGCTCCCTCCTGTGGTTGGGATGATCAGGCACTTTTTGATACCTTCCTCCACGGACTTGCTGATCCAGTTAAGGATGAGTTAGCAGCCCGAGAGCTCCCCTCCAACCTTCAGGGACTCATTGACCTGGCAACGAATATTGACGCCTGCAAACGAACCCGGCAAAAGGAGCATTGTCAGGTACTCCATGTACCCATTTCTAACCCAGCCCCACCTGAGCTCCCCTCAGAACCCATGCAGGTCTACCGCACGCACATCTCTCCAAAGGAACGTCAACGCAGGAAGGACGACGGTGCTTGTTTCTATTGTGGTCAGGTTGGGCATATCGTACGAACCTGTCCGTTAAAATGTCAGGCCCCCCCGGTAGTTCTGGGGGTACAGGGGGGCCCTAGACACTATCCATTTCCTGACCTCCGTTCCCGCTTTCCTGTGACCCTGATATATGACAATCGGCCCCACGTCACGCATGCTCTAGTAGACTCTGGAGCTGACCAAAATTTAATCTCCTCGGTTGTGGTTTCTCAACTCAAGATTCCACACACACCACTTAACCAACCATTTAGCGTACAGGCTCTGGATGGCAGCAAGCTCTCTTCAATCACCCACCGCACTGCTCCAGTCACACTGCAGTTTTCTGGTAATCATGTTGAAACCACCACGTTCCTCATCATTAAGAGTGCTCATGCACCAATAGTTCTGGGTCTCCCATGGTTAAGACTCCATAACCCTCACATCGACTGGGCAAAAAGAAGCATCCTGGATTGGAGCCCTACTTGCCACTCCTCATGCCTCCGTTCTGCCGCCACCAGAAGAGTCTTACCCACCTCTCTGGAAGAGATCCCCGACCTTTCTAAGGTTCCTGCCGAGTACCATGACCTTCGCCAGGTGTTCAGCAAGTCACGTGCCATCTCATTACCTCCTCACCGTCCTTACGACTGTGCCATCAACCTTCTCCCAGGCACCACCCCACCTAAAGGGCGACTCTACTCTCTGTCTCGTCCCGAGAGAGAAGCCATGGAACAATACATCTCTGAGTCACTTTCAGCTGGAATCATCCGTCCTTCTTCATCCCCTGCAGGGGCGGGCTTTTTCTTTGTGGAAAAAAAGGACAAGTCCCTCAGACCCTGCATCGATTATAGAGGCCTTAATGAAATCACAATTAAGAACCGCTACCCGCTTCCCCTCATGTCCACCGCATTTGAGTTACTCCAGGATGCCCGCCTATTTTCCAAGTTAGACCTTAGAAACGCTTACCACCTGGTCCGGATACGAGAAGGTGATGAATGGAAGACCGCATTTAACACCCCCACTGGTCATTATGAGTACCTGGTGGTTCCATTTGGTTTAACTAATGCACCGGCGGTCTTCCAGGCACTCATTAATGATGTTCTTAGAGACTTTCTCAATGTCTTTGTATTTGCATACCTGGATGACATCCTGATCTACTCACGCTCGTTAGAGGAACATAAGCATCACGTGCGTCAGGTCCTTCAACGTCTGCTGGAGAATAAACTCTATGTCAAAGCTGAAAAATGTGAGTTTCACCGTGAATCCACCTCCTTTCTGGGGTATGCCATCTCACCATCAGGCATCCAGATGGATCCAGTAAAAGTAAGGGCTGTCACAGATTGGCCCACACCATCGTCGAGGCGGGAACTTCAGCGCTTTTTGGGCTTTGCCAACTTCTATCGACGTTTTATCCGTGACTTTAGCATTGTGGCAGCCCCACTTACGTCTCTTACATCCACCAAGGTCCCTTTTCGATGGAACCCTCTGGCGGAGGAGGCATTCAAAGGACTCAAGCGGCGTTTCACCACAGCACCCATACTCACCTTCCCTGATACTTCTCTCCAATTCATTGTTGAAGTCGACGCATCTGAGACAGGAGTGGGAGCAGTGCTCTCCCAAAAATCACAGAAGGACAACAAGGTTCACCCATGCTCATTCTTTTCCCGTCGACTGACGCCCCCCGAACGGAACTATGACATCGGGGATCGCGAGTTGCTCGCAGTTAAGCTAGCCCTTGAAGAATGGAGACAGTGGTTGGAAGGAGCTGAACACCCGTTTCTTGTTTGGACTGATCACAAAAATCTCGAATATCTCAAGTCAGCCAAAAGACTCAACTCACGTCAAGCACGCTGGTCACTTTTCTTTTCACGGTTCAATTTCACGCTGTCATACCGCCCAGGATCCAAAAATACTAAGCCTGATGCCCTCTCCCGACAGTTCCCCGCCCCTCAGGATGCATCCACTAGGGAAACCATACTCCCACCCCAGTGTCTTGTAGCTGTAACTCGGCTGGATGTAGAAAACCTAGTTCTGCAATCCCTTGAACAGGAGCCAGGCCCCAGTAATGTCCCACCTGGGCTGCTTTTTGTCCCTGTTTCTGTTCGCCCCCAAGTCTTAGAATGGGGCCACAGCTCTAGGCTAGCCTGTCATCCGGGGGCAACCCGCACTCTCTCACTACTTAATCAACGTTTCTGGTGGCCGACTATCAAGGAAGACGTCAAACGCTTTGTAGCATCCTGTGATGTCTGTGTCAGGAATAAGACAACAAACCTTCCTCCTGAGGGACTCCTCAGGCCCCTCCCCATTCCCCATCGACCCTGGTCTCACATCTCACTTGACTTTGTAACTGGGTTACCGCCATCTGACAATAATACCTGCATTCTGACAGTGGTCGACCGGTTCTCTAAGTCTGCCCATTTTATTCCGTTACCCAAGCTTCCGTCTGCCAAGGAGACAGCTGAAATCCTCATCTCCCAGGTCTTCAGACTTCACGGACTCCCATCAGATATAGTCTCTGACAGGGGACCACAATTTTCGGCACAATTTTGGAAAGCATTTTGTGGCCTCATTGGCGCCACCCCCAGTCTTTCATCAGGATTTCATCCTCAAAGCAATGGCCAAACTGAGCGCATGAATCAGGAGCTAGAAAAATCTCTGAGATGTATGACCTCAAGGGACTCAGCTTCATGGAGCCGTTTTCTCCCTTGGATTGAGTATGCCCATAACTCTCTCCCCACCTCATCCACAGGTATGTCACCATTTCAGTGCTGTCTTGGCTATCAACCTCCACTGTTCCCTACCCAGGAGGCAGAATCTGCTGTCCCTTCCGCTCAAGCTTTCATCCGTCGCTGTAAGAGGACATGGCAACGGGCCCGCGCTCAATTACGACGCTCCGTGACCATCTTTCAGCGCAAAGCTAATCTCCACCGCTCAGCCGCTCCTACTTACCGTGTCGGACAAAGAGTTATGCTCTCCACACGCAACCTACCACTAAAAACAACATCCCAGAAACTTTCGCCTAAGTTCATCGGCCCGTTCACTATCTCTCGAGTCATTAACCCATGCTCAGTCAGACTAGCCCTGCCATTATCCATGCGCCGAATTAATCCCACGTTCCACGTCTCCCATGTCCGTCGACTGGTCCCATGTCCCTTGTCTCCACCTCCACCTCCCCCTCCTCCCCCTCGACTTATAGATGGCGGCGAAGCCTTCACTGTCCGGAGACTCCTCAAGTCTCGCCGCCGTGGACGCGGCCTACAGTACCTGGTAGACTGGGAGGGTTACGGACCCGAGGAGAGATGTTGGGTACCAGCCAGGTTCATCTTGGATCGATCGTTGATAACGGAGTTTCACAATCTCCACCCCGAGGCACCCTCAAGAACGCCAGGTGGCGTTCATAGAGGGGGGGGTACTGTCACGGCATGCCCGGTCACGCACACATCTCAAATAAGGTCATGAACACCTGCACACTCCGGCTCCATGTTCCATCCCACTCCTTGCTTTTCACTGCCTCATTTCAGCTCTCCCAACACACCTGTTCTAAATCATAGATCATCACAGCTCCCTATTTAACACTCCTCCAAACAACAGTTCTCTGCCAGATTATTGTGTGCTATCCATGCCCAGTATTCCAGCGTTTCATTCTGCCTTGACCTTTCGGATCTCGACCACGTTTTGTTTCCACGACCACGGCTCTGCGTCACGTTACGGATTTCCTGACCGTCCGGATTTACTGTTGCCGACATTTGGATTTGTTTTTCGACCACGAGTTTTGATTACGGACTTTCCTCGACTCACGACTACTGACCTCGGCCAGTTCTTCGTCCACGAGCTACTTCTCGCGAACTCCGCGCTTCCGCATTTCTGCCGCAGAGATCATTCAGAGAAACAGAAAGCGCTCACTCACCACTTCCGCATTCCCGCCGCGGACTTCATTCAGAGAAACAGCAAGCGCTCACTCACCACTTCCGCATTCCCGACGCGGACTTCATTCAGAGAAACGGCAAGCGCTCACTCACCACTTCCGCATTCCCGACGCGGACTTCATTCAGAGAAACAGCGAGCGCTCCTCACGGCACTTCCGCATTCACGGATCTCATTGATTAAAAGCGCTGCACTCACTCTCTACAAACGCTCGGTCTGCACTTGGATCCTCCACTGCCACGCCCCCCGTGACAATGTCAAATAATATCAGTAGAAAAATCGGTAACTGAATAACTACTATATCTTATTAAAAGGCTTTCTTACCCTTTGTTTTTTGCCCATACATACGGCAACATTCTTCATAGAATAAAATGACTTTGCCTCCATGTTGGTTGCTACTAGGAACTGCAAATGCCTACAGTGGTTTCGTTCACTTTCTTTTATAGCTTAGGACCCAAATTACAACATAAAGACCAGAACACGAGGATGTGTTTATGCAGTAATTTGGTTTACCCCACTGTATCCAAAAAGCTTTCCAAATAGCTTTAAATGGTACTTCATCGTACAATCATGTAAAAATATGATTGTAAGGCTTTGTAAATTAAATTAAAAAAGTGTATATTTTACAAATGATAATTTTGTTAAAATGAAAACTTTAGAGTATTAAGTAAAATCTATATATATACTTAATTTAGACTTGCATTAAACATTCAACAGTCAAGTAAATGTTACTTATGGTTCTTTGACAAATCTAAACGAATTAATAGAGTACTTATATACCTCTACAAAATCAAATAGAATTTAAGGTGGCTCTAGGTAATCTGCGCATGCGCAAAAAAGAAGCTCATCCACGAGGATCACCTTCTCAAAAGTGCTTCTCCATTTTCTTCGACAGGTAAGTAATAGTTGAAAATGCATAATATCCTGGAGTATATTTGGTAATTGTGTAATTGAGTTGTCATCACTTAATTCTGTATATTTTCTGCACATTTGGAAACTCAAGTTGGTGATCTTTAGTCTCCGCCAACCGACTTGAATGCAATACGTTATGGAAAACTACTTTTTGATTTTTTAAATGAGAATGTCGTGCCAGGGCAGCACGGTGGTGTAGTGGTTAGCACTGTCGCCTTGCACCGCCAGGGTCCGGGTTCGATCCCCGGCCAGGCTCGATTCCCGTCTCTGTGTGCATGGAGTTTGCATGTTCTCCCTGTGCTTGGTGGGTTTCCTCCGGGTACTCCGGTTTCCTCCCACATTCCAAAGACATGTAGGTTAGGTTAATTGGCATTCCCGTAAATTGCCCGTAGTGTGTGAGTGAGTGAGTGTATGTATGTGTGTGTGTGTGTGTGTCCTGCGATGGATTGGCACCCTGTCCAGGGTGAACCCTGCCATGTGCCCTAAGTCTCCTGGGATAGGCTCCAGGCCCCCCGTGACCCTGAATACAGGATTAAGCGGTATAGATGGTGAGTGAGTGAGTGAGAATGTTGTGCCCTCACAACTATTCGCCCCATATCCCGATGCAATGCAGACAGACCGAACCAGTGACTCAGTTGATATATATATATATATATATATATATATATATTGAATGCCCCCATGTTAACCTTATCAAAATCCTTTTCTTCAAAATATAGTGTAAAACAACAGATTCTTATGTTTAGCCTTGTTTGTTTCATCATTAGATGAGTGAAAGCATTTTGAATGTATTTGTGAGTGGTCTTTTGCAGATTACTAATTACTACTTTTTTATGTTTTCTATATTGCAGAATATATTTCTTATGTGGATCCTATCAGCTGTATTATCTTTATTTGTAAAAGCAGTCTGTTAATATTTGGTCTAATACTTGCTCTAGTTAAGATTCTGTCCAGTTTTTGTATAGATATGTAAGTTAAGATGGCTTGAATAAGCAAAAGTTTTATAATCAAAAATGTCATTGCACTTTACTGCTGCTTGATCTGTTTAAATATTAAGCACTGATCTGGTTTATGTATGGGCATGTGCAATCAAAAGTTATTTATTGTCACAGTACTATTTTGTCATATTGTAACAGTGATTCATTTTATTTATTTAAAATAATTAACATTGACTGAATAAAACGTGTAAAATTTACGTAAAATAGAAGATAGTTTTACTTAATTATGTCAATTAATTACATCAGATCAGTAAGTAAATACTACTTAATATGATTTAAAGAGGCCATGTGATATGTAATTATTTACTTTGTTAGTTTTACTCACCTTCCTTTTCACAAGTGTAAAATTTACTTGAAAAACCTGAGTGCAAAAACTTGCAAAATAAAAATTGAGTAAATATTTCTTCTTATTTTTTTCAGTGTAGTGAAAGTACCATAGCAAGAGTTTATATATATATATATATATATATATATATATATATATATATATATATATATATATATATATACCATTTAACTAGAATTACTGACTTTTTTATTTTCAAGTCCCGAGGTGTTTTTCACCCCTGATTTTCACAGTTCTTCAGCTTGATTCTCCTCCTGCTTTTGTTGTGCAAACCACCCTTTACCTGTGAGGTCTGGCACAATTGCATTAGTTTACTCAGAGTAGCTCAGATCCAAGGCAGGCCAAACCTCGGTGTGGGACAGGTAATGGGTGTGTTTTGTGTTTTGTGTTTGCACAACAAAAGCAGAAGAACAATGGAGCGGCAGGGGTGCTAGTCGGTGTCAGGGCCAGGGAATTAACTGGGTGAAGACACCTGGCGAATCTCCTGACCTGAATCCCATTGAGATGGTGTGGCATGCTCTGAAAGACTATATTCGAAAAGAAGCAAAACCGACTACAAAATCAGATTTAATTGCTGCCATTAATAAATTCTCGTTTGAGGTACTTACAGAAGAGGCATGTAATAAATACATAAATAGGTTGTTTAAAGTTCTTCCAGTCGTGGTTAAAAATCAGGGTGGACACACTGGAATGTAACTAAACTATATTTGTTGTATGTTGTGTTTATTTGATCAATTCAATTCAATTTTATATATATATTTTATATATATATATTTACTATAGAGTCATTGTCTCAAAGCAGCTTCACAGAAATGAAAAGAAAATGAAAAGAAGACTTATGGAAATGTATATATGTGTAAGAAAAATGTGTCTAGATAATGAGATTGTCCCTGATGAGCAAGCCAAGGGTGACGGTGACAGTGGCAAGGAAAAACTCCCTGAGATGGCAATAGGAAGAAACCTTGAGAGGAACCAGACTCAACAGGGAACCCATCCTCATCTGGGTGATAACGGATAACAGAAATTAAAACTGAGATTGTCGTCTTTGGAAAAATTGATTCTTTGTGTGCTCCTGGCAGCGATTTTGCTCCATTAGCGAATTACTGTAAACCATTTGTAAGGAATTTAGGCGTAATATTTGATAACGATTTTAAATTTGATAAACAAATAAACTCAGTGGTTAAATCTAGTTTCTTTCAACTGAGAATTTTAGCTAAGATTAAGCCTTTTCTATCATTCAAAAATTTCGAGAAAGTAATTCATGCCTTTATTTCATCTCGACTTGATTACTGTAATGCGTTATACACAGGGATCAGTCAGTCATCTCTCTCTCGTCTACAGCTTGTCCAAAATTCTGCTGCGCGACTTTTAACCGGTACACGCAAAAGTGATCACATCACTCCGGTATTAAAGTCACTTCACTGGCTCCCGGTTCGTTACAGGATTGATTTTAAAATTTTATTACTTGTTTTTAAATCACTGAATGGTTTTACACCTCTGTACATCTCTGAGCTTTTACAACCACACGCTATATCTAGAAATCTCAGATCCTCAGACCAGTTACTCCTCTCTGTCCCGAGGTCTAGATTAAAGCTCAGAGGTGACCGAGCGTTTGCTGTGGCTGCGCCTAAATTATGGAATGGTTTACCCTTTAATAATTAGAGCAGCACCTACATTAGAAACTTTTAAATCCAGACTGAAAGCTCATTTCTTTTCAATGGCCTTTACACCTGGCTGAGACATTTGATTCCCTTTTATTCATTTTATTTACTTTTTACATAGTCATTTTCATTTTTTTTTAATTTTTTTATGCTGTTTAATTCTGTATTATGATGATGATGATGATGATTATTATTAATATTATTATTCTTAGTTATTTTTATTTATTTTTATTTGTTTTTATTTATTATCATTGTACAGCACTTTGGTCAACTTCGGTTGTTTTTAAATGTGCTATAAATAAATTTGACTTGACTTGACTTGACTTGATGAGTCAGCAGGTGCAGAGGGCAGATGGGGGTCTGGATCACTGGGAGCTCAGGAGCAGCATGTGTAGCTCCAAACCAACATGAAGAATTCTGAAGAATTAAATTTAAACCATTTTAAGTTCTTTAATAATGAACACAAATATAAAAAATACATAGAAATACACAAAATCATGTTGGAAACAAAATTGTTTTAGGCTAACTTTATTAAAGATTATACACTTTCGTATTCAGAATTGAGGGGTTTAATATGAATTAACAAGACCGAGCTGACGGTTTCGCCAGCAAAACAGAATACATAGAAATAAAATGTTTAATGGTTCCAATTAAATCAGACTTCATAGTTGGAGTTGATACTTTCAGTGTAATTCACAAATTTACTGAATATATTCAGATTTTGTAAAATAATGACAACCATTTCCTTCCGAGACTTTAGTCTCCATCACAATGAACTGAAGCTCTGCATGTATTCTTTCCTTGTTTTAATCTGTAATATTTAAGTGAAATATATTTAGCGTATATGTCTAAATATTCCTTTTTGTTTATGGACATGTGTATTACGAAGTGAAGACCTGCTGTTCAGTTGCTCCCTGCACGGTGTATCTGCATGGAGAGTGTGTGTGTGCTTGTGTGTGTTTGATAGTGTTAACTAACTACCGTGAATATATGTCAACATATCTTTGTTAAAACGTAAAAATGTGTCGACATTGAGCACCATCGAAAGACATGAATGAACAAAAAAAATCCTTTCTTTGTAAATGTTCTTATATGCACTTGAAGTGCTTCTGGCTTTTTATAATAATAATCATGTTTTTTTTTGCTGTTTGTGTCCAGCATTGAATAATTATTTCATCCATTATTTGACCGTGGTTGGAAATAATAGATGGAATGTGACTGTTAATTTATGACTGAAATAAAGCTGTTCATCGGCGTGCGTTAACCCCAATTTGTGAATAAACTTTCACTTTACAAAAAGGCAGCGTTTTGATCAAAAGGCTGATAAACGCGTGCAATTTATCGATAAAAATCCCAGAAAGTCATCGCGTCTCGCAATAATGCAGATAAAACATAATACACATGACCATAAATAAAAAGGAATATTTAAGCATATACACAACATACATTTCACTTATTATTTCACAATATTACAGATTAACACAAGGAAAGAAGACATGCTGGCGAAATAGATTTTAGGCAGAGACGTCTGCTCGGTCTTGTTTATTCTTTTTAAACCCCTCCCATCAGTGAAACCGGTTTGATACTTTCACACCTATCATGAATGAAAGGTGAGAAGAGGGATTACAGTAACTGGGAGTTCTGTGAGTGTTCACCACGGAGCGCGATGTCACTGTCATGGGTCTAGCTGGTGGTGCTGGCTAGACCCGGCTGATGTTGTTGCCGTGGACATATGCGAGTAGGCATGAAGGCAGAGGGGTTTTAAACAGAAAGTGTCTTTTATTTTAAACTTAAAACAGACACAAACAGGAACCAAAAGAAACGTAAACTAAAACTAGGGCTCAGGAAAAACACAGGGAACGGAGCGCTAACACAGAGAAACGGCGCGCTAAAATAGGGACAAGAACTGGACACAGGGAACCGACAGAGAGAACTGGGGATGAGGAAACATGGAGCTGAAGCTAACTAAGACACATAGGGGAGCTAGAGATGAGACAGGGCTAGACAGGAGAGACAGGGCTAGAGGAGACACAGGACAAGACATGGGACAGAACACAGACTAGAGACAAGACCAGGAGCACAGAGACTAGAGACAGGACCAGGAGCACAGAGACTAGAGACAGGACCAGAAGCACAGAGACTAGAGACGGGACTAGAGACGGGACTAGACTGGCTGGGTTAGTGGTTAGTGAGGTTAGTAGCTACATGGAATACTGGGGACACTGGATGCTGACCTAACCAGGTTAGTATCTAAAGGGGTTAGTGGCTAACCGGGTTAGTACTGATCTAATAGGGGGGAACTGAACACAAAAGGCAAAGCACACATGAGGCTATTCCAAACTAGCGGCTAACTTACTAGTGACCAGAACCACTAGCAGTCAATCCCACTAGAGGCTAGCCTACTGGAGGCTAACCCTACTAGGGGCTAACCCTACTAGCAATCAAGGCCTACTAGCGGCTAACCCTGCTAGCGGCTAGGCCCTCATGTGGCTACACAAAACTAAACAGACAAAGAACTAGATCGGAAGACAAACACTGGGAGGACACAGAACAGTACTTACACTGTACACAGGAGGAGACACAGACTAACTAAACAAGAAACAGGACAGCTCCATGAATCCATTAACACAAGGAACATAAGGAAAACTAAACTAGAGCCCTCTAGAAAAGCAAAGGTGGAACAAGATTACTAAAATATAAACTCAAAGAAACAAGAACAAACAAAAAGGAATGCCCACATGACGGTAGTTACAAACAAATCAACAAATAGACAAACATACCAAACAAACAATGCTCGACCCAGTTTCCCAGAACAAACTGCTATTTATAGAACCTTTAATGAGCCACCTCAGTTCAGATGAGCACTCATCACCTGACTGAGGTGCCTTCTGGGAAACTGAGTCGACCAACAAAAACTACAGAGACAGAAATAGTGACCTCTAGTGGAGGTTCCTAACAAAAAAGTATTTAGTTTAGTTAATTTTTTAATTTCCTATCACTATAGTTGTAACAAAGATGGACTCCACTAGATGGTTAGTATAAAGATTAATGAGTTTATTGTACAGGAGTATAATTCACGACAGTGTATGAAAGGCAGTTTAGTGGTATTTGCATGTATGATATCAAATGACCATTGACAGATTGAGCGAACCAGGTTTTGTGTTCGGATGGATCTTGGAACAGGAGCGCTGGGCAGTTAGACCAGACGAAGACGGAAGACGAGAGAAACCACACACCACGGCGGCACAGGAGTTGTCACTCGACACTTGGAGCAGGATCACTTCTGAAAGGAATTGTACAGATAAGTAGTTAGTTTTACTTGTCTTTTCTTTCTTACTAGAACGTCGGCGTTTGAGTCCACTTTCACATATACAAGCCTGGATGTCATCTGAGGCGTGGAGTGCGGTTTTTATGTGCATGCGCTGAGTGGCATCAGGTGATGGTGATTAAAACTCTTGTGATAAAGGGCGTGGTGTTTGGTTGAGTTCCGAATCTGGTCCGACTGTGACAGTAGTCAAATCATGTAATATCGCTTTCTTATGATTATTTTTAACAGACATTTTACTTTTCAAAAACAACAGAGATTAAGTGTTACACCTAACTTTATTGACTAACTCTAACCTGCTATGTAATTAATAATTTTCCTGCCTTCCTGTGCACAGTGTACTCTTCCCACTTTTGGGATTCCTAGAGTTTAAATGCTTAAATTTAGAATTTAGAAAGAATTATAGTTCTCCTTGTGCACAAAGCAGGGGATGTCACTAATCTTGTGAAAAGCTGGCTATGTGACAACGGTATTTAGCCTCTGAAGCCATGGCCTGTGTCATCTCCAGACGTAAAACCAATAAAAGACTTTTTTAATTTTCTTCTGCTTAATCCTGATAAGACAGAAGTTCTGGTCATAGGACCACAAGTAGCTAGAAGTAAGCTTTCTGATCACACTGGAACTTTAGATGGCCTTTTTGTTCCATCAAATGCAACAGTAAAAGACCTCGGTGTGATTATAGATTCCAGCCTTTCGTTTGAAGCACATGTAGATAATATTACCAGGATAGCTTTCTTTCACCTTAGAAATATTGCCAAGATAAGAAACATATTGTCACTAAATGATGCAGAAAAACTAGTTCATGCTTTTATCACCTCTAGGTTGGACTATTGTAACGCCTTACTGTCTGGTTGTTCAACTAGGTGTATAAACAAGCTTCAGTTAGTACAGAATGCAGCAGCAAGAGTCCTCACTAAAACCAGAAGATACGAGCACATCACCCCTATCTTATCTACACTGCATTGGCTCCCTGTGAAATTTCGCATCGATTTTAAGATACTACTTTTGACATTTAAAGCACTAAATGGTCTCGCGCCACAGTATTTGAGTGAACTGTTAGTGTCTTACGATCCGCCACGCCTACTTCCATCAAAGAATGCAGGCTGCCTGTCAGTACCACGTATTATTAAAACTACAGCAGGGGGCGGAGCTTTTTCTTACAAAGCCCCAAAGTTATGGAATAGTCTTCCTATTAATGTTCGGGACTCAGACAGAGTCTCAGTGTTTAAGTCTAGGCTAAAAACCTATTTATTTAGCCAAGCATTTTTGTAAATAGATTAACCTTAGGTAAAGGAGCAGATCTGGGGGACTCATGGACGTAGAGTATTCTGGTGAACTGGTATGTTTAGATGCTGTCCTCCCCACTCTCATTGTTCACTCAGGTTTGTTGACGGTGAGGTGATTGGTTGCTTTACATCTCAGGGAGCCCTCATGTCTGTGTTTCCTTCTGGCTCTCCCTTTTACTTATGCTGTTATAGTTAGTCCTGCCGGAGTCCCTGCTTGCACTTTGCACTAAATATACATTCACCTTATACATGTTGACTGTGACCAGACCTAACTGCCATCTCTCCTTATTTTCTGTTCTCTCCTTTTCTGCTCTCTCCTCTCTCTCTTTCTCTCTCTCTCTCTCTCTCTCCTTTCCCTCTCTCTGTCTCTCTGTCGAGCTGTACATGTTCGCTCCTGAGTTGCCAGTGATCCAGACCCCTCTGCCCTCTGGAGCCGTCTAACCCATCCTGGAGTCCTGCTTCTGGTTGGAGATCTCGTCGCATGGATGCCCCGTGTGGTCTGCCTGGATTCGTGTGGTGGCTGGGGATGGTTTCCATTAAGACTGTCCTGTCATCGATTGATGCTCTGGGGACCTGTGACTTCAGTTATTTGATAGCTCAGGACTGGAATCTCCTACAGTCTACCTGAGCCTCCAGGAACAAATTGGACTCCTTTTAATTTAAATTTTAACACATCTCCTGTTACACTGAACTTCCAGTACACATTATTATGCTGATCAATCCCTGCTATCCGTTATCACCCAGATGAGGATGGGTTCCCTGTTGAGTCTGGTTCCTCTCAAGGTTTCTTCCTATTACCATCTCAGGGAGTTTTTCCTTGCCACCGTCGCCCTCGGCTTGCTCATCAGGGACAGTCTTATCATTTTGATTCATACACATTGCATACAAACTTACTTCTTTTTATTGTGTAAAGCTGCTTTGCGACAATATCAAAACCGCTATATAAATAAAATTGACTTGATTTGACTTGACTTTTGGACAATGATGAACAAGGGAATAGCAGTGATGATCTTCTGGAAGCAATTATCCTTGCTCTGATGTTACCAGTGTTACTTTTTATTATGTTAACGGGTCATTTTTGAATCAGCCATGAAATACCCCCAAAACAATTATCATTCCAATTTGTTTATTACATGTTGGTTATCTTGTTAAGCTTCCTTATCCATGAAAAGATTTTTTAATATTTTTGGTGTTGCCCCTGGGGCCTTTCTTTGACAGCATTTTCAATAATAATAAAAATAATAATAAATTAAGCTCAAAATAATTATATAAATAAATAAAAGGTTGTAATGTTACCTGATTATTACTGAGGGGTATTAGAACACATCTTTTAAATGTTTTCTTCTTTTTTATTTTTTATATTATTATCTATAGTATCATCTATGGTGTTACAGATCGATTTTGACCTGTATATTATAAATATATATACAGTGGAACCTCGGATTGCGAGTAACGTGGTTTACGAGTGTTCCGCAAATCGAGCAAGGATTTTTAATACATTTTTAATCGGAAACCAAGTTTTAGTAAGTATTAGTTTACGAGCGCCGAGTATCATGTATCATGCATGCGACTCTTATTTTGACACTGAGCGGCAAGCCAATGAGCCAATGATTTTTCTCTCTCTTGCCCTTGAATTGTGTGTAATCGTCTCCCCTTCAAGAACGTCTCAGAAGGAAGCTTATTATGGTGAGCAATAAATAAAAAATAAATAAACCTGAGCTTCCAGATGAAATCATCTATGGTGTTACAGCTGCGTCTTAGTGCTCTTCTCTTACTTGTATAATCAACATCTCCCTCTCTCTTTCAGCGTCTCTTATGTGTGTGTGTGTGCGTAATTTGACACCGACACACACACACACACACACCCTGACACACGCACAGACGCTCTCTCACCTTTTCACCCCCTCCCCGGCTTCACAAACACACAGAAACTCAGCTCTGTCGCGATTCTTTTCAAAGGTAAGGTGCTGGTTCATTTGTTTTGTTTTTGTTTTTTTTTACTTTACAGCAGTGAATCCCTTAGTATGCGCTCACGCCAGTGTCAGAGATTTCTTCTTTCCCTGTTAAAACGGTGTTTCCATTGTGTGTGTGTGTTTGTTGTGAAACTTAAAAAGCGAGGTGGGGAGAGGGAGGAGGAGTGTTACTGTGTAAAACGAGGCAAGGGAAGGGGCTAATTCCACACCCACACACACACAGCGCCTGCGCACACCAATAGGTAAAGTGTAGATTAATTTGTTTTATTTTCATTTTATAGATTGTATTAATTATTTTTATGTATTTAATTTTTCGGGCTGTGGAACGAATAATTTGAGTTTTCATTATTTCTTAGATGTTAAACACAACCATTGGCATTCTCCTGGTCATTCGCTGGCAAGTGTAAGTCAAGTCAAGTCAAGTCAATTTTATTTATATAGAGCTTTTAACAATTGACATTGTCGCAAAGCAGCTTTACACAATAAAAAGAAGTAAGTTTTTATGCAATGTATATGAATCAGAATGATAAGATTGTCCCCGATGAGCAAGCCGAGGGCGACGGTGGCAAGGAAAAACTCCCTGAGATGGTAATAGGAAGAAACCTTGAGAGGAACCAGACTCAACAGGGAACCCATCCTCATCTGGGTGATAACGGATGGCAGGAATTGCTCAGCATAATAATGTGTAAGACTGGAAGTTCAGTATAACAAGAGATGTTTTAAAATTAAAATGAGTCCAGTTTGTTCCCGGAGGCTCGGGTAGACTGTAGGGGATTCCGGTCCTGAGTTATCGAACAACTGAAGTCACAGGTCCCCAGAGCATCACTCGATGACAGGAGAGTCTTCATGGAAACCATCCCCAGCCACCATACGAATCCAGGCAGACCACACGGGGCATCCATGCGACGAGATCTCCAACCAGAAGCAGGACTCCAGGATGGGTAAGTGGCAGTCAAGGTTGTCCACTTCACCTTTGTTTTTATTATAGTCTAAGATAATTATGGGCTTTTTTGGACAATATTAAAGAACAGTGTTGATGTCTGTAAAAGCAAAGTTTGAAGAAAGTGGAGCTCTGTCCTTCACCTGCAAAATTTCATCTGGAAGCTCATGTTTATTTATTTTTTATTTATTGCCCACCATAATAAGCTTCCTTCTGAGAAGTTCTTGTCCAAGGTCATAGCTGGTAATGTTAATCTACTGTCATCTCTGGCCCTGGGTTGAAAATCAGTGGAAGGAGCTCCACCCATCCTTCCTCCACATCCCTGATGGGAGCAAGATTGTATCTCTGTTGTTAAATCTGAGGACTCTTGATATCATTTAAAAGGTCTGAAGTGACATTGTTGCCATAAAATATTTTTGCCTGTCAATGTGTCCCAGAGACTATCAGTGGCCTCAGTGCTTGATCTGTACACTCCAGAAAGAAGAACACCAATATAAGCATCCAGGTATTCTTCATCAATGTCCTTCTACATGTCAATTTTCCTTCAAGGTTTGTCTTTTTTTTTTGTGACAATGGCATAAACAGATCAAAACATGTCATGATGTCACATACTCTCATCATAGCAAGCCTTGTGATCCCAGGTATCATTTTAATGACATTGATAACAGCTGCCCTGCCATTAAAGGAAGTAATGAGCTCCATAAGATGTTACAATCTTTGGTTTAGAATGTTTTCTAATTGGGAGCAGCTTCAGGACCGGTGACCTCCTCATCAGACTCATCAGATGTGCCTGTGTCTTCTGAACTTCAGCTGATCATCTTGATTCCAGGTCTACACAGTTAAATTTTGACCTGATGCCATTTGATTGGCTGATTGCATGACATAGCTTCCTGTTTATGTATTGTTGCAGCGAAAGTGTCGCGTTCATATCAGCGTTTAAATTATATAGCTTTTAGTTCATACAATAATAATATTAATAGCAACTCATTTTTACATTTTCATACTATTGGGCTTCGCCTTTTTTCCGTTTTTTTTTTTTTTTTTCGCTTTTTGGAGAATCCGCTAGTTGTCTAAACGGAATCCAGCTCCAAACGACTAAATTCCGACTCAGGTATGCTAAAATGGATAATACTCAGCTTGTGCAGTGTGTGGAGGGCAGGATGTTTAGACATTCTTCCTCCATCACTAGCAGTAACTTTATTTGTGATAGGTGTGCATTAGTTAGTGCTCCGACGGAGAATATATTACCATTAGAGGAGCACATCCAGACTTTAGAGAGTGTTAGACAGCGTGAGAGCAGTGTTATTACCATAGCGGAAAGTCTGGGTGCCGCAGGCAAAGATAACCATCCCCCCGACTCCGGCAGTAGAGCCCTCACAGCGGGGCGAGTGGGTGACGACTCGGCGGCATACTCGTTCAGCCAAAGCTAACTCTAAGGCTAGTCCACCGGAGCACACTTCTTCTGCCCTTCACGTGTCCAACAGGTTTGCTCTCCTTGGTGATGCACCCGCTGAGAAACCTGAAAGAGCTCTGGTTATAGGAGACTCAATACTGAGGTACGTGAAATTAGCTAGGCCTTTAGGGGCGGCAGTGGTCAGGTGTATCCCGGGAGCCAGAGCACCGGACATAGCAGGTAATCTTAGGGCTCTAGAACAGCATAGGTTCTCCAAGATAGTGGTACATGCTGGAGCTAATGATATACGCCTTCGTCAGTCAGAGGTTAGTAAGCATAACTTTACAGAGGTGTTTACACTAACAAAGGCGATGTCCAATGAAGTAGTTTGCTCTGGCCCCATCCCAATGAGACGTGGTGACATAGCTTACAGCAGGTTATGGTCGCTGAACCGCTGGATGTCCAGGTAGTGCTCCGAAAACAACGTGGGCTTCATAGACAACTGGAAGACCTTTGAGGGCAAAACTGGCCTGTTAGGGCGGGACGGTGTCCATCCCACTCGGGAAGGTGCTGCTCTCATTTCTTGCAGTATAGCACATCAGTCTCAGAAGAGGCCTAGTTAATTGGTGACAATCCAGAGCCCAGGCCAGGGAGCAGACAGACAGGCTAAACCAACCGTCTGCTAGGTGCATAGAGTCGTCACTCAGGGTTCATCATATTGAGACTGTGTCTGTTCCCCAAGCTAAACATAAACATAAATTTAGAAAGACTCAGAAAGTCTGTTTTAGTAATTTAATTAACATAGATACCACAAACTCAGATCACACTGAATGCACAGCCGGCAACTCTGATCTGAAGCTAGGACTGTTAAATATTAGATCTCTCGCATCTAAAGCAGTTATTGGTAATGAAATTATCACAGATCAGGAATTTGATATACACATCAGCATAACAATGTGAACAAAATTGTTGGTACCCTTCGGTCAATGAAAGAAAAACTCACAATGGTCACAGAAATAACTTGAATCTGACAAAAGTAATAATAAATAAGAATTCTATGAATGTTAACCAATGAAAGTCAGACATTGCTTTTTAACCATGCTTCAATGGAATGATAAAAAAAAATGAACTCATGGAACAGGCCTGGACAAAAATTATGGTACCCCTAACTTAATAGTTTGTTGCACAACCTTTTGAGGCAATCACTGCAATCAAACGATTCCTGTAACTGTCAATGAGACTTCTGCACCTCTCTGCAGGTATTTTGGCCCACTCCTCATGAGCAAGCTGCTCCAGTTGTTTCCGGTTTGAAGGGTGCCTTTTCCAGACGGCATGTTTCAGCTCCTTCCAAAGATGCTCAATAGGATTGAGGTCAGGGCTCATAGAAGGCCACTTTAGAATAGTCCAATGTTTTCCTCTTAGCCATTCTTGGGTGTTTCTAGCTGTGTTTTGGGTCATTGTCCTGTTGCAAGACCCATGACCTGCGACTGAGACCCAGCTTTCTGACACTGGTCAGCACATTTCTCCCTAGAATCCCTTTATAGTCTTGAGATTTCATTGTACCCTGCACAGATTCAAGACACCCTGTGTCAGATGCATCAAATCAGCCCCAGAACATAACAGAGCCTCCTCCATGTTTCACAGTAGGGACAGTGTTCTTTTCTTGATATGCTTCATTTTACCGTCTGTGAACATAGAGCTGATGTGCCTTGAGAAAAAGTTCAATTTTTGTCTCATCTGTCCATAGGACACTCTCCCAGAAGCTTTGTGGCTTGTCAACATGTAGTTTGGCATATTCCAGTCTGGCTTTTTTATGATTTGTTTTCAACAATGGTGTCCTCCTTGGTCGTCTCCCATGTAGTCCACTTTGGCTCAAACAACGACGGATAGTGCGATCTGACATTAATGTTCCTTGAGCATGAAGTTCACCTTGGATCTCTTTAGAAGTCTTTCTGAGCTCTTTTGTTACCATTCGGATTATCCGTCTCTTTGATTTGTCATCAATTTTCCTCCTGCGGCCACGTCCAGGGAGGTTGGCTACAGTTCCATGGATCTTAAATTTCTGAATAATATGTGCAACTGTAGTCACAGGAACATCTAGCTGCTTGGAAATGGTCTTATAGCCTTTACCTTTAACATGCTTGTCTATAATTTTCTTTCGAATCTCCTGAGACAACTCTTTCCTTCGCTTCCTCTGGTCCATGTTGAGTGTAGTACATACCATGTTACCAAACAACACATTGACTACCTGGAGCCCTATACATAGGCCCACTGACTGATTACAAGATTGTAGATGCCTATGATGCTAATTAGTGGACACACCTTGAATTAAAAAATTTGAACGTATTTGACTGATCGTTATCAGTTTGTAGATTTAGATGGTGAACATTCCTCATGTTCTCAAGTGGAGTTTGGTGTTCCACAGGGTTCAGTTTTAGGATCACTGCTTTTTTCCCTTTACATGCTTTCTCTGGGCAACATAATTCGTAAACATGGTATTAGTTTTCATTGTTATGCTGATGACACACAATTATATGTCTCAGCAAAACTAGATGAAAAAAAACAGTTCACTAAAATTGAGCAGTGTGTGCAGAGAGATTGGATGTTAATTAATTTTCTTCTGCTTAATCCTGATAAGACAGAAGTTCTAGTCATAGGACCACAAGTAGCTAGAAGTAACCTTTCTGATCACACAGTAACTTTAGATGGCCTTTCTGTTCCATCAAGTGCAACAGTAAAAGACCTTGGTGTGATTATAGACTCCAGCCTTTCATTTGAAGCACATGTAGATAATATTACCAGGATAGCTTTCTTTCAACTTTGAAAAATTGCCAAGATAAGAAATATACTGTCACTAAATGATGCCGAAAAATTAGTTCATGCTTTTATCACCACTAGGTTGGACTATTGTAACGCCTTACTGTCTGGTTGTTCAACTAGGTGTATAAACAAGCTTCAGTTAGTACAGAATGCAGCAGCGAGAATCCTCACTCAAACCAGAAGATACGAGCACATCACCCCTATCTTATCTACACTGCATTGGTGAAACTCCTTTTTACTCCCTGTGAAATTTCGCATCGATTTTAAAATACTACTTTTGACATTTAAAGCACTAAATGGTCTCGCGCCACAGTATTTGAGTGAACTGCTAGTGTCTTACGATCTGCCACGCCTACTTCAATCAAAGAATGCAGGCTGCCTGTCAGTACCACGTATTATTAAAACTACAGCAGGGGGCAGAGCTTTTTCTTACAAAGCCCCAAAGTTATGGAATAGTCTTCCTATTAATGTTCGGGACTCAGACACAGTCGCAGTGTTTAAGTCTAGGCTAAAAACCTATTTATTTTGTAAATAGATTAGCCTTAGGTAAAGGAGTCTGGGGGACTCATGGACATAGAGTATTCTGGTGAACTGGTATGTTTAGATGCTGTCTTACCCACTCTCATTGGTTTGTTGACGGTGAGGTGATTGATAGCTTTACATCTCAGGGAGCCCTCATGTTTGTGTTTCCTTCTGGCTCCTCCCTTTTAGTTATGCTGTTATAGTTAGTCCTGCCGGAGTCCCTGTTTGCACTTTGCACTAAATATACATTCACCTTATACATGTTGACTGTGACCATACCTAACTGTCATCTCTCCTTATTTTCTGTTCTCTCCTCTTCTGCTCTCTCCTCTCTCTCACTCCCTGTCTCTCTGTCGAGCTATACATGTCGCTCCTGAGTTGCCAGTGATCCAGACCCCTCTGCCCTCTGGAGCCGTCTAACCCGTCCTGGAGTCCTGCTTCTGGTTGGAGATCTCGTCACATGGATGCCCCGTGTGGTCTGCCTGGATTCGTGTGGTGGCTGGTGATGGTTTCCATGAAGACTGTCCTGTCCTCAATTGATGCTGACAGCTGTTCTCTGGGGACCTGTGACTTTCAGTTTTTCGATAGCTCAGGACTGGAATTTCCTACAGTCTACCTGAGCCTCCAGGAAAACTGAACTCCTTTTAATTTTAACACATCACCTGTTATACTGAACTTCCAGTCTTACACATTATTATGCTGATCAATCCCTGCTATCCGTTTTCACCTAAATGAGGATGGGTTCCCTGTTGAGTCTCGCAAGGTTTCTTCCTATTACAATCTCAGTGAGTTTTTTCCTTGCCACCGTCACCCTCGGCTTGCTCATCAGGGACAATCTTATCATTTTGATTCATACGCATTGCATACATACTTACTTCTTTTGATTGTATAAAGCTGTTTTGCGACAATGTCAATTGTTAAAAGCGCTATATAAATGGAATTTAATAAAATAAAATGGATTTTATTCCTGAAGTGTTGGTGAGATGGAAACTTCGCCGTGATCCTCGATGGATATATCTACGACGAAGAAGACGAGCAATTTCCGGTTAAAGATACACCGCCTGCGGGGGCTCCGACAGGTGAGAGCGAAGCTGGAGCAGCTAAGCAGCCGAGTATTGGAGCAATCCTGTTGCCGGTTTGTAGACAGGTAACAGGAAAAACCAGGTGATGGTACAACAGGAATGAATCCAGCCGACCCTCATCGTAGTCCTAGATTGTTGAGGTATCAGAACACGCAGGATTTCAGAGATAAACAAAAACAAACACACATTGATGGAGAGCAGCGGCAGCAAGCATGTGCCAGCGTTCACTCAACAGCGCTACATTTAATACATGATTAGAAGATGGCACAATGATCTAAGTTGTTTCAAAAGTCTAGATCAGAGTGTATATCAAAGTCTATATAAAGTCTGTATCTAGATATTAGGAAATGAAAGCTGAATTTCTGATTTATTCATATTCATCTCAAATACAAAATATCTTAAGTCTGATGCAATGTACAGTGAAAGGTTGGCCTTCCTGTTGTTGACAGACCAGTTTGGTTACATATTTTACACATTAGCAGTAAATAGTGGCTTCCTTTATGAAAACTCTGCTCATATTCAAATGAGCTTTAAAAGCTAATTATGTGATTAGCAAGAATCAAAGGCTCTGTATTTTCCTCTGACGTCTTTTTTATATCAACAGATAACATTTAATCTCCTTTTCTTATGTTAAATTGCCAGTTTGCACTCAGTTTTCTTTCTATATAAAATTTGCAATACTGTATTATTGTATAAATGTTAGAATACCCCCTACCCTGCTACTTCTTTTTTCCTTACTAATGTTTTTAACCTGCTGCTGCTGCAACACAATAATTTGCATAGCATAGCACTCATTTTAAAATAATAATAAGAATAGACTTCCAGGACTCCAGGATAGAAATTAGAATAAATAAAAAAAATTAATTGTCTTACATTACGTTCTCGGTTGTTGCTGTTTCTGTATTACCATGTGTTTACAATGTCAGACAACATTCAAATGCAAATAATGCCCCCTTACTCACTTTAAGTCACTCAAGTCAGCTTCTGGGACAAGGATTACTTTTAACCCTCTGGGGTCTGAGGCCTTTATAAGATTATTTAAATTTCTAATCTTTACCAAATTCCACTTATTTACATAGGATACAAATGGGCTTTCATAATGTGGTGGATGTAAATATGTTAAATTCATGTGCAACTTTTAAACTTATGTCAAAGTAGACAAGAAAATAACATTTTCAAACTCCAGCAGAAAATCAGTGAAAATGGAGAATTAACAATCCTCATGAATTGTTTTGAACACAGAACTGAGTTAATGAAAGTCTTGGGCGTGTGCCTATGGCAAACACTCAATCACTCACTCACTCACATCTATAACGCTTTATCCTGTATTGCAGTATCCTTCCATCTGGACCTGAAGGGCTTCAAATGTTCATAGTGAACAACTTTGGGTGGTGTATTTACATGTCTCAGATCCAGTACTGTATAAATGACACCATTCATGTCCACAGTTACCACTCGATATGGCCCTGTCTGAAAGGTCTGAATTTCTCATATCTATTAAAGTAGTATTCACGCTTGTGTCTTTTATCAATGCCGGTGTTTCGCACTTCCTGGAACACAGTTTCCATACGACCAGAGTTGAACCGTATGTCTGTGGGGTGTCCATAACAACACTTGAAGGACATTCAAGCTGTACATGTGCCGGTAAACAAGGTTCACGACCATGAGCTAAAAAGAATGGAGAGTAACCCGTGCTAGAATGAGGTGTAGCATTAAATGACAATACAACAACAGACAAATACTGGTCCCACTCACCATCGCTATGAAAAAGTGCTTTGCCTAACTGATCTTTTAAAGTCCTGTTAAACCGTTCTACCATACCATTACCACGAGGATGGTAAGGTGTAGTTCTCTTCTTTTTGATATGCAGCCTCTTGCAGATGTCCTGCAAAATCTCTGACTCATACTGCCGTCCCTGATCAAAGAACAATTCCTCTGGGACTCCATGTTCAGGTATGTACTGTTCACACAGAAGCTGTGCTATGGTACTGCATTGACATATTTGATAAAAGTGTCTTACATTACTATTTCCTCTGGATGTGACTGGCAATTCAGTGATATCAGTACACACAAACTGGAAAGGTCTCACAGCACTAATAGACTGGAGTGGTGCCCTCCGCTGAGGAACAGGCTTTTTCTGATACTCACAAGCTTCACATAACTCGCAATACTGTTCAATGGCAGTTCCCATTCCTGGCCAAAAACACAATCTCTGAGCTCTTTTAAGGGTGCGTTCAGCACTGCAGTGTCCAGCACAGGGGTCACCATGCAAGTGATGTAAGGTATCCTGAATGAGAACATCCGGAATTACCACCTGATATGTTTGAAGTGTACCTGGGGCAATACACACTGAATGACAAAGTACTCCATCTTTTAATACCATATGCAGAACTTGCCACCAAAACTGTCTTAATTTCCCTTTAACATGTCTAAGGTTAGGTCTCTCTTGTTTTTCAACCCAATTATAGACCTGTGAGAGGAGAGGATCTGTTCTCTGATAACAGGCAATGTCTTTTCCCTCATCTCCCAACAACGTATACTGTACATTCCTAGACGACTCAGAAGTAATGTTGTTGGTTTCACACTGGGTTACACAAATTTGTGAGACCACCTCAGGATGACTCTTTGTATTATTATCCCTACCAGAACCATACATTTGAACGACTGCAGACAAATCATCTGTTTGACTCGATACCGTCTGGGTCAGTGGTTTCGGTGTTGATGAAGTACCGCATTAGAATGTCTCTTCCCATCTTTGTGAGCAATCACCCATTCATAGGGATCCAGCTCCATAGCCCACCGACCTCTACGTCCTGTGGGATCAACAGCAAAGTTCAATTTCCTCAACCCAACAAGAGGTTTATGATCGGTGACAATTGTAAAAGGGCAGTTGCTTACATAGTGACGAAAATGCTTAAATGACCAAACTATCGCCCAGAGTTCCTTGTCAAATGTGGACCATTTTCGTTCGGTTACTAGCGTATGCAACAACCCGGTCTTTGCCATTTTCAATTTGAGACAGAACAGCACCAATAACTGTGTTAGATGCATCTGTACTCAGTGTAAAGGGCTGTTCAAAGTTAGGGAATGCCATGACAGGGGGGGATGTTAGAGCGTCTTTCAGTTGCTGAACAGTCTTCAGTCCATTCAAAATGAACATCTTTCTGAGTCAATCTGTGTAACGGTTGAGACGTAAAGGCATAATCTTGAAGAAATCGCCTATAATAACTGCATAAGCCCAAAAAGGCACATACCTCAGTAGCCGATTTAGGAATTGGCCAATGTTTTACTTTCAAGACTGTGAGCTGGATCAAGAGCCAACCCATCCTTCGAGACAACATGAGCCATGTACTTCACTGAAGCCTTGCAAAACTGACATTTTTTGGGGTTAAGCTTGAGACCTGCTTCCCTAAACCTAGTAAGTATGTCTGTAAGGTTTTTCATGTGATCCCCAAAATCTTTTCCCATACAGATGATGTCGTCTAAATAAATGACACATTTCGTCCAATGCAAACCTCTAAGGACTGATTCCATCAGTCTTTGGAATATGGGCAGACTATTCTTCAGGCCCATAGGCATCACCTTAAAATGATACAGTCCATCTCCGGTGGTAAAGGCTGTCTTTTTCCTGTCACCTGGGTCTAGTTCTACCTGCCAATAACCCGAAGACATATCCATGGTCGAAAAATACTGAGACCCTGATAAAGCATTAAGACTATCATCCACCCTAGGTAATGGATGTGCTTCAGTGATGGTCATAGAGTTCAATTTGCGATAATCAACACAAAAACAGTACGTATTGTATTTTTTTCTCACCATTACAACAGGACTCGACCAGGGACTATCACTATCCTCTAATATATCCTGTGCCTTCAGCATTTCTACCTGTCAGTGAATTTCTGCCTTAATGTTTTTGGGGCAGGAGAAGTCCTGTATGCACGTTGTGAAATAGGAGTGTCATCTAAAGTCCTGATTTTGTGAGTGACCAAACCAGTTCTACCATAATCCTGAGCATGTTGACTGAAAACATCTGAGAACAATGTTAGTAAATCTGTTAGACTCTTTTGCTGTGTATGTTGGTTTACACTTGTGAAGGGTATGGAGTCCTCACCTGAAAAGACATGTTCTGCATGTTAACCACAATTTTGTGCATAGCCAAAAAGTCCCAACCAAGTACAACTGCTTTTGAGCAATTCCTGATTACTTGGAATGAATGTGACACTGCGTATTTTCCCAAAGTGACATTAACTGACAAAGTACCCACTGAATCTAAAGTGTCACCAGAAATAGATGTTAAAGGTATAAACTGTTTCACCAAGGGTCATGTGACCCTTTCACGTAACATGTGAGTAGACATTCTGTAATCTTCACTCATAAGAGAAACATCAGCATCAGTATCAACAAAAGCCTGAATAAATGTGTCTTCAATTATAATCGAGACATTTTGTGTGATGCCCAAAGCAATATCTGAGATCATGTGAGGTTCACTCATGTTACCGGTGGGCCTGGTGTCAATAGTAGTTGGCAATTGGCCCTCATTGTCAACTACCTGTAGTTTCCCTGATGCTGATGAACATGTGAAGGAGATTGAAAACGAACATGTCCTGGACTTGGAGACCGACGATTCTGCCGTTTATTTGAGTAGTTGTCTGAAGACCTGTTTCCCTGATCGTGGTCCAGACGAGAAGGACGTTCCCGAGAGTCCTGCACTGTGCCATGTTGTCCCCGTTCATGTGACCTCCTAGGACTGTGATCACGATAGCTGTCATGTCTGCGTGCTTCATAATCGTCCCTCTCAGTACTAGTGTCTCTGTATGAAGGTCTATTTTCATAGAAAGAGTCGCAGTCAGTATATGAATGTCTGTCGTACCTACGACACTCAAATGTGCGCCCTCTGGCATCCTCCGGGCTAATGAATTGTGTCTGTTAGCATACCTCTGTCTGCTGACCTCAAGCTGAAGTTGATCCATTCTTTCAGACAAACTTTCTAGGGTCTGTTGAAGTTTGGCGAAGTCCCCTGATTATGTAACTGCCTGAAGTACTGTAGATGTCGCAGAACAAGGAGAGGTAGGTACAAGATATGGAAGAATGTTGATGGTGGATCCAGCAAAGGGTCCTGTTGAAGAGGCCCACTGTTGTGAGTGAGAGGGAAGCAGCACCTTGCTGGCCTGGTGTGCCTGCTCCATCTGTAAAGTCAAGTCAATCAAGTCAATTTTATTTATATAGTGCTTTTAACAATTGACATTGTTGAAAAAGCCAGTGTAAGAGCAACATTTAACGTGTCAACACATTGTTCATGTATACAAAGTTGTAGATAACGTTCAATCCCAGCCACTAATCGCCTGAATTTTTCTCCATTCTTAGCATTAGCATCGTAAGTGGGAAAAGCTTGATCCACCAAATGACTAATTTCAGCTGCAAAACCTGGAGAGATTTGCCAGGTAGGCATGTACATGTCATGCACACTCGCACCGCGACCGGCACGAGGACGCGGAAGTAAAACGGTCGCGCTTTCAGAAAGCATAAAAGGAAACAAGATGGCGCTTCACATCGCTCAGTCATTGAGTTCATTCATGCCTTCTCTATCGCTTCACCAACTATTTCGTGAGTACTCACCTATTCAGGTTGCTTTCTTGATTGAGTGTTGCCAGAACGCGGGTTTATTTGTGTAGATCCTTGCTCTTTGTGTAAGAGAGTTCTAAGAGTAAACGCGTGGTTATCCTGCCTGCTCGCGCTGCTTCCGCGTTTGGGTTTACCGTCCACGCAACACAGGCTAACTGCTAAGGCTGCTGTGTTCATCCCTCGGTTGCTCGTGACAGAATGACTGAGCCCAAAGCAGTAAACCCAGTGGAGTTTGCTCGCCTCTGCGCTGTGGTTGACCAGCATGCCAAGCTGATCAATGAGCTCCGTAGTGAAGTCGTGTCTCTCCAAAAGGAGCTCCAAGACGTCGCGGTTTTGCGTCACCCTCCACGAGGCGGCTGTTCAGTCGGCTGTTGCCACGCCCCCCGCAGCGGCGGCGGCGGCGCCGTCCCCTCCCCCCCCCCCCCCCTGACATTTTCATTGCTTTACCAGGTAAGTGGGATGGCACAGATGGGAAGTGCAGTGTCTTTTTAACAGCATTAGATCTTGTGTTTGAGTTCAATTCCACCAGGTACGGGCAGGCAGCTGAGTGGGCCACGGCGGTTCTCAGGTAAGATTCGGACACAGCCTATTCATACGGAGAGTTCACCCGCCAACTCAAACTGACCTTCGAACATCCTGCTACTCAGGTGGAGACCGACAGCAAACTGTACCATCTGCGGCAGGGTGGGTCGTCCGTGAGCCGCTACACCGCGGATTTCCGTACCCTCGCCATGCAGACCACCTGGGGGGACGCCGCCCTCCGGACGGCTTACTACGAAGGACTGGCTTCTCACATCAAGGACGAGCTCGCCGGACGAGAGCTTCCGGCTACACTGGAGGGTTTGGTCCAACTCGCCCTCCGGATTGACCAGCGCCTGCTCGCTCGTCCGAAGCCAGCCCCCCGAACCCTGCCGCCTATCACGCCCCTTTTTTCACATTCCACGCCCCGATCACCAGCTTTCACCACCACCACTAGGGCGTCTGCCGGGTCTCCACCTCCCGCCGTGGTTGACACGGGAGCCGGGGAACCCATGCAACTAGGACGCGCCTCCTTGAACCCTGCAGAGCGAGAACGACGTTTCAGGGAGGGACTCTGCGCCTATTGTGGGTCAGCGGCACACCATATAGCTATATGCCCTTCATGCCCGGGAAACGATCAGGCCCGGTGAGTCAGGGGGGCAGCTCACCGGGTCACCTCCATCTCACCGCCACCACACCCAGCATCTCGCATCTCATGGTTCAGGTACACCTCCAATTTTGCCACGGACGAGTCAAAAGTTCCGCGTTCATCAACTCTGGGGCTGCTGGAAACTTTATTGACTCCTCCTATGCCAAGAGATTGGGGGTGGAGACTGAGGCGTTATCCCAGCCAGTTCGAGTGACATCCGTCGATGGTCGGCCCCTTTCCTCCAGCCCTATCACCACCCAGACTAGGCCCATCACCCTCACCATTGATCAACACCAAGAAGAAATCCGCTTTCACCTTACCTCCATTTCCTCGCCACCCATCATCTTAGGATACCCCTGGTTATTGCAGCATGACCCTCTCATCTCCTGGTCTCAAAACCGGATCCTGCAATGGGGCCCGACCTGCCTCGAACTCTGCCTACAAACGCCGGCTGGGACGTGCTCTAGGGAGTCCGAGGCCCCCGATGTTGACACCAACGCCATCCCTCCTGCATATCGAGACCTGGCTGAGGTCTTTTGTAAGAGACGTGCCGACCATCTTCCTCCGCATCGCCCCTACGACCTGGCTATTGAGATCCAGCCAGGTTCCACTCCACCCCGCGGCCGTCTATACTCTCTCTCTCCCACCGAGACGCAGGCGATGGAGGAGTATGTGTCCTCCGCTCTCTGTCAGGGTACCATCCGACCCTCTTCCTCGCCCGCCGCCGCGGGATTTTTCTTCGTAAAGAAGAGTTCGGGCGAATTACGTCCTTGTGTTGACTATCGGGGGCTAAAAAACCGACACCCGCTGCTTCTTACCAACTCAGCCCTGGACGCCCTCTCTGGTGCCACCATTTTTACAAAGTTGGACCTCCGGAGTGCCTACAACTTGGTGCGTATCAGAGAGAGCGATGAGTGGAAGACAGCCTTCACCACCCCTAATGGACATTACGAAAGCCTTGTTATCCCCTTCGGACTCTGTAACGCCCCCGCAGCTTTCCAGCAGTTTATGAACGATGTTCTCCGGGACATGTTGGGAAAATGGGTATTTGTCTACCTAGACGATATACTCATCTACTCACTCACTGCCGAGGAACACGTCCGACACGTCAGGGCCGTCCTTAAGAGATTGCTCGCCCACCGACTGTATTGTAAGTTGGAGAAGTGCGCTTTTCACAAGCGCTCCACCACGTTCCTGGGCTTTGGTATCTCGTCCCAGGGTGTGGCCATGGACCCACAGAAGCTTGAGGTTGTACGTCATTGGCCCCTACCCAAGACTCTCAAACAACTTCAACGGTTTCTTGGGTTTGCGAACTTCTATCGTCGCTTTATCCGGGGCTACAGAACAGTCGCAGCACCCCTAACCGCACTAACTCGCTCCTCATCTCATCCCTTCCAACTCGACTCCACTGCCATCAGCGCATTCTCCAAACTCTGCCATCTATTCACCACCGCTCCAATTCTCCTCCATCCAGATGCCGACCAACAATTCGTTGTGGAGGTGGATGCCTCAGAGGTGGGCGCTGGGGCTGTTCTCTCCCAGTGGGGTCCAGACCAGAAACTACACCCTTGTAGTTTCTTCTCCAAAACATTTGACCCCACTCAGCAGCGATACGGGGTAGGGGACCGCGAGCTGCTGGCCATAAAGTGGGCTTTGGAAGAATGGCGACACTGGCTCCAGGGCGCCAGAGAACCATTTATCGTCTGGACCGACCACCAAAACCTCATTACAATCAAAAACCTAAAACAACTCAACCCCAGGCAGGCGCGGTGGGCACTTTTTTTTCGAGTCTTTTGATTTCCACCTATCCTATCGCCCGGGGTCAAAGAACATCAAAGCCGACGCCCTCTCCCGACAACATGAGGGGGACGTCCCCTGGGCGGACCCCGCGTCTGTCCTGCCACCTTCCAGAGTCATCGCCCCGCTCCGTTGGGAACTGGAGACGAGGGTTCGCCAGGCACAGGCCACGGAGACCGAACCGGCAGGGGCTCCGCCTGGACGACTCTTCGTACTCAGGAACATCAAGGCCGACATCATCAAATGGGGTCACTCCTCGCCGCTGTCGTGGCACCCAGGCATGCAGCGCACCCTCAAATACATCCAGCGCGCTTTCTGGTGGCCCTCAATGGCCAAGGATGTCGAGGAGTTCGTTCGGGCGTGCCCAGTGTGTGCCAGGGCCAAGACCTCCAATCAACCAACACCAGGGGACCTCCAACCTCTCCCAGTCCCCCGTCGTCACTGGACGCACATTGCCCTAGACTTCATCACGGGCCTGCCGGCATCCGAAGGGAAAAACGTCATCATGACCATAGTGGATCGGTTCTCCAAAGCCGTGCACCTGGTGGCCCTCACTGGACTCCCGTCAGCTAAAAGGACAGCCGAGCTGATTTTAGAGCACGTAGTCCGTCTGCATGGGTTCCCTAAGGACATCGTCTCGGACAGGGGGCCCCAGTTCACTGCACGGTTCTGGAAGGCCTTCTGCCGTCTGATCGATTCTACTTGCAGTCTCTCCTCGGGCTACCACCCTGAAACGAATGGTCAGACGGAACGGGCCAACCAACAACTGGAGTGCTACCTAAGATGTTTCGTTGCCGACCGCCAGCGCTCCTGGGCTCGCTACCTCATTTGGGCGGAACTCTCACACAACCTCCATGTTTCCTCCGCCACGAAGCTGAGTCCATTTGAGGTATGCCAGGGTTTCCAACCTCCGATGTTCGAACACCAAAAACCAGAGGTTGAAGTACCCTCGGCCCAACAGTTGGTCCGAAGGTGTCGACGGTCCTGGATTCAAGCCAAGGAGGCCATCCAGCGTGCAAACACCCACTACACCTTACAACATCGCCGTCGACACTCTCCGGGACGAATATTCCGCACAGGTGACAAGGTGTGGCTGTCCACGAAAAATCTACACCTCTGCACGGAGTCCAAAAAGCTTTCACCCAGATTCATTGGTCCATATTGCATCACCCTCCGTGTCAATCCTGTCACCTACTGGCTCCAGCTGCCTGCGGCGCTCCGGATCCACCCGATATTCCACATCTCCCAGCTCAAACCCTTCATCACTTTACCAATGGTTCCACCCACCCACCCTACTCCCCCTCCCCGAATCATTGAGGGTAGTCCAGCCTATACTATACACCGGATCCTCGACTCACGTCCTCGGGGCAGAGGTATGCAGTACCTAGTTGACTGGGAGGGCTATGGCCCCGAGGAATGGTCTTGGATTCCGGCCCGGTTCATCCTTGACCCCGAGCTCATACGGGACTACCGTCATCGGGTATCCTCCACCCCTGGACCATCGAGAGTCGGTCCTGGACAGGGGGGTACTGTCATGCACACTCGCACCGCGACCGGCACAAGGACCCGGAAGTAAGACGGTCGCGCTTTAAGAAAGCATAAAAGGAAACAAGATGGCGCTTCACATCGCTCAGTCATTGAGTTCATTCATGCCTTCTCTATCGCTTCACCAACTATTTCGTGAGTACTCACCTATTCAGGTTGCTTTCTTGATTGAGTGTTGCCAGAACGCGGGTTTATTTGTGTAGATCCTTGCTCTTTGTATAAGAGAGTTCTAAGAGTAAAGGCGTAGTTATCTTGCCTGCTCGCGCTGCTTCCGCGTTTGGGTTTACCGTCCACGCAACACGGGCTAACTGCTAAGGCTGCTGTGTTCATCCCCCGGTTGCTCGTGACAGTACATGCGTTAACGTAACTTTGAAATGTAGACAAACAAGCCAAAACCTCATTCATTTTCTCTTTCACTTGTTTATAATCCTCCTTGATGTCGCTGGACAAACTGTCCCAATAGCTAAAAACAGTACCACCGAGACAAGTTGGCAAAAACTTAGCTAGTCTAATATTATCAAAATCCGCACTAGCCTCTTCAATAACTTCAAATCGTCTGCACCAATGGAGAAAATCTTCCTTCCAAAAGGAAAAAAAATAGGTGGACAATGTCCATTTAAGCACTGCATGGCATGTGTACTACTTGTTGCAGGCAAATTGCATGCTGCAGTTGCTTCATACATGTTACACACAGTTCACGTCTCCCGATGGATTGCACAGTAAAAACTTTACAAAATGTGTAAAAAAAAAATTCACACTAGGAGTTGAACCTTTTCGTCACAAATTCGTGGTCAATACATATGTAATCTGATGCTTCTGTGGAACACTCACAAACATGCTCGATATCGGTGTGCACCGCCGTGATATCGCATCCGCCGCCTTCCAAACCCACTGAGAGAGAGTTCACTCACGCGCTATGCATCCAAACCCGCTGTCACCAGAAATGTAAAAGGGGCTAGGAACCAGGAGCAGAATCTCCAGTCTCTTGTGAATGGGTTCCTTTGGAAGAAGGCAGACAGATGCCAAGCTTATAACTTTTCACTAGTTTATTAGCCGAACAGCACACTTCTCGCATACACACCGAGCACACACTTTTTCCTCCACTGCGCATGTCTAACCCCGAGCATTCCATCTGCGCATGCGCCCATTCTCTCTGCATGAAACATCATCAATATAAATAAAACATCTTACACAAGTATATATACACCACTATACTACCACTGATCCCACAGTTCGTACAAAGCTGTGCTCATTGCGTCGACGCGAGCAGCCACACCTCAATTACAACACACTCAGATCACAAAGCATGGCAACTCTTGGTTAACTCTGACAAAGTGCTGATAGTAGGAGACTTTAACATTCATGTAGGAGGTTCATGCATTCATGACCTCCAGACTGGACTACTGTAATGCATTACTGGGTGCCTGTCCTGCATCCTCAATTAACAAGCTACAGTTAGTCCAAAATGCAGCCGCCAGGGTTCTCACTAGATCCAGAAAATATGATCATATAACCCCAATATTATCATCCCTGCACTGGCTACCTGTTCAGTTTAGAATTAATTACAAAATAGCATTACTTACGTACAAGGCTCTAAACGGTCTAGCTCCCACATACCTAACCAGTCTTCTGATACGTTACAATCCACCACATTCCTTAGGATCAGAAAACTCCGGACTACTGGTAGTTCCGAGAATATCAAAATCTACAAAAGGAGGTAGGGCATTTTCATATTTAGCTCCAAAACTTTGGAATAGCCTTCCTGATAGTGTTCGGGGCTCAGACACAGTTTCCCAATTTAAAAGTAGACTCAAGACGCATCTCTTTAATCTGGCATACACATAATTAATTTCTTTACCTCATACTCCAGTACATCTATCCTGAATGGCAACCACGCTAATTCTTTTCACCTGCTCTTTATTTTTCCACCCATCCCGAGGCATCTGGAGATTGTGCCAGCTTCAGTAGACCGAGGCCAACCCTGTGAGGTTCCTGAGGCATCCAGAGAAGGACCTGCTCCAGCTGGATTCTTCTTCATGGTTTGGAACTACACATGCTGCTCCTGAGCTCCCAGTGATCCAGACCCCCATCTGCCCTCTGCACCTGCTGACTCATCCCTGAGCTGAACTGGACTTTGTGTTAATTAACTTCTGTTATATCAAACTTTCAGCTGCATAACACACATGATGTTATACAATTTCTGTTATCTCTTATCACCCAGATGAGGATGGGTTCCCTGTTGAGTCTGGTTCCTCTCAAGGTTTCTTCCTATTGCCATCTCAGGGAGTTTTTCCTTGCCACTGTCACTGTCACCCTTGGCTTGCTCATCAGGGACAATCTCATTATCTAGACACATTTTTCTTACACATTTACTTACATCTGAATAAAGTCGTTTATATAAATCAGTGATCAATAGCTCGTGATGCATACATTTAAACAATTTATTCATACAGATGTACCTGTTTTACAAGTAAATTTGCTGAACAATGACAAAATAGATGCAGAATTATAAATAAAAAACAATTCTAAACTTGGGCTAATGTTGTTTACTTACAATATTTGTTTAATATGACAAATTTAAATGATGTTTAGGCTCCGGGATATTGAGCTGGCCACATGATATTGATCCAAGATGGCGGCGCGGCAGTAGCATGCAGCGGCCACTCCGGAGCCAAAATGGTGCTACATTGTTTACGTCTTGTCGTAGCGCTTTTATTTTACAAAGTTTATGGACACCGGCACAAACAGTGTTCATACTTACCACCGCCAGACACTTTTGCAACTCAATAAACTGGCATATTTCATTCAAGATGAGCTGCGGGAGAAGCTACGCGACCTCGGCTTGCTTCGGGAACCAGGCCTCCAGTCCTCGGCATTGCCTGATGCGGGTGGCCGGAGGAGGGGACATCGTAAGCGGTGCGCGAGGAAGCGGAAGCGCGGCAAGTGGGCGGGAGTCTGTGCTAGGCTAAAAACAAACCCTAGCCGGCCAGCTCTTCCATCCATCATCTTATCTAACGTCTGCTCCCTGGAAAATAAACTGGACTACATCCGACTGCAACAGGCTACACAGCGTGAGGTTAGGGACTGCTGTGTGTTTGTTTTCATGGAGACATGGCTCAGCGACAGAGTTCCAGACACCGGCATTCAGCTAGACGGACTGTGCGGTAAGACTCGTGGCGGCGGCTTGTGTGTCTACATCAACACGAAATGGTGTAAGAACTCTGTGCTAGTTTCTAGCTTTTGCTCATCGCTGGTGGAGATTGTAACTGTTAGATGTAGACCTTTTTATTTACCACGGGAATTCACCACCGTTTTCATTATCGGAGTGTACATTCCACCTAGCGCTAATGCTAAGGAAGCGCTATGGGAACTGTATGCTAAGATCAGTAATCTGCAGAATACACACCCGGATGGATTGTTTATTGTTGCTGGAGATTTCAACCATGCAAATCTCAAGTCAGTGCTTCCTAAATTCCATCAGTATGTGGACTTTGCAACGAGAGGGGAAAACACGCTGGATCTTGTTTACACAAACATCCCCGGCGCATATCGGGCAGAGCCCCGCCCCCACCTCGGCTACTCAGACCACATCTCTGTTATGCTAATTCCAGCATACAGACCACTCGTCAGGCGTTCAAAACCGGTTCTGAAGCAGGTCAAAACCTGCCCAGCAGGAGCCATCTCTGCTCTTTAGGACTGTTTCGAGAACACTGACTGGAACATGTTTAGGGAGGCTGCAACTTACGGCGACTACACAGACTTGGAGATTACACGTCATCAGTGACCAGCTACATCAACAAGTGCACCGATGATGTCACTGTCTCCAAGAACATCATCTCACGACCCAACCAGAAACTATGGATTACTGCGGAGGTGCGTGCACTACTGAGAACCAGAGACTCTGCCTTCAAAGCGGGGGACAAGGCAGCCCTAAGAACAGCAAGGGCCAAACTGTCCCAGAGAATCCACAATCACTTCAGGGACAGCGGTGACACACGGCGCATGTGGCAGGGTATACAAGCCATCACCAACTACAGGACTTCATCACCTGCCTGTGACAGTGACGGCTCCCTTCCAATTGCGCTGAACAACTTCTACGCACGGTTCGACATGCAGAATGATGTGACGCCGAGGAATACTATCCCTCCGCCGAACGACCAGGTGCTGTGTCTCACCATGGCTGATGTGAGGAAAACTCTACGCAGAGTCAACCCATGTAAAGCTGCTGGACCAGACAACATCACAGGCAGAGCGCTCAGAGAATGCGCAGAACAGCTGGCAGGTGTTCTCAACGACATATTCAACATCTCTCTGAGCAGCGCCGTCGTTCCCACATGCTTTAAATCTACCACCATCGTCCCCGTGCCGAAGAAGTCTTCTGTGTCCTGTCTCAATGACTACTGCCCTGTTGCACTCACACCTATCATCATGAAATGCTTCGAGCGGCTCGTCATGAGACACATCAAGACCCTGCTGCCCCCCTCACTAGACCCCCTGCAGTTCGCGTATCGTCCAAACCGTTCAACGGACGACGCCATCTCCACCACACTCCACCTGGCACTGTCACATCTTGAAAAGAAAGACACTTACGTCAGAATGCTGTACATAGACTTCAGTTCAGCATTCAACACAATCATCCCCCAACACCTGATTGGGAAGCTGAGCTTGTTGGGCCTGAACACCTCCCTCTGTAACTGGATCCTGGACTTTCTGACCGAAAGACCTCAAGCAGTGCGGATCGGGAGCTACACCTCCAGCACCACCACACTGAGTACTGGGGCCCCCCAGGGCTGCGTGCTCAGTCCCCTGCTGTTCACACTGCTGACTCATGATTGTGTAGCGACACACAGCTCCAATCATATCATCAAGTTCGCTGATGACACGACCGTGGTGGGTCTCGTCAGCAAGAACAACGAGTCAGCGTACAGAGAGGAAGTGCAGAGGCTAACGGACTGGTGTAAAGACAACAACCTGGCTCTGAATGTCGAAAAGACAAAAGAGATGGTTGTTGACTTCAGGTCAAGAGCGATCACTCTCCGCTCAGCATCGACGGCTCTTCTGTGGAGATCGTCAAGAGCACAAAATTCCTGGGCGTCCACCTGGAGGAGAACCTCTCCTGGTCCATCAACACCAGCTCTCTGCATAAGAAAGCCCAACAACGTCTTTTCTTCCTGAGAAGGCTGAGAAAGACACAGCTTCCACCACCGATCCTCACCACCTTCTATAGAGGAACTATTGAGAGCATCCTGAGCAGCTGCATCACTGTCTGGTTTGGGAATTGTACCATGTCAGACCGCAAGACCCTACAGCGGATAGTGAGGACAGCTGAGAAGATCATCGGGGTCTCTCTCCCTTCTATCGAAGACATTTACACCACACGCTGCATCCGCAAAGCCACCAGCATTGTAGCTGACCGGACACACCCCTCACACTCACTCTTGACCCTCCTGCCATCTGGAAAAAGGTACCAAAGCATTCGGGCCTCACATCCAAACTGAGAAACAGTTTTTATCCGCAAGCCATCCATCTCCTTAACAGAAAGGGACTGGACTGACAAACACACACACACACATACACAAATCACTCAGACGAACTAAATAACATCTGGACTGAACTAATAAACACACATGCACAATCACACTGATGTACACCCTCAATCCACTACCTCAATTCATACTTCATCAAAAATGTTCTGTTGTGTTACATTGTTGCGTCTGTCATGTACCTCTTTGTTTGCACATTTGCACGTGTACTTTGTCTATTGTGTATTTTTGTATAGATATTTGATAGTTCTTCTTTTAGAGTAACTAAAAAATGTAAAATGTATGTTGTAAATTTGTTGTTGCATGTATGTAGCACCCTGGTCCTGGAGGAACGTTGTTTCGTTTCACTGTGTACTAACTGTATATGGTTGGAATGACAATAAAAGCCTATTTGACTTGACTTGACTACTTGATCCTCCCCTTTAATTTCCTACAGTCTCATCAGTGTTCAACATGCATAAAGTTTTGTAGAGCGCACTGGCAGAAGTAGACTAATGATTATGAATGCGTCGGTGAAAACTACACCTGTGAAAACCAATTAAAATTCCTTCAGTAGTTTTTACGTGGTGCTTGCACAAACAGACAGACATAAATTCCAAAATCTTGATGTGTTTGAATACTCATATTACTCAATATACAAACACACCAACTTTATATGGAAGATTTAGGGAGTAAATGTTTAAAACAAAGCAGTAGAACAGTTGGAAAAAGAGTTCAAGTTAATTTTCAAATAGTGTCACTTTGAAAAAGTGTCACAATTTTTCTTTGTGTAAAATAGTTGTTTGTGTATCCTAGCCTATGTTTTCGACCCTGCCTGTTTTCTGGATTTTTCTCTCGCCTACGCCCTCTGGTACTTCTATCATTATCGGACTGATTGACGTGGATGACCTCGCTTGCTCTCGGGACTTGGAATTGTACTCACAATTTGGATTTGTTCGCTCTCGCTGCTGGATCACTGGATACCGACCCTCGCCTGGAAAAGACTATTCTTCTAGCCCGTTGTTTCTCCCACAGCATGTACACTTCCGCATTCGAGCACTTCCGTATTGGCGGACATCGGGGAGAGAGTTTGTGCCGCGCTGACCTCCGTTTTTTCTGAGGAGATCAGCCACCACATTCCACTTTCCAACCACTGCGAGCTATGCAGGTAAGCAGCGAAAATTCGTTAGCAAGGATCCGAGAGGAGTACTCGTGCTCAGCTTCCGGGATAGTGGAGATTCCCTCACGTCATAGCCCCGCCTCCTCCATCATCACTAAAGGTTTCCCCACTCTCTCAGTCACCAAGCACACACACACGCTGCTTCTCTCCTCTGCTCCCACTATGCCTACTCATTCAAGCCTCAGTGTTTCCATTAAAAGATTTTTAACACAATTTAAGCATAATTTGTCTGCTATTGGGTTCACTCCAGTTTAGTCACCTTGCCTCTGATAAATAGTTGCGGAAGAGATGTCTTTTTCATTCTTTATTTTGAGGAACTCCAGTGAGTTCAATTAAAATAAATTAAATTACATTTTATTTGTATAGCGCTTTTAACAATTATTATTGTTGCAAAGCATCTTTCCACATTCAAAAGAATTATAGAAGTTTGTATGAAATGTGAATGTGTATGAATCACGATGATAAGACCATGGCAGGAACTCCCTGAAATGGCAATAGGACGAAACCTTAAAAATTGTTAACCTTGAGAGTTAATTGTTACTCACTGTTGTGTTTTAATTACTGATTTATAGTTTGCAGTATGTTTGATAACTAACTTATGATGGATAAATATTTCTTCATATGTTATTAAAAAAAGAGATAGATAATTTTGTCAGAGACAAAAAAACAAAATAATCAGTGTTGAAACAATTGTCTCATGTTAGTAGAAGAGCTTCGGTAATTTGGTGAGTATATTTTCTCTGTAGTAGGTGGGAGCTATGACACGAGGGAATCTCCACAATCCTGGAAGCTGAGCGTGGGGAATCCTCTCGGGTTCTGGCGAGCAATCTTTCGCTTTAGCACACAGTGGTTGAAAGGTGGAATTTAGCGGCTGATTTACTCTGTGACAACAGAAGTCGGTGCGCTGCGCAAACGCTCCTATCAGAGGTGCATGAACACGGAAGTGCTCGAACGTGCTCGTGTTGTGGAAAAAGCCGACTTGCGAAGAAGGAGAAGCAAAGGGCTAGAAGAATCGTTTTTACCATGCGAGAGTTGATATCCAGAGATCCAGCAGCGAGAGCGAACGAATCCAAATCGTGAGTACAAATCTGATGTCTTGAGAGCATGTGAGGTCATACAATCAGTCCGATAACAATAGAATTACCAGAGGATGTAGACGAGAGAGAAAAGTCGAGGCACACGAGTGAGATACTGCGGCGCTAAATGGTTCTCTCCGCGTGCTTATAAAGCTGGGGAAATGATCAGTGATCAGGTTCAGGTGTGCGCTAGTGACAGGTCAGCGTGCAGGGAGAAGAACTGGAGTGGAGTCTTAGAATCTGGATGTGCTAGGTTGATCTAGCTGACTTGTGACCTCTCCTATGAACGCCACCTGGCGTTCCTGCTGGTGCGTTAGGATGTTGTCGGTGGAAGTCATCCATGAGGGATGGATCCAGAATGAACCTGGACGGAATCCAACTTCTCTCCTCTGGTCTGTAGCCTTCCCAGTCTACTAGGTACTGGAGACCTCGACTTAGCGCCGTCACACCTTCAATAGTCTGTGTATGGTGAATGCCTCACCACTGTTGACAGTTTGGCTAGGTGGAGTATTCAGTGGGCAAGAGACCAGCAGTTTGATCTGGGAGACTTGAAAGGAGGGATTTATGCGGCGCATGGTGGAACGAAGACGAAGTCTGACGGTGCAGGGGTTGATGATTTTAATGATCGTGAATGGGCCAAGGAACTTGGGGGACAGTTCGCGAGAGACAGTCATGAGGGGGATATTCCGAACGGATAACATGACCCTTTAGCCTACTCGATAGGGTGGTGTCTTGGAGTGGCGTCGGTCGGCTTGCAGTTGGAATGCCGAGACGGTCTGGCAGATCTTCAACATAGCGTTCTGCCATGTTCTTCGCCATAGACAAATGAAGGCTTGGGCGGAAGGGACTGAGTCCTCCTCTGCCTGTGGAGGGAACAGGGAAAGCTGGTATCCTAGGCAGCACTGAAAGGGAGAGAGGCCGGTGGCTGCTCTGGATAAAGAGTTGTGGGCGTATTCAATCCCCGGAAGCATCCAGCTCCAGGAATGAGGCTCCTTAGAGGTCATACAC
Source organism: Clarias fuscus (assembly GCA_030347435.1). NCBI lineage: Eukaryota > Metazoa > Chordata > Actinopteri > Siluriformes > Clariidae > Clarias > Clarias fuscus. Next base: position 122,011 of record CM059217.1, read on the forward strand.
CAAATGGCTATCTCTAGGTTCTGGTTGGCCCGCTCCATCTGGCCGTTAGTCTGGGGATGATAACACGAAGAAAGGCTGGGCATTGCACAGATCAATCTACAAAAGGCTGTCCAGAATCGGGCAGCAAACCGGTCAACGGTCCGACACGATGTCTATTGGGAGCCTGTGGAGCCGAAAAACATGGGTGATTAGCAGCTGTGCGGTTTTCTTGGAAGTGGGGAGACTAGGCAGGGGAACAAAGTGAGCCGCCTTGGAAAAGCGGTCTACTACTGTGAGGGCACAGGTGTGACCCTTGGAGTCAGGAAGCCTGGTGACGAAATCAATAGATATATGGGATCAGGGTCTGTGCAAAACAGGAAGAGGTCTCAGGTGACCAGCCGGCGGCTTATTGGTGCTTGTATTCCTGGCGCAGACATTGCAGGCATTCCCAAAGTGGCGGGTGTTGTCCCTCATTGTAGGCCACCAGATATGCTGCTGGATGATGGTTAATCCAGCAGTGTTGGGTGGCTGCTGGGTGGCAGGCCACTCTCAAGCCATGCCACCATTCCAGGATGTAGGGTCAATATGTCTCCGGGACAAAGAGTTTGCCTGTAGGCCTCTCTGGAGGACCAGGTTCCTGGTTAAGTGGCGTCCTGACTTGTGATTCAACATCAATCAGTGACGCCCCCACAAGGCATTGAGTAGGCAGGATGTTGGACTCAGGTGCTTGATCCTGGGCTGGGGAGAACGGCGAGAAATCATGTCCAGTTTGGTGTTCTTGGAGTAGGCAATAGGACAGGGAGAAATTAAAACGTGAAAGGAATAGCAACCACCTTGCTTGTCAGAAATTGAGGCGCTTAGCTGTCCTGAGGTACTCCAGGAGCTTCATTGCCAATAGCTCCCAATTGCCAATCTTGTAATTCCTTTCTGCAGATGAGAGTCAGTGAGAGAGAAAGCAGCAAGGGTGCAGCTTGTTGTCCTTCAGTGACCTTTGTGATAGTATCGCTCCTACTCCAGAGTCTGAATCATCCACCTCGACTACAAACTGGAGGGAAGGGTCAGGCTGTTGGAGAATAGAACGGCCTGTTCCAACCACCCAAAAGGACCTCCAGCGTTTCCTGGGCTTTGCTAATTTCTACAGATGGTTCATCCGTAATTATAGCTCGGTAGCTGCCACACTCACTTCCTTGACCTCAGTTAATACTTAATTTTCCTGGACTGAGCAGGCAGCCAGGGCAGTCACTGCTCGAAGCTTGGCAGGATCCATCTGGATCCTAGACGGGGCAATGATGAAACCCAGAAACAAAACCGTATTCCCATGAAATTCACACTTCTCGGCTTTGACGAAGAGCTGATTTTCAAGAAGTCGCTGAAATACCTGGTGGACATGTATTGTGTGCTCTTCTAAGGAACGGAAGAAGATGAGAATGTCGTCCAGGTAAACAAACGCAAAGACGTTGGTGAAGTCTCTGAGGACGTCATTGACCAGAGCCTGGAAGACTGCCAGAGCATTAGCAAGCCCAAAAGGCATGACTAGATACTCATAATGGCCCGACGGCGTGTTGAAGGCAGTCTTCCACTCGTCTCCCTCTCTGATCCTAACTAGGTGATAGGTCCAACTTGATGAAGATTTGGGCCCCCCAAGGAGGTCAAAGGCTGTGGACATAATTGGCAGAGGATAGTGGTTCTTAATGGTTATGTCATTAAGTCCTCTGTAATCAATACAGGGATGTAGGGACCTGTCCTTTTTGGCCACAAAGAAAAAGCCAGCTCCCGAGGGTGATGATGACGGTCTGATGATACTGGCTGCTAATGTTTCAGAAATGTATTTGTCGATGGCCTGCCTTTCATGTTAAGAAAGTGAGTAGAGGGTCGGGACTTAGTGAACACAGTCCTGAGATCAGCGTAATCATGTGGGACTGCAGAAAAATCGGGAAATTCCTCAGAGGAGGTTATTACTGGAGAGGGACAGTGGGCAAACTTAAGGCAAACTTAAGCTAGGCAGAGGGTCTCCATCCGGAAATGGCGTTGTTCCGCCAGGCAATCCCGGAAGCTGTGCGCATGGAATCCTCTCGAGTTCTTGCAAGCAATCTTTCGCCGCTAATCCGCTTAGCACACAGTGGTTGAAAGCTGGAATGTAGTGGCTGATTTACTCTGTGACAACAGACGTCGGTGTGCTGCGCAAACGCTCCTCCCGGAGGTGCGTGAACACGGAAGTGCTCGAAGAGGATGTAGATGAGTGAGAGAAATCCGGGGAACAGGCAGGGTTGAAAACAGGCTGGGATAAACAAACAATGACTTCACAGAAAAACAAAATGCAAGGCACACAAGTGAGATACTGCGGCGCTGAATGGTTCTCTCAGCATGATTATAAAGCTGGGGGAATAATTAGTGATCAGGTTCTGGTGTGCGATAGTGACCGGTAAGTATGCAGGAAGAAAAACTGGAGTGGAGACTTAGGATCTGGATGTGCTAGGTTGATCTAGCTGGCTCGTGACAGATGCAGTGGCGGCTGGTGCAAAAAAATTTTGGGGGGGCGCAAACAAAATTTTAATGAAACTTTTCATACTTGCCTGTAAATAGCCATTTATCAGGTGATTGCGCATCATTACTACTAGTATAAAATAAAGTCCTGACTCACATCACATCCAGTCAGCAGCTCCGCTCGCCATAAGAAGTGCTGGAAGACTCGTTGAGAATGGTCCAATCACATTATTTAAAAACAATATTGATTCGCTAAGAACAAAAGTGGGAGGGTTCAGGGCGCACAGAGCTGCGCCCGAAAAATGATTTGAAACGATCCAATCAGAGCTCAGCCTCAAGTCACATGCTTTTCAAAGATTTACGTGCCTACATAGACACTCGTTTGTCCGGCGCCCCGCGTACACGAATACAAATCAACGTAATACAATTTAGATTTTTTTTTTTAATTGAAAATAAATTATATTAAGAAATACAGCCGAATATTGTGACTAAATGACTTTATTTCATTAGTAAAATTAGTAATTATTATGTTAAATAATTACATGTTAAAGTAGCATTCTTCTCTGCCTAACTTTAAGGGGGGCGGCGCCCCTGCGCCCTGTATTGACTGGCCGCCACTGGACAGATGTATAAATTGAGAAAAAAAACATTCCAATTCAGAGTCAGCAACCTTAATGTGTCCTCATTCTTCTCTGAAAGAATATAATACACCACACACTTTGGAAAGCTTGAGTGAAAAAGTATTTAAAGCCACCCTGGTAGTAGAAATATTCCCCCTCCAGTCACATGACTAGATTATTTCTCCTTTTTTTTTCGTTTATTTTTTTTTTACTTGGAAGGATCAGGCTTTAAACCAAGGTAACTGTGCTTGAGGAAAACATTCTTTATTCATACCAACAGGACTGATTGTGTTCTATCCAAGTCCATTGATTGTATGTTTGAAACTTTAATTTACTGACGGTTCAAATACAGACTTGGTGTGATTGCTGTCTCAAATCCTTCTAAATTTGTACTTTGACTTTTCAACTTTATGTTAGACAAAAGCACTGGGTCACATTTATATCAGTGTGAATTTCATCAATGAAAAGAATGATAATTATGCAGTTACAGCCTGTTTCTCATGACAAAGATAAGACTAACACTAAATTAAAATGTATTATCTAAAAACATGACAAAATGTTTAACATTTTTGATCAATGAATATAAAAACTAAACTATTAAAATCAGTATCATTCTACCAAATATTCTGCACACATGTATTTTACAAACTGCAGTAGCAGCCTGTAAATTTTTTTTAATAAATAACACGTACACTTAAGCGCACAAACTAGAAATCTTTCAAAAAAAATGACTGCTATGCAGAGATGTATGCAAAGATGTGAGAAATACTGCAATAAAGCCACACAAACTAAACTAAATTTGCTGGAAATCTTTTATTTAAACTGTAAACAGGCCTGGCATTAAAAATGTTTAAGAGTTTTAAGGATTTTTTGTAGATCATTTTACAGAGTGAAGTGTTTTATTTCACACAATTTAGTTAAACACTTAAAAAGTGACATAAAAGATTAAGTAGAGGAAGAAAAAGAGTTGATGTAAATGTAGGTATAGAAACTCAGTAGAAGCAATAAAATCTCAAAGAATAATCCAGATGATCAGGAAATGCAAGTGAAAGTGCGTTGTCATGTTCTCTTTGGCTACACACCTGTAAACAAAAAAATGCATTTGGTGTAAGAAAACACAAAATAAATCAGATTCTATAACACTGGTAGAAATTGCACCATTGTGGTCACTGCTTTGTAAAGCTATAGGACCGATTTTTTTTTTTAACTCACGAAGTTTAGTGAAAATTCCAGCATTATCCAATAGAGTTCAGTACTGCTAATCTGCTAGTCATAATCTTATGACTATTTCCCCCCTCAACTGGATTTTAACACAATAAATTAACTGAAAAACTAATTGAATACAATAGTATAGTAAAAAAAAAAAATAGTAAAAAATTTTAATTTGTAAATGTACTATTGAGTGTAAGAGTATATTTTAAGAAAACATGAAATATGATGAAACCATGGGTTCTCTCTTGTAAAACCAGATTTATATAAATCAAAGTGTACCTCTGTTTTTTGCAGTCCATATAAAAGGGCCCACAGAGATTGAGGCACTGTCATGGGCATCTGCAGACCGGCCTGAACGGTGGTGATATCCAGGAAAACAGCGCTGCGCAAAACACAGAAAATAAAGGCAAATGTTTAAAGTATTTATTTTAGTCCATTTTTGCTTAAATTCCCTATTACTGTAGTGAAGTCATATAATAGTGTTTTCTTTTTTTATTATTATTTTTAAAAAGTGTCCTGTTTTACAAACATTTTACTTTTCAAAAACTACAGAGATTAAGTGTTACACCTGACTTTATTGACTAACTCTAACCTGCTATGTAATTAATAATTGTCCTGCCTTCCTGTGCACAGTTTACTCTTCCCACTTTTGAGATTCACAGGTTAAATAACAGTTAAATTAAAATATTTTATATTACAGTGGTGTCCAAAAGTATTAGAACAGCATATGCTATGTATTATAGTTCTCCTTGTGCACAAAAGAGGTGATGTGACTAATCTAATGAAGAGCTGGCTATGTGACAAATGGTATTCAGCTTCTGAAGCCATGGCCTGGGTCATCTCCAGACATAAAACCAATAAAATAAACAGCTGGACAATGCTGCAAAAAGTAGTAATAATGATAAAACCATTTTTGTACATGATCTTCTGGAAGCAAATAAGCAGACACGGACTGAGTGAATGACACAAGAGTAATGCAGACAACTTTTTTTTTTTTTACTCTATGCTGGACCCAGCAGGTTTTGATGAATAAAATATTCCACACTTAATATTCATTCTTGCATAGCAATTTCATTACATATAATAACAAATTATGCCTATTATCCTGATTACCATTATTTTCAAAAAGAAGTATATCATTAAAACAATCGATTTCACTTTTGTCCCAATACTTTTACCAACATTGTATATTTTATGAGATTTTATATTATATTTAATTGTTAATTGGGTATGAGGTTCACCTCCTTATCTGACTAGCTAGTTATCAGCCTGATCAGTGACAAAGCTACATTTTCATAGGGTAAATATTACTGATAATATTGTAGTCAGTCAGACTACAAATAATCCTCATGCATCTTTAGAGGTAATTGTATAAAGATTTTTTTTCATGACTTACTGTCACACAGTTTTGATTTCTCAAAAGGCAAAGGTGAATGCTGCAGTGTAGGAAAACCCTGGATTCATCTGCATAAAACGAAAACATTTTGAAGGAGAATTGTCCAGTTGTGGAGATGCCATTCTTCAGAATCTCCACCGTGCCATCATTTGGATTAGGACACCTGAAATATTTCATATTACATTGGTTTAAATCAGGAAAAGTTAGGACGGAAGCCTCCAACGCAATTAATTAAAAGCAAAGATGTTCTTCATCAACAAAGATCATATAATTGTCATCAAGAGGCATCAGTAAAAGAACCATAAAGCATATATATGCTTTATGGTTCTTATACTGAGTTTGTCAAAATCATTAAATAGTGTGACATCCTGGTGAATGTAAACATAAAAGGGTTCAGGATAGATGTTGAGTCCTGGAATCCTCTGAAGTCATTTCTTTAGGCTGCCCTGAATTCTGTAATGTGTAGTCAAAGGTTATGTGTATAGGCCTCTTTTTGTTACTTGGAATGGGAAGCAATGCCAATTCTGACAGTGATGAGACACTATTTTAATAGTGGTCTAAAATGTCTTCATCTTCCTAGAAATTTGTAAACATGATGTGCAGTTTGTAGACTAGGCTATTTAATGACCAACTAACTATGTGAATCCAGTGGAAATGTAGTTAGTTACATGTAGTCAACCTAGCTGAGGGCCTGGATAATTGTAACATTAATATTGACGGTCCTTACATTTTAAACCTATGAAATTTAAACATGCACAAGTCATTCATCTTTTCTCTAAACATTTTTCATGTTAACACAGAATGATCCCTAAAAAACCCATATAGTCTACCACTGTTGCTATGCTGGAACAAGTCATTCAGGTTTATATCCTTATTTCTTCTGGATAAACAGTAATGTACATTGTATATGTTGTAGATAGAAAGGGAGGACATCACTTACTTTCTAGTGATTAGGTCCCAGCGTACTGTGTAGTTTCTCTCATTTGTAGGTGTAGCCCAACATGAATCGATCACTGTGGCAATCTGACGACTGTCTACACCTTGAACAAAGACTCCAATGTAGATTTTCTGTCCCACCTCTACATGCGCCCTACCAGAGTAAGGGTGGGAGAACCCAGCATCCTCAAAGGGAATCATCCTGACCTGGTACAAGCCCTCTCCATTTGGAAGATTCTTGTGCACAATGCTTTGAAGTATAACCATTGACAAATTAGTAGCTAGCAGACAAGTCTGGTGCTGACAGAACATGCAAAGCCTAACCTACATCCCTTATTTAAAGGTTTATTGTGAACTACACCCTTACCTCTGAATGGGATTCAGCTCTGTGTCCATGCTTAATGTTTGGGTGAGCTGGTAGATGCAGGAGAAGACAAGTTCAAGTCTTTTCTTCCGGTGAATAGCACCTTCTGGTGAGTCCACCTCTGCTTGGATTAGGTTTTCATAAATAAAATGGGTGCCATTGGCCTGTAAGAATTGTTGAGAATTCAACTATTATTATTATTATTATTATTATTAATCTATGATATATATCTTCATTTATATTATCATTTATTCTTCATTCTTGTAAAAGAATTAGGGTACCATGAGATTTGTGCCACAGATGTGGTTATCATTATCAAAATGGAACATCACTCTGCCATCGTGGACAGTTCCATTGCAGTTAGGATCATTTAAGTGGATGCTGCTGGCAGAAAAACCAGCTTCAAACAGCTGACAGCGGGAAAGAGACATGTTGCCAGAGCTGCTCTCACATGTTTCAGTAGAGTCTAGTAAACAAACAAGAAAACAAACAAACAATCATACATCAATAATAATAATAATAATAATAATAATAATACTTTTCTTAGACAGTTTGTGGAAATTAAGTAATTGATTTACCATAGGAATCAGGGTTTCGTCTGGGATAATTCTCATTACAGAAGCAGCCATAGATGCCATCTTTCTGCCCACACCACTCATCCTCATTACAGTCGAGCCCTTCACAGGGGTCCTCCGTTGCTAAATACAGGAACAATACAAATGATTAATATTAGAATACTTTTATATTATTATACTTACCATTTTCCTCAAATTATTATAAATGAGCACACAATAGTAATCATAAAATAACAAGTTTCAATAATTTTGCCACATGTTCTTTACAGTACAGTTTTGTTTGTTTGGTTTTCCCTGTATATCCCACTTAGGAACCTGGTATCAGAGCGCAGGTTCAGCCAGGATACAGCACCCCTGGAACAAATAGAGTTACGATCCTTGCCCAATATCTCAATAGTAGCAGCTGGGTGATGCTGGGTTGAACCCCTACCCTTCTGGAGCCACTTGTTTTAGAGCCACTTGGTCAAATTAATTATTACAACTTTTTATAAAAAATCTTTACATGCTTAATAAGTGATCAACATAAACATATACTTACAACAAGATAGATCAGAGCGCCAGTCAGGGATCTGGAGTCCCAAATTGGTGCAAGCAGCATCGTAAGCCTCCACAGCTGAGCAAAGCAAGTCTTGTCCCAATGTTTGTGGGTAGGCACACAAATCATACACACAGGAACTGAAGAAAGATTCGGGGTTGATACGGAATTGGCAGTGTTGGAATGGTCCACTAGAATTAGTGATGATGCTACAGAGTTCAGAGTACTCGTCTCTGAAGGGGCAGTCATTATCACCAGGCTGGACATTAGCACCGCATCTAGGTAGGACACAGATAATATTACGCAGATAATAATAAATAAATAAAAGTATATTCAACTACTTAGCATTAAAATATAAATTATTTCATTTTGCAAAATCAAGCTTTTAAAGCATGGTGTCTAGATGTGGTTTACATACAGTCTAGAAGGTCAGTGGTTAAATGTTAATAAATTGTGAAATTGCAAATGTTTATTGTAAATCCATTAGTCATTCTTAATTTCACAATTATTTTACTCTTATCTTATTAAAATAACTACCCTGGGCTACTGATGTTTGATTTCCAACTGTTGCCAAAAACAGCATCATTCAGTGCAAGTGTTCCATTTGGCAGGGTCTTATCATCTCTGGGATCTCCATTATTGTTACCACACATCCCACACACAGATCCATGGAACCTTGGGCCTAATTTCACTGAAAGTGTAAAACGACCATCAAAGTAGACCAAGAGCTCATTTGATACATTCACAACCACAAAATTGTGCTCATGATATATTTCTGCAAGATGACCGATTTGATAAGTAGACGCCTCCAATTCATTCCCATCAACCTGTAATAGCAAAAAAAGAAAAGCATCTTATGCATCCATGTCTCACACATGTGTACCTGGACTCAAGGGTATGGTTAACTGTTTTACCTTTACTCTCCTGTTTTGTCCAATTGAAACACTTGTTTGCTCCTCTTCTTTAGTTAGCCACACATCCACTACTGATACAAAGGAAACAGCTGTGCTCCCACGATGCAGGTTTGTTCCAACCACTCTGAATTGTAGACCATCAATGGCATTCCCACATGTCTGAGAAATCTCATATGAGCAAGTGCCCTGTAGAATGTTTAATTAAAGAAAAACAGCATTAAATGTAACATGATTTTACATATGCAACTATGCAATTTTAAAATTCTTGCTTATTCGTTTTTAATGTTATAAAATATTACATTAATTGTTTTACTGTATTTATGTTTATTTGATCAGTTGACTCCTAAATTGACTGTTATGCAATTCACACTCTGCTTTTCCTAATCATGGACACTAGATATAGAACCTGTTCCAGAAATACTGGATAAATACATCTTGAATCTTAACACACTAGCATTGACAATTGTAGAAAAGTTAATAAATATTTCTAACCTGGAAGTGGGCCACAGCTCCATCAAATGTATAATAATGGGGGTCACCTGACACCATGCAAGCTGACATAGGGCTGTAGCAGCCGAGTGCACCATTCTTGACTACACATTCCTCAGTGAAAGAGCAGGAGGTAGAGATGCAACGCAGGTCTTCTGGAGCAAAACACTCACAGTGTTGTGAACATCCTTCATTCCAGAACTGTTCACCAATCTGCAAAAACAAAATATATATATATATATATATTTATAAAGGTGGAGGGGGGAAGCAATTTATTAAGTTCTTTATTGTCACTTCAACCATATACAGTAAAACGAAACAACGTTCCTCCAGGACCAAGGTGCTACACTCTCACTCATCTCACTCATTCACTCATCATCTATACCGCTTAATCCTGTATTCAGGGTCACAGGGGCCTGGAGCCTATCCCAGGTGACTTAGGGCACAAGGCGGGGTACACCCTGGACAGGGTGCCAATCCATCGCAGGGCGCACATACACATACACTCACACACTCATTCACTCACTATGGCCAATCGGACGAAACCCACCAAGCACGGGGAGAACATGCAAACTCCATGCACACAGAGACAGGAATCGAACCTGCCCGGGAATCGAACCCGAACCCTGGAGATGCAAGGCGACAGTGCTAATCACTACATCACCGTGCCGCCCAAGGTGCTACATGCAACATAAATTAACAGAAAAACTAAACTAGCTAACTAAGAGGCCTAATTAGCTGGCTAATGGAGACAAGACAGATTGACCTGACAACATAAATTAACAACATAAATTAACAAAAAGTAACTAGCCAATTTAGAGAGGAAAACTATCTACATTTTTTTATTTTATTTTTTTTTATATACAGATTGTGGCAGGTTGAGGCTCCACCTACTTACACCTAATTGGTTACTTGGCTTGTTGGCCGTCCTATGATGGGGCAGTGGGAGGATATACATTATATAGATTTGGTGACGGGGTAGCCTTGTGTCATAGGTCCCGCCCCTTTGCCTTTGTGTCATCAATGCATCATTCAGAATGACACATTTAATGAAGCGCCGTCGCTGGTATTGGATCGCGTTTATCCCTCTACAGAGGTTGGCGTGGGACAGAATCGGACATGTGAGCCTCTTTGCAATGCACATCGTTCCCTGATATTGTAAGAGTTCTGTTCTCCGGCAAGTTGTTTGCTTGCTTAATTGGGTTCCATGAGGTTCTGCTTGCATGTTGGGGTTGTGTAATAACTGCTGCTATTAGCTGGGAGCTAACTGCTTTGCCTGGGAGCTAACTGCTGCTATTAGCTGGAAGCTAACTGTTTTGCCTGGGAGCTAACTGCTGCCATTAGCTGGGATCTGACGGCTTTGTCTGGGAGCTAACTGCTGCTATTACAAGGGAGATAACTGCTTTGCTCCCAGTAACTCCTCTGGAACATCTTTTAGCTGTGCATGTGTTGGACTCTTTTTGTTTTGGTGTGTATGTGCGTACATGTTTAGTTATTTCTTTTCTTTGGTTTTATTGTTTGTTTATTGGTTTGTCATAATTTTGGGTTTGTGAACTGTTTGTTCTTTTCTTCTGATGTACGTGTTTAAGTGTATTGGTGTGTTTTTGTTTTTCTTTTATTAATTGAGCTTTCTCCTTGTGTGTGAGTGCCAAGTGTTGTATTGGCTTCTGAGTGACTGATTCTACCAGGGTGTCTGTGATAACACTGAGAACTGTATAACATACTTTTGTGGTTACAGGAGCTGAGTGCCTAAGGCGGGGTGTAGTCCTGGTGGCGGTCTCCTTTTCACGTGTGTGTGTGTGTGTGTGTGTGTGTGTGTGTGTGTGTGTGTTTATCAGTCCAGTCTCTTTGTGTTGAGGAGACGGATGGCTTGCGGATAAAAACTGTTTCTCAGTCTGGATGTGAGGCCCGAATGCTTCGGTACCTTTTTCCAGATGGCAGGAGGGTGAAGAGTGAGTGTGATGGATGTGTCCGGTCAGCCACAATTCTGGTGGCTCTGCGGATGCAGCGTGTGGTGTAAATGTCTTCAATAGAAGGGAGAGAGACCCCGATGATCTTCTCAGCTGTCCTCACTATCCGCTGTAGGGTCTTGCGGTCTGACATGGTACAATTCCCAAACCAGACAGTGATGCAGCTGCTCAGGATGCTCTCAATAGTTCCTCTATAGAAGGTGGTGAGGATCGGTGGTGGAAGCTGTGTCTTTCTCAGCCTTCTCAGGAAGAAAAGATGTTGTTGGGCTTTCTTATGCAGAGAGCTGGTGTTGAGGGACCAGGAGAGGTTCTCCTCCAGGTGGACGCCCAGGAATTTTGTGCTCTTGACGATTTCCACAGAAGAGCCGTCGATGCTAAGCGGAGGGTGATCGCTCCGAGTCCTCCTGAAGTCAACAACCATCTCTTTTGTCTTTTCGACGTTCAGAGCCAGGTTGTTGTCTTTACACCAGTCCGTTAGCCTCTGCACTTCCTCTCTGTACGCTGACTCGTTGTTCTTGCTGACGAGACCCACCACGGTCGTGTCATCAGCGAACTTGATGATATGATTGGAGCTGTGTGTCGCTACACAATCATGAGTCAGCAGTGTGAACAGCAGGGGACTGAGCACGCAGCCCTGGGGGGCCCCAGTACTCAGTGTGGTGGTGCTGGAGGTGTAGCTCCCGATCCGCACTGCTTGAGGTCTTTCGGTCAGAAAGTCCAGGATCCAGTTACAGAGGGAGGTGTTCAGGCCCAACAAGCTCAGCTTCCCAATCAGGTGTTGGGGGATGATTGTGTTGAATGCTGAACTGAAGTCTATGTACAGCATTCTGACGTAAGTGTCTTTCTTTTCAAGATGTGACAGTGCCAGGTGGAGTGTGGTGGAGATGGCGTCGTCCGTTGAACGGTTTGGACGATACGCGAACTGCAGGGGGTCTAGTGAGGGGGGCAGCAGGGTCTTGATGTGTCTCATGACGAGCCGCTCGAAGCATTTCATGATGATAGGTGTGAGTGCAACAGGGCAGTAGTCATTGAGACAGGACACAGAAGACTTCTTCGGCACGGGGACGATGGTGGTAGATTTAAAGCATGTGGGAACGACGGCGCTGCTCAGAGAGATGTTGAATATGTCGTTGAGAACACCTGCCAGCTGTTCTGCGCATTCTCTGAGCGCTCTGCCTGTGATGTTGTCTGGTCCAGCAGCTTTACGTGGGTTGACTCTGCGTAGAGTTTCACATCAGCCGTGGTGAGACACAGCACCTGGTCGTTCGGCGGAGGGATAGTCTTCCTCGGCGTCACGTCGCTCTGCATGTCGAACCGTGCGTAGAAGTTGTTCAGTGCATCTGGATGGGAGCCGTCACTGTCACAGGCAAGTGATGAAGTCCTGTAGTTGGTGATGGCTTGTATACCCTCCCACATGCGCCGTGTGTCACTGCTGTCCCTGAAGTGATTGTGGATTCTCTGGGCGTGTGCGCGATTCGCCTCTCTGATGGCCCGGGACAGTTTGGCCCTTGCTGTTCTTAGGGCTGCCTTGTCCCCCATTTTGAAGGCAGAGTCTCTGGTTCTCAGTAGTGCACGCACCTCCGCAGTAATTCATGGTTTCTGGTTGGGTCGTGAGATGATGTTCTTGGAGACAGTGACGTCATCGGTGCACTTGTTGATGTAGCTGGTTACTGATGACGTCTACTCCTCCAAGTCTGTGTAGTCGCCGTAAGTTGCAGCCTCCCTAAACATGTTTCAGTCAGTGTTCTCGAAACAGTCCTGAAGAGCAGGGATGGCTCCTGCTGGCCAGGTTTCCACCTGCTTCAGAACCGGTTTTGAACGCCTGACGAGTGGTCTGTATGCTGGAATTAGCATAACAGAGATGTGGTCTGAGTAGCCGAGGTGGGGGCGGGGCTCTGCCCGATATGCGCCAGGGATGTTTGTGTAAACAAGATCCAGCATGTTTTCCCCTCTCGTTGCAAAGTCCACATGCTGATGGAATTTAGGAAGCACTGACTTGCCGCGCTTCCGCAAAAGTGTCTGGCGGTGGTAAGTATGAACACTGTTTGTGCCGGTGTCCATAAACTTTGTAAAATAAAAGCGCTACGACACGACGTAAACAATGTAGCACCATTTTGGCTCCGGAGTGGCCGCTGTGTGCTACTGCCGCGCCGCCATTTTGGATCCATCGTGCAGTAGTGAGGATTTTATGAACTTTTTCAATAACAATCAAATATTAGGCAAAAAATTCAGGCTTTGAAACCAGGCAATTTAAGTGATACAGATGATGAACTAAACACACCACATCAGAACTTAGAATACTACTTCTTCAAAATCGTCAACCTATATATTAGATCCTATACCGACATATTTTCTCAAGCAGATAGTACCAGCAATAACAGAACCCCTGTTGATCGTAATTAACTGTTCACTCAGCAGTGGGTATGTTCCCAAATCCTTTAAATTAGAAGTTATTAAACCGGTAATCAAGAAACCTGACCTTGACCGCTGTCAGCTTTCCAATTACAGGCTGATATCTAATCTCACATTTATCTCCAAGATTCTGTAAAAGGTAATATCACAGTACCACAATGTTCATATCTACATAGAAATAGCATAAACGAACTGTATCTTTCAGGATTTAGGCCTCATCACAGCACAGAGACAGCACTTGTTAAAGTACTAAATGACCTCCTATTGGCCTCTGATCAGGCTTGCGTCACTATACTTGTGTTACTGGACCTCAGTGCAGCTTTTGACACCATTGATCATAGTATTCTACTTCACAGATTAGAAAATGTAGTAGGAATTACGGGAACGGCCCTCTTGTGGCTCAGATCCTATTTGACTGATCATTATCAGGTTGTAGATTTAGATGGTGACCATTCCTCATGTTCTCTAGTGGACTTTGGTGTTCCACAGGGTTCAGTTTTAGGCCCACTTCTTTTTTCTCTTAACATGCTTCCTCTGGGAAACATAATTCGTAAACATGGTATGAGTTTTCATTGTTATGCTGATGACACACAATTATACGTCTCAGCAAAACCAGATGAGAAAAAAAAAAAACAGTTTACTACAATTGAGCAATGTGTGCAGGACATAAGACATTGGATGTTAATTTTCTTCTGCTTAATCCTGATAAGACAGAAGTTCAAGTCACAGAACCACAAGCAGCTAGAAGTAAGCTTTCTGATCACACTGTAACTTTAGATGGCCTTTCTGTTCCATCAAGTGCAACAGTAAAAGGTGTAATTATACCTTGGTGTGATTATAGATTCCAGTCTTTCATTTGAAGCTCATGTAGATAATATCACCACAATAGCATTCTTTCACCTCAGAAATATTGCCAAGATAAGAAATATATTGTCCCTAAAGGATGCAGAAACACTATTCATGTTTTTATCACCTCTACGTTGGACTATTGTAACGCCTTACTGTCTGGTTGTTCAACTAGGTGTATAAACAAGCTTCAGTTAGTACAGAATGCAGCAGTGAGAGTCCTCACTAAAACCAGAAGATACGAGCACATCACCACGTCTACTTCGATCAAAGGATGCAGGCTGCTTGTCAGTACCACGTATTATAAAAACTACAGCAGGGGTCAGAGCTTTTTCTTACAAAGCCCCAAAGTTATGGAATAGTCTTCCTATTAATGTTCGGGACTCAGACACAGTCTCAGTGTTTAAGTCTAGGCAAAAAACCTATTTATTTAGCCAAGCATTTTTGTTAAATAGATTAGCCTTAGTTAAAGGAGCAGATCTGGGGGAATCATGGATGTAGAGTATTCTGGTGAACTGGTATGTTTAGATGATATCTTCCCCACTCTCACTGATCACTCAGGTTTGTTGACGGTGAGGTGATTGGTTGCTTTACATCACAGGGAGCCCTCATGTCTGTGTTTCCTTCTGGCTCTCCCTACACATGCCAGAGTCCCTGCTTGTCACCCATCCTGGTGTCCTGCTTCTGGTTGGAGATCTCGTCGCATGGATGCCCCGTGTGGTCTGTCTGGGATACGTGTGGTGGCTGAGGATGATTCCACTTTTCCATGAAGACTATCCTGTCCTCGACTGATGCAGACAGCTGTTCTCTAAGGACCTGTGACTTCAGTTGCTCAATAGTTCAGGACTGGAATTTCCTACAGTCTACCTGAGCCTCCAGGAACAAACTGGATCGAAGTCTTACACAGTATTATGCTGATCAATCCCTGCTATACGTTTTCACCCAAATGAGGATGGGTTCCCTGTTGAGTCTGGTTCCTCTCAAGGTTTCTTCCTATTACCATCTCAGGGAGTTGTTCCTTGCCACTGTCGCCCTCGGCTTGCTCATCACGGACAATCTTATCATTTTGATTCATACACATTCACATTTCATACAAACTTAATTCTTTTGATTGTGTAAAGCTGCTTTGTGACAATGTCAATTTTTAAAAGCGCTATACAAATAAAATTGAATTGAATAAAATTTTATTTAGGGGAAGCCAATGAAACCATGTAGCTTCATAGTTCCTGGTGCAAAATGGCTAACTTTACGACCACACACAGAGAAGAGGCAAGCAATGCAACAGGCCAAGGACACCATAATGCGTTTGACTCTACAGTAGGGGCGAACAACACCATGCAGGACTGACAAGCTCTCCAGAAAGTTGAGAACGTTATCTGGACCGAGCTACCTGATATGCATTATATAGCAAGCGATGCTAGACCATGGCCAGGAAGATCGTGAAAGACCTCAGTCACCCCAGCAATGGACTATTCTCTCCATTGCAAACAGGAATGCACTTCAACTCCCTAAAGGCCAACACAAAGAGACTGAGGATGAGCTTCTTCCCGCAGTCAATTTGGGCTGTGATGCAGAACACCACATAGGACCAAATGATTGGATACGATCATCCCACAACAGCTCACTCCTAAAGTGATCCAGCTGGAGCTCAATACCTCTCTCTGCAACTGGCTTCTGGACTTCCTGACCTCTGAGCACAGGGGCCCCCCAAGGATGTGTGCTGAGCCCCCTCCTCTTCACGCTGTTGACTGCACACCATCTCACAGCTCCAACCTCTTCATCAAGTTTGCAGACGACACGACTGTGGTGGGTTTCATTAGCAACAGAGATGAGACTAGCTACAAGAGTGAGGTGAGCCATCTGGTCAGGTGATGCACAGTCAACAATCTCTCTCTCTGAATGTGGAAAAGATGAAGAAGATTGTTGTCGATTACAAGAGAGCACACACCCAGCATTCTCTTCTGACCATTAATGGTGTGACCATGGAGAGGGTGAGCAGCAACAAGTTTCTTGGTGTGCACATCATAGACTGTCTCTCCTGGAACAGCAACACAGCAGCACCTGCCAAGAAAGCACAGCAGCGTTTTTACGTCCTCCGCAAGTTGAGAAGCGCCAGAGACCCGACCCCCATTATGTGCACCTTCTACAGAGGCACCATCAGGAGCATCCTGACCAGCTGCATCACTGTGTGGTACGGCGCCTGCAACACGTCCTGCCAAAAGACACTCCAGCACTTAGTGAGAGCAGCTGGGAAGATTGTTGGTGTCTCTCTCCCCTCGCTCCAGGATATTTACAACACCCGCCTCACACGCAAAGCTCTCAGCATCGCCCTTGACCCTACCCACCCAACTCATAGCTTCTTCATTCTGCTGCCATCAGGGAGGAGACTACGGCGTCTCCAGGCCCGGACCAGCATCCTGTCAACGAGTGATGCTCTGGGGACCTGTGACTTCAGTTGTTCGATAACTCAGGACCGGAATCCCCTACAGTCTACCTGAGCCTCCGGGAACAAACTGGACTCATTTTAATTTTAAAACATCTCCTGTTATACTGAACTTCCAGTCTTACACATTATTATGCTGAGCAATTCCTGCTATCCGTTATCACCCAGATGAGGATGGGTTCCCTGTTGAGTCTGGTTCCTCTCAAGGTTTCTTCCTATTACCATCTCAGGGAGTTTTTCCTTGCCACCGTCGCCCTCGGCTTGCTCATCAGGGACAATCTTATCATTTTGATTCATACACATTGCATACAAACTTACTTCTTTTTATTGTGTAAAGCTGCTTTGCGACAATGTCAATTGTTAAAAGCGCTATATAAATAAAATTGACTTGACTTGACTTGACCAGCAGACTGAAGGACAGCTTCATCCATCAGGCGGTCAGGAAACTTAACTCCCTCCTAGCTCTGCCTCCCCTTTGCTCTTCAGCCTCTCCCATGGGCCTCTATGGGCACCCATACCACTGCTGTCATACTAATTTGCCATCTTTCCCTTTTCACATTCCATAAAATGTATACAATTTATACTTTCACACTTACATTTTATCACAATCTTATCATTTTGATTCATACACATTCACATTTCATACAAACTTACTTCTTTTGATTGTGTAAAGCTGCTTTGCCACAATGTCAACTGTTAAAAGCGCTATACAAATAGAATTTTATATACATCTCTATTTTATATTTTATTTTATTTTAACTGTATATTGTATATTTGTAAATATTATATTTTGCATTCTTTACTAGTGCAATTAGTGGGTGTGATTGTGTATGTGACAAAGAAAAGAATTGAGAAAAAAATATTTTCTAGAGACATGTCAGAAAATGTGCAGCTGTAACTATTCAAGGTCAATGATAAATAGATAGATAGATAGATAGATAGATAGATAGATAGATAGATAGATAGATACTTTATTGATCCTGAAGGAAATTCCATAAAGGTTACTCAAAGTTAAACATATTGAACAAAGAAATCTAGTTAGATTGATTGTTAGGTAACACTACAAAATGCAAAATGTGGCGAATATCTATGCAAGGGACAGTGGAATATATTGTCAGAAATATACCTGGATGTAGAACCCATTGTATGAGCATCCACACTGCTCAGCAGGCACACAATTCCCTCCACTCCTTACAAAGCCTTCATTACAGAAGCAGCCCTCTCTGCATGAACATGTGTCATTTACACTGCTGGTACAGGTGTGTCCACAGTCTGAGCCACACAGCTCATAGTGACTGTTCACATCTGTACATGTCATTGCTGAGGAATTAACAAACAATAATGGTATTGTGCAACTTTAGTGTGCAACATTAGTTAATTATCAAACATGTACTTATTTTTAGATTGTAAATAACATTTTATTATTAAGGAGAAAATACTGATTTCTGAAAGTTATTTCTGATGTAGACACATTTTGGTAAACTAATGCAAACTATTTACATTTTCTTTTAATTTACTTACCACATGTTGTATTTTCTCTCCAAGGATAAATCCTAACATTGGCAGACTGGCAGGCACTGACATACGTTTCAATTGAGCGACACAGTACATCATTTCTGTGCTCAGAGAGGCATAGATCAAAGACGCATTCATCAAAATAGGCCTGTGGATCAACATAGGCATGACAGAAACTCAAAGGACCCTGATTGTCAGTTATGATTGCACACAGAGACTGTGCTCTAGATGGGTCTCGGCAGGATGAGCATTCATCTCCACATCCGTGATTACATGCTGTATCATTTCCCACTTTCCAGTCAGCTCCAAATTCTGAAGCAGAAAGAGTCAGTGCGCCAGATTGCAGACGGAAATCATCACTGCTGTCACCATTAAAGTTACCACAAAGGCCACATGTGGCTCCACTGTAATTCCCTGGAACTGTGACTTCCGCCACCCAAGAGCCATCATAACTCACTCTTAGGCCAAAATCAGTTGTAATATATGTGCTCCTTCCACTGGAGTAAACCGACACATGGCCAGAGTCCAGGACGGCAGGAAGGTTCCTGGTTTGACTGTCAATCTGGTGGAAAGAAAGAGAAATCATATACTACTTACTACTGTATTTTAGTATTTATCTAACTGTCATTGTATTTTTTTTAGTGTTTTTATCACACCTATTGTCTTATTAAAAATGTTTCAGGGTTCTAAGCTTATGGAACCATTAGTGTGTATCATGTTATTTTTCTGTTTGTTTGTTTTAATCTTGTGCCTTTCTCATCTCTGACTTTTACCTAAGCCCTTAGTTAGATATACATATATGCGTCTCATAGACTCTTGTGTTTGATATGTTTGTCCTGCCTTTTTTTTATAAAAATGCTTTACAGCCTGTGTATGTATTCTCCACAATTTTATTTATATGTGTTTCATGCAGAAAAGTATAGCTCTTTTTTCTCACCTCAGCTGTGCCATACATGTTGTGTGAAACACGCACCAGGTGTCCTGACACATTGACCTGAACTTCAACAGTGATCGACACTGGGAGTCCATTCCATGGTTCATTTCGTGCAATGACATGAAAATATGGTAGCCCTCCAGTATCATTACATACAGTGGCCAGTGTATAGTAGCATGTGCCCTGGAAGTCAAATCTATGTCCATCAAAAGAGGTGTAATGGGGGTCTCCTGAGGCAGAGCATGCGGCACTGGGTCGAGAATGGCAGCCATATTCTCCTGCAGTAACACTGCATATTTCCTGCGCTTGGCAAGATGATGAGGTACACTGAACATTACCTGATGTCCCATCACAGACACAATAGAACTGGCAATGCTCACCATACCAGAACTGCTCTCCACTCTCCCTGTAGCGGCCTTCATGAAAACAGCCACAACCAGTAGGTGGAACACACTGGTCTCCACTTAGCAGCAGCCCATTATCACACTGGCATCCCTCCTGGCACTGTTGAGTACAAGGGAATGGAAAAGACAGACTTGGACAGGCTGGGGGGCAAGAAGTGCCACATAATTCATAGTGGCTGTGGGCTGGGCATGTGAAATCTGAAAAACAAAAAATATTCCTATATAGCTGATTGATGTGTGATCAATGAACATTTTGTGTGTGTGTGTGTGTGTGTGTGTGTGTGTGTGTATATATATATATATATATAATATATGTGTGTGTGTGTGTGTGTGTGTGTATATATATATATATATATATATATATATATATATAAATTATGTGAGTAAACAATAGCCTTGTTTTGAGCTACTATTTCAAGTACTCACGACAGTTGGTGATATTTCTCCATTCTCCCACACTGATACCGTTTTGCTGACAAAGTAAAGTGTAGGATTGTAGAGCCTCACACATGGCCTCTCTGGCACCATTGGTCTGTTCCAAATTATGTCTGCAATCTGCTAACCATATTTGCGGGTCCAGGCTGCTGTGGCACTGAGCAAAAGGCCCATCTTGCTGGGCGATGATATTGCAGTATTCACTGAAGTCACTTTCGTTCTGTCCTTGTGGGATGACATCTGAATCTATGCAGAAGGCTGAAAGAGACCCATTCCTCCAACTATCCCCGAACTCCTGTGCAGTATTTAACAAGACTCCATCAGGACTGTAAAATTCATCTTCTCTGTTTTCATTGAAATTCCCACACAGACCAGCAAGTGTTCCATTATAAGTGTTTGGTGCTTTAATTCTAATTAGTTGTGACCAGTCAGATCTCACAGTTACACCAAATGATGTTTCCAGGATTATACTGTTCACACTGCCATAATAGATATGGATTTGACCATTGTTCACACTGTATGGTAGAGCAACCAGGTGTCCATCAACCTGAATGGGAAAACAATTACTTCACAAACTAAGCAACTACTTATTTATATTTTCTACATTAGATTCCATAAATAATATTTTATGTATTGTATTAAATATGTTTACCTGTATATTTCTTCCTTCCCCGATGTTTATAGAGATCCGAGATCCCCCTGCTTCAAAATTCAAGATTTTGGAAAAGCCAAGGGAACCTGTGGGGACTCTCTGCAGCTTAACTGTAAAATAAGGTAAGGTAGGTGATCCACTAACTCGAGTGAGTGTAAGTTCACAGGCTCCTTGATAGCTGAAAGACACTTTATCAAAGGTGTGACAAGAGCCTAGATGGTCAACTGAACAGGTGGCATAACTGGTAGGTCTGCAGCCTCTTACACCATTATTTATGCCGCATACCTCTTGTGGACCACATTGATATTGGTGACACGTCATTACTCTGTTGCTGCAGGTGCATTGCCTGCCACAGTCGCTGTCTAATACCACTGATTGACCTTCAGTATAGTAAAGGCCTTCAAAAGTGCAGCCACAGTTCCTTTGAGAAACACATTCACCACCACTTAGGACATAGCCATTATCACAGATACAGCTTTCCTGGGTTGGTAAGGTGCAGTTCAAAGGTGAAAAGGGGTCACTGCATGTTGCTGGGCAGCTTGTTCCCTGGAACTCATAGTGACTGTGTGGCACAAGGCATGGAATTTCTGAAAGGGAATTGTAGCAAGATGGTATAATTAGATTTTTAGCTTGAACATAAGCTAAAGGGCATGGAAGGCTTTTTACACTACAAAAAAGTAGTTTACTTACCACAGAATCCTGTTCTTCTCCATTGACCTAGCTGTACACCTAGCTGCTGGCACTGAGTAGCATAAACACTTATTGCATGACACAGAATGGGTTGATATCCACCTCCTACACATAGATCATAGACACAGCTGTCTATAAAAGTTTGTGGTGACAGAACTGAGTGGCAATTGGCAAAGGGACCATTAGCATCTGACAAGATGCCACAGTTGTCTGAGTTATGAAAAAGAGCCCTCTGATAGGTGGTACAACGTGCACATTGGAAACCTGAGCATGAGGGATCCTCACAGCCAGGATCTGTGTCTCCGTATGCTTTCCAGGAGTCTCCAAAGTCTTCAGAGTCTGAACTCAGAATTTCTCCTAAAGGTGTGCGAAAGTCATCTTCTGGATGGTGGTTGAAGTTACCACACAGACCACATGTGACATTTTGGTAGTCATAAGGTACATTGATGGTTACATAGGAATATGCATCGTATGAAACGACCAGTCCAAATGCTGTACTGATTACAACAGAGAAGCCTGACCGATAGACTTGAATAGAACCATTGTGAAGACTGAATGGTGTTGCTGTAAATGTTCCATTGACCTGGAGACACAATGGCATTAAAAAGCTAAATTAAAAGGCACACAAACAAAAAATAGAAGAAAACTTTCATTGCACAAAAGCAGCGCCACTGACCTTGGCCTCATATGGATGATCTTTAACTAATTCCACTTCCTGATGATAGACAAATACCTTGACCAGGCTTGTCCACGATACATATGTACTACCTCGATGCTCATTTTTTCCTTCTACACGATAGTATGGCACGTCATTGCTACAGGCCTGCAAAGAAAATTGTTTAGATATTTACTTAACCTATTTTTGTGACGGAGTATGACCCAAAAATATATTCCAACAACAACATCAAAAATTTAACCTCAGATAGGATGTAGGTGCAGGTTCCTTGAAAGTGAAAGATTTGATTATCAAAGGTGTAGAAGTGGGGGTCACCAGAAATAGTGCAGGTTTGGCGTTGTACATTTTGGCAGCTATACTGTAAAGCAGCTGGACGGCAAGCTTGAGAAAATGTGCATGGTTGTGAGATGCACTGGAGACCGCCCCGTGTGCAAGTGCACTTCTGCTGGCAGGAGTTATCTGTCCAGAATGTGGCACCTTTTGGTACAAATTGATCTGAAACATTAAGGCAGTTAGATTAATTCTAGAGTCTAAAAATAAATCTTAACTATGTGACAAGTGATTTGTCAAGAGTATATATTAAGCACATATTGTAATTGATTTACCATTAAACCGACAGGTGTTTGTGCCATTATCTACACGAAAAGCCCATCTGCCTGGGACATTCACATTGCTGCTATAAGTGAAACTTGTGTAGTTGTATTGAAAAGACCCAGGAATTGAGAAATAATAGCTGGAGTCAAAGGTGTCATATCCAGCCTAGAAATAATAATTAAGTAGAGAAATGTATTAACTAATGAAATAAATGTATTCAATTGAATTTTAAACATCAGAGCTTACAATATGCAAATGGATATTCTCACAAAAAAATCCATACCTGAACAATCCGGTTTGTTGGAGCAATCACACCATAGTTCATAAGTATAAATGACAAATGGTCATTGGAAATCAAAACTACTTGGAAAGTTGTTTCCTGAAACATGAAGAAGAAACATCAAAACTCTCAATAAAATATTTCTTTATTTCATAGATCAAAGTTTCCGAAAAAATGTTCACAAAAAAATTCTATAAACTTAACTGATAGTTGGAAAAAATTCACACATGGTGTTCATTATAATCATAAGAAGATATTTTTTTTAAATCATCTTACTGTGCCAGTGAAAGGATAGTATGCTACTCTGTCCCATGTTGCAACAAAGACCCAAGTAGCATTGAATCTCAGTTGAGGAAAATATTGATTTATGTCGTGAGTAGCTTGAGATAATACGCTGCCGGAAGTGTACTGTTGATAAGAAATGACTCCATTTCCACGATTATCAATGTCTGTCCAAAATGGAGCAATGATGTCTCGTCCACCTGCCAAAGGGAACTGGTAGGGAGTCCAACTATACCATGGTTGATCAAAGGTTAGGTCTCCATTGTTGTTTACCTAAAGGAAAAATAAACATATTTATTAGGTTGCTTTTGCTCTGTGGGCTGTATTTTGATCCTCCCTGGTATTTTTCAAATATTTAAACAGGTTTTACTTACATACATGTAGTTGTATGATGTTCCAAAATATAAAAATGATTGCTGAAGAGTGATAAGAGATGAACTTCCATCATCTGACCGTGCGTTTATTATGTCTCCAACTCCAAATGGGTAGAAGTGTCCTAAGACTTTGATCATATGTGGTGTTAAACCAAGAATATCAAAATATATGTAAACATTAATCTATAGGTATATACAAATAAAGTGACCTGTACCTAAACCTGAATACACCACCACTTTAATTTAAATTACCTAATTACTTTAAATTAGCGAATTGCAGGTTAGGTGTGTGAATTTAAAAATAAATACTCCCTTGTTCCTGGGGCTGAATAAAAAACTTTAAAGAGGTTTTTGTTTTAAGAATATGAAAGGTTTAAAAGCAATTGGATTATGCAGAGCTACTGCTAATCTGAACATGTTTACTTTGTAAAAAAAAATGGCAAACTCAAGCAAACAGGAAAATAATAATAATAATTATATATATATATATATATATATATATATATATACACACACACATGTGGACAAAATTGTTGGTACCCTTCGGTCAATGAAAGAAAAACTCACAATGGTCACAGAAATAACTTTAATCTGACAAAAATAATAATTTTAAAAAATTATATGAATGTTAACCAATGAAAGTCAGACATTGCTTTTCAACCATGCTTCAACAGAATTATTTAAAAAATAAACTCATAATAAATAAACTCAACAGGCTTGGACAAAAATGATGGTACCCCTAGAAAATACTGAAATAATGTGACCAAAGGGACATGTTAATTCAAGGTGTGTCCACTAATTAGCATCACAGGTGTCTACAATCTTGTAATCAGTCAGTGGGCCTATATATAGGGCTCCAGGTAGTCACTGTGTTGTTTGGTGACATGGTATGTACCACACTCAACATGGACCAGAGGAAGCGAAGGAAAGAGTTGTCTCAGGAGATTCGAAAGAGAATTATAGACAAGCATGTTAAAGGTAAAGGCTATAAGACCATTTCCAAGCAGCTAGATGTTCCTGTGACTAGAGTTGCACATATTATTCAGAAATTTAAGATCCATGGGACTGTAGCCAACCTCCCTGGACGTGGCCGCAGGAGGAAAATTGATGACAAATCAAACAGACGGATAATCTGAATGGTAACAAAAGAGCCCAGAAAGACTTCTAAAGAGATCCAAGGTGAACTTCACGCTCAAGGAACATCAGTGTCAGATCGCACCATCCGTCGTTGTTTGAGCCAAAGTGGACAACATGGGAGACGACCAAGGAGGACACCAAATCATAAAAAAGCCAGACTGGAATATGCCAAACTACATGTTGACAAGCCACAAAGCTTCTGGGAGAATGTCCTATGGACAGATGAGACAAAAATGAAACTTTTTGCCAAGGCAAATCAGCTCTATGTTCACAGATGGGAAAATTAAGCATATCAAGAAAAGACCACTGTCCCTACTGTGAAACATGGAGGAGGCTCTGTTATGTTCTGGGGCTGCTTTGCTGCATCTGGCACAGGGTGTCTTGAATCTGTGCAGGGTACAATGAAATCTCAAGACTATCAAGGGATTCTAGAGAGAAATGTGCTGGCCAGTGTTAGAAAGCTGGGTCTCAGTCGCAGGTCATGGGTCTTGCAACAGGACAATGACCCAAAACACAGCTAGAAACACCCAAGAATGGCTAAGAGGAAAACATTGGACTATTCTAAAGTGGCCTTCTATGAGCCCTGACCTCAATCCTATTGAGCATCTTTGGAAGAAGCTGAAACATGCTGTCTGGAAAAGGTGCCCTTCAAACCGGAAACAACTGGAGCAGCTTGCTCATGAGGAGTGGGCCAAAATACCTGCAGAGAGGTGCAGAAGTCTCACTGACAGTTACAGGAATCGTTTGATTGCAGTGATTGCCTCAAAAGGTTGTGCAACAAACTATTAAGTTCATTGGTTAACATTCATAGAATTCTTATTTACATAATACAAATTCAAACTCTTTGAATGAGAAGGTGTGACCAAACTTTTGGTCTGTACTGTATATATTATTGATTTTTGATTATTGATTAAGAATATTTATTGAGTAATTATATATTACTTGATTTTAATAATATATTATTTACTATTTGTTAATAGATAAAATTGAAGTTAAAATTAATTTACCTGTTAAGTGGCTCATAGTACGGCCAACTGCAAGAAATAAAACAAATAATTTATATTAAGGAAATAGCATTGCATCCTGTTTAAAATTATACAATGGGTTCATTAACGCTATAATGAATCAAATGTGACTAAAGGGGTTTTATGGAAGGTGTTGTGGTATTTGTGATTCAATGTGTGTTTGGCTCTGAGGGCATTCATGGTTTAGCATGCATTTGCCTCTCGAGGTATTTGTAGTTTATTATGTCTTTTAGTTGTGGGGGTATTTGTGGCTGAGTGTGTGTTAAGCTGTGGGGTATTTGTGGCTAAGCACGCATTTGGCTGTGGGGATATTTGTGCTCAGGTTTATGAGTTTATATTTATATTTAGGTATTTGGCAGATGCTCTTATCCAGAGGATACCCAAATATATAAAGTTTTATTTAACTGTTAAATTTTATTTAATCGAAAATACAATAATGAATTAATTCATAAGTTCATATGTCTTACTTTGAAGAATTAATTGTTTACTATTTGCTATTTTAACAATTGAAATGGAAATAAATGTACCTGTTGATTGGGTTGTAGCATGCACCACTGCAAGAAATAAAACAAAAATAATTGACATTCCTGAATTGGGATTAATTAAGGCTATAATGAATGCAATGTGTCTGAATTTGGTTTACAATATCACATAGTGTCTGTTACGTTTAACATAATTGGTTAATTATTAGGTAGTTGTGTGTTAATTAGGTGATTTTGTGACTGGGGTATTTGTGTTTGAGCTCGTGTTCATCCCTGGGGGTTTCACCCAAATGAGGATGGGTTCCCTCTTGAGTCTGGTTCCTCTCAAAGTTTCTTCCAATTATCATCTCAGAGAGTTGTGCCTAATAACACATGCTCATAACAATAACATATTTCCTATAACATATTTACCA
Organism: Clarias fuscus; assembly: GCA_030347435.1. Lineage (NCBI taxonomy): Eukaryota > Metazoa > Chordata > Actinopteri > Siluriformes > Clariidae > Clarias > Clarias fuscus. The sequence goes on from CM059217.1 coordinate 149,079, forward strand.
TATATTTTTTATTCTGGAAAAGTGTTTGTCAAAATCACCACTGGTAAAGGAGCTATATGAACAAAAAAAAGGGATTTAACTTAAATGTGGTTAAGTGTGTGTTGAGCTGTGGGGGTAAAATATCCTGAGCCTGAATACTCCCTGACTTTAAAGTTAATCTGCTGCACTTACCAAATTGTGATGTTTTGAAGGTTTAACACTTACATGTGATCTGAATTTCAGAATCAGTATCAGGCTAAAAAATAGGTATTTATTTTACAAATACAAAAGTTTTTTTAAAGGAATTGTATCATGCTGAGTTTTATAGCATGGTTTGTTGGAGCTGTGGTGGTATGGTGCAGTGTGCATTTGGTTCTGGTGTATTTGTGAATTATAATGTGTTTGAAGTAGATCGTGCAGAGCTACTGTTAAACTGAACATGTTCATAAACAGTAATATAACAGTGTGAAATTTGCTGTGTTAAAAATCTTTAGCTTAAAAAATACTTAAGTGAAATTAATTGTTAAAACTTAGTTTTATCATCAAATCAGTCAATCAATCAAATAACCAAACTTCATTGATTCATGAGTTTATATTTCTTAGTTTGAAAAGTGTATTGTTCATTATTTGTTAAGAGATCAAATTGGAATTCAAATTAATTTACCTGTAAATTGGTTCGTTGTGTGCTCCTCTGAAAGAAATAAAAACATAATTCAAGTAATTGAATACAGAAATTGGGATTGCATGAAGTTCAAAATGTTAAGTAAAGTAAAATGTCCTGAGATGTTTTAAAGTTGTCATGTTCTAGGTGGTAATTCTGGCTGTTGTTGCCGTGGGCACAAAGGGGCAGGCATAAGTGCAGAGGGGCTTTACCTTAAATGTCTTTTATTTACAAAACATAAACAATAAAAAACATAAACAAAGAAACTTAAACAAAGAACTTAAACTCAAAATAAAGGCTAAGAGCAGACTCTAAAGCTTAAACACAGGCCAAGAGCTAAACAAAGGAGACATGGAGCTGAACCTAACCAGACATGGGACGAGAAGACGAGACAAGACTAGACAAGACTAGAGACGAGACTAGACAAGACTAGAGACGCAGAGACACTAGAGACTGAACAGGTTAATGGTTAGTTGGGTTAGTAGCTAAACTGGTTATTGTTAAGGTGGTTGATGACCTAACCGGGTTAGTATCTAAAGGGGTTAGTGGCTAACCGGGTTAGTTACTGACCTAACAGGGGAACCAAGACACAAAAGGCTAATCCATACTAGCAGCTAAACCTAAATATGTCCCTTGGATCTTTGGCTACTAGCCTGTTTAGAAACTAGTCTGTTTAGCTACCATCCAGCTTAGCAGCTAGTGTGTGTAACAGCTGGTAGGCCAAGCCAAGTCTGTCCAGTATGTCTAGTCCCTTGTCTGTTCTGTATCCTAGTCTGTTTGTTCTTATTTGATGAAGGCTTTTGTTTGTACCATGCTCCTGTAGAAAGCCAACTTCCTTTGTCAAAGTTGTGTTTAAAGTTCATGTTCTTTTTAAGTAAAAAGGACTCTTTAAGTTAAAACCCCCCTGCGTTAAGTTAAAACCCCCCTGTGCCCATGGCAACGTCAGCTAATAACACCAGAACGTGACATTAATGAGTTTATATTTCTTGTTTATTATTTGTTTATGAATAAAATGGAATAAAAATTAATTTACCTGTTGTTTCAATTGTAGTACGCTCCACTGCAAAAAAATACATCATAAATAATTGACATTAAGGAAATGGAAACATAACACATAGTGACTGTATTAAGGCTATAATGAATGTAACTGAACGGGGTTTACAAGACCAGTTAGTGTCTGCTCAAGTTTAACATTAATATGATGTACTCTGTGTGTATTATGTGCAGGAGGGTGTGTTTAGCTCTGGATTTTTGTGGTTAATTTAAAGGTAGCTGTTCGTTTATTTGTTACTGAGGCTGTAGGGTATTTGTGACTGAGTGTCAATCAATATGTCATGAGTGTGTGTCGAGCTGTGAGGTATTTGTACACACACACACACACACACACACACACACACACACACACACACACCACATCCTGAAAGCCATGCTGATAGTTACTGACCTACCAGGGGAACCAAGACACAAAAGGCTAATCCATACTAGCAGCTAAACCTACTAGTGACTAAAGCCACTAGCAGCCAATCCTACTGGAGCCTAAACGTACTAGCGGCTAGAGCCTAGTATTGGCCAAGCACTCAAGTGGCTAAACATACAAGGAAAACAAACAGTGGAGACACACAGAACAATACTTACAAGAGACAAACTAACTATACAATTAACAAACACAGCTCCATGAATCCACACCATGAGGCTAAACATAAAACTAGAGCCTTTTTCAAACAGAGGTTACATGACATAACTTAAACTATAACAAATGCCAACATGACTTTACTATTAATTAATGCTTGACCCAGTTTACCAGAACAAACAGCTTTTTATAATGGATCTAATGAGACACCTCGATTGAGGTGAACTCCCTCATCACCTAACTGAGGTGCCTTCTGGGAGACTGAGTCTATAAAGCAAAACTACAAAAAGAAAAAACAAAATATCGGGCACACAGTGCCCTCTAGGGGTGGTCCCTTACAAAAGTGTTATATTTAACAAACTATTTACACTAAAGTAATTGATAAAACTTCAGTTTGTTATAAACAAATTCATCAACTGATGAATTAAAAAAAATCTTTAGTTAAATTGTATTGTTTCTTGGTGTTAGGAACCTCCACTAGAGGTCACTGTTTATGTCTGTCAGTCTTGAGTAGTTCTTGTTGGTTGACTCAGTTTCCCAGAAGGCACCTCAGCCAGATGATGAATGCTCACCTGGACTGAGGTGCCTCATTAAAGCTTCTATAAATAGCAGTCTGTTCTGGGAAACTGGGTCGAGCATTGTTTGTCTGGTATGTTTGTCTATTTGCCTGTTTGTCAGTATGTTTGTCTATTTGCCTGTTTGTCTGTAGGTTTGTTTGGTTTATATTTGTAACTACCGTCATGTGGGCATTCCTTTTGTTTGGTTCTTGTTTCTTTAAGTTTATGCTTTGGTTTGTTTTGTAGCCTTTGTTTGTCTAGGGCTCTACTGTTTGTTCTCTTTATGTTCCTTGTGTCGCTGGATTCATGGAGCTATCCTGTTTCATGTTTAGCTAGGCTGTCCCCTCCTGTGTAAGTACTGTTCTGTCTTCTGGTTTAATTCTTTGTTTAGTTTTGTGTAGCCACATGCAGGCCTAGCCGCTAGCAGGGTTAGCCGCTAGTAGGCCTTAATTGCTAGTAGGGTTAGCCCTTAGTAGGGTTAGCCTCCTGTAGGCTAGCCTCTAGGGGAATTGACTGCTAGTGGTTCTGGTCGCTAGTAGGTTAGCCGCTAGTTTGGAGTAGCCTCATGTGTGCTTTGCCTTTGTGTTCAGTTCCCGACCATTAGGTCAGTACTAACCCGGTTAGCCACTAACCCCTTTAGATACTAACCTGGTTAGGTCAGCATCCAGTGTCCCCAGCGTTCCATGTAGCTACTAACCCAACTAACCACTAACCCAGCCTGTTCCATCTCTTGTCCTGTCTCCAGTCTCTCCTGTCTCCAGTCTCTCCTGTCTCCAGTCTCTCCTGTCTCCAGTCTCTGTGCTCCCAGTCCTGTCTCTCCAGTCTCCAGTCCTGTCTAGCCCTGTCTCTCCCGTCTCCTGTCTCTCCAGTTTCTAGTTCCCCTATGTGTCTTAGTTAGCTTCAGCTCCATGTTTCCTCATCCCCAGTTCTCTTTGTCGGTTCCCTGTGTCAGCTCCTGGTTCCCTGTCAGTTCCTGGCTCCCATGTCAGCTCTTGTCCCTGTGTTGGCGCGCCGTTCCCTGTCAGTTCCTGGCTCCCATGTCAGCTCTTGTCCCTGTGTTGGCGCGCCGTCCCTGTTTTTCCTGAGCCCTAGTTTTAGTTTGAGTTTGTTGTTTTGGTTCCTTTGTTTGTTTGTTTGTCTGTTTTGAGTTTTGTTACATAAAGACTTTCTGTTTGCAACACCCCTCTGCCTTCATGCCTACCTCCATGCCCACGGCAACCCCATCCGCCGGATCTAGCCAGCACCCCCAGCTAGACCCATGACAGAATGCTCGACCCAACCAAGGCATAGCAGAGGGGGCCCCCCAGGAGAATTTTTCTTTTGGGGGGGCTGGGACCGTAACGCTGGGGCAAGCAGGCTGAGGGTCGTCGGCTTGCCCTACAGCAGAACTGGGAAAGGTCCCACTACCTTCGTCCAGGGCCTCACGTGGAGGCCCCAGAGCACCGCTTCCAGAGCCTCACGTGGAGGCCCCAGAGCACCGCTTCCGGGGCCTCACGTGGAGGCCCCAGAGCACCGCTTCCGGGGCCTCACGTGGAGGCCCCAGAGCACCGCTTCCAGAGCCTCACGGGGAGGCCCCAGAGCACCGCTTCCGGAGCCTCACGGGGAGGCTCCACCCCTTCGTCTCCGAGCCTCACGGGGAGGCTCCACCCCTTCGTCTCCGAGCCTCACGGGGAGGCTCCACCCCTTCGTCTCCGAGCCTCACGGGGAGGCTCCACCCCTTCGTCTCCGAGCCTCACGGGGAGGCTCCACCCCTTCGTCTCCGAGCCTCACGGGGAGGCTCCACCCCTTCGTCTCCGAGCCTCACGGGGAGGCTCCACCCCTTCGTCTCCGAGCCTCACGGGGAGGCTCCACCCCTTCGTCTCCGAGCCTCACGGGGAGGCTCCACCCCTTCGTCTCCGAGCCTCACGGGGAGGCTCCACCCCTTCGTCTCCGAGCCTCACGGGGAGGCTCCACCCCTTCGTCTCCGAGCCTCCACGGGGAGGCTCCACCCCTTCGTCTCCGAGCCTCACGGGGAGGCTCCAACTGTCGTCCAGTGCCTCTGTGGAGGTTGACTCAGTTTCCCAGAAGGCACCTCAGCCAGATGATGAATGCTCACCTGGACTGAGGTGCCTCATTAAAGCTTCTATAAATAGCAGTCTGTTCTGGGAAACTGGGTCGAGCATTGTTTGTCTGGTATGTTTGTCTATTTGCCTGTTTGTCAGTATGTTTGTCTATTTGCCTGTTTGTCTGTAGGTTTGTTTGGTTTATATTTGTAACTACCGTCATGTGGGCATTCCTTTTGTTTGGTTCTTGTTTCTTTAAGTTTATGCTTTGGTTTGTTTTGTAGCCTTTGTTTGTCTAGGGCTCTACTGTTTGTTCTCTTTATGTTCCTTGTGTCGCTGGATTCATGGAGCTATCCTGTTTCATGTTTAGCTAGGCTGTCCCCTCCTGTGTAAGTACTGTTCTGTCTTCTGGTTTAATTCTTTGTTTAGTTTTGTGTAGCCACATGCAGGCCTAGCCGCTAGCAGGGTTAGCCGCTAGTAGGCCTTAATTGCTAATAGGGTTAGCCCTTAGTAGGGTTAGCCTCCTGTAGGCTAGCCTCTAGGGGAATTGACTGCTAGTGGTTCTGGTCGCTAGTAGGTTAGCCGCTAGTTTGGAGTAGCCTCATGTGTGCTTTGCCTTTGTGTTCAGTTCCCGACCATTAGGTCAGTACTAACCCGGTTAGCCACTAACCCCTTTAGATACTAACCTGGTTAGGTCAGCATCCAGTGTCCCCAGCGTTCCATGTAGCTACTAACCCAACTAACCACTAACCCAGCCTGTTCCATCTCTTGTCCTGTCTCCAGTCTCTCCTGTCTCCAGTCTCTCCTGTCTCCAGTCTCTGTGCTCCCAGTCCTGTCTCTCCAGTCTCCAGTCCTGTCTAGCCCTGTCTCTCCCGTCTCCTGTCTCTCCAGTTTCTAGTTCCCCTATGTGTCTTAGTTAGCTTCAGCTCCATGTTTCCTCATCCCCAGTTCTCTTTGTCGGTTCCCTGTGTCAGCTCCTGGTTCCCTGTCAGTTCCTGGCTCCCATGTCAGCTCTTGTCCCTGTGTTGGCGCGCCGTTCCCTGTCAGTTCCTGGCTCCCATGTCAGCTCTTGTCCCTGTGTTGGCGCGCCGTCCCTGTTTTTCCTGAGCCCTAGTTTTAGTTTGAGTTTGTTGTTTTGGTTCCTTTGTTTGTTTGTTTGTCTGTTTTGAGTTTTGTTACATAAAGACTTTCTGTTTGCAACACCCCTCTGCCTTCATGCCTACCTCCATGCCCACGGCAACCCCATCAGCCGGATCTAGCCAGCACCCCCAGCTAGACCCATGACACTTGGAAGAATTTATTGTTTATAATAAATGATGTTTAATAAATAAAAAAGGGCCCACTGCAATTAAAATTAATTAATTAATTAATTAATTAATTACATTAAGGAAACTGGAATGCATCCAGTTTAAAATAACATATTGTGTCTTAATTTAATCAGTAATGTTTGCAGTGTGATTGAATTGGGTTTTTGGGAGATGTGGAGGGATTTGTGGTTCAGCATGCATTTGGCTCTGGGGGGAGATTTGTGTTGTGCGGGTAAACTAATCATTCAATCAATCAATTAATCACTCAATCAAATAATAATTATAATTAATTAATGCATGTTTCTTACATTGATAAAAATTTGTTTATTTGTTAACAGATAAAATTTTAATTAAAATTGATTTACCTGTGGATAGGGTCGTTGTGGGCTCCACTGGAAGCAAAGAATTGACATTAAGGAAATGGGATTGCAAGAGGGTTAAAGTGTTAAGTAAAGTAAAATGTTTTGAGCTGTGTTAATACACTTTTATATTTAACAAATCTGTCAATTTACATTAGATTGATTGATTAAACTTAATTTCATAAACAAATAAATCAACTGATGAATCAAAAATGTAAAATTATATTGTTTCCTAGAAATATCTATTTAATGAGTTTATATTTCTTGTTTATTATTTGTTTATGAATAAAATGGAATAAAAATTAATTTACCTGTTGTTTCAATTGTAGTACGCTCCACTGCAAAAAAATACATCATAAATAATTGACATTAAGGAAATGGAAACATAACACATTGTGACTGTATTAAGGCTATAATGAATGTAACTGAACGGGATTTACAAGACCAGTTAGTGTCTGCTCAAGTTTAACATTAATATGATGTACTCTGTGTGTATTATGTGCAGGAGGGTGTGTTTAGCTCTGGATTTTTGTGGTTAATTTAAAGGTAGCTGTTCGTTTATTTGTTACTGTAGGGTATTTGTGACTGAGTGTGTGTCAAACAATATGTCATGAGTGTTTGTTGAGCTGTGGGGTATTTCTACACACACACACACACACACACACACACACACACCTCTCTTTCTCACACACACTAACACTCATGTGAAACACACACACACACACACACTACACAACACTTCATACACACTTACACATTACACATCAAACACACACACGCACACAACACATTGTAAACACACACACACACCCACACACACACACACACACACACACTACACATCATACACACCCGTCCACACCAGAAAGAGGCGTCCAGCCTTGACAATGTCTTAAGCTTATGTTATATACAGTGACATCATTTTTCGGGTCTTAGTGTGATCAAAAGGCACACAGGTTGTGTGGTGCACCCGGGTTGTGATGGGACAGGTACTCGTCGGTGCTTGCCACTATCTTTATTATTATTATTATTATTTATAATTATTATTATTATTATTACTATTGTGATGTTATGTCTAATAACATGTTGGTTCCGGTCTTATTTGGTTGCACAGTCGGAACCTAAGGAGGGGGACACTAGCTGCTACGTTAAGGAACATTTACTGTTTCTCCACCACCTCAATTCAACACCTCAAGTCCACAGAGTATTATGTTATGTCATGTCGTGTTTGTCGCACACTGTAAACACTGCTCTTGTTTACATTTGCACGTGCACTTTATGTTGTCTGTTGTCTGTATTTAAAAAACAACCCATAGATAGTCTTCCTCTCTGAGTTGGCTAGTTAGTTTTTGTTAATTTATGTTATAAATTTATGTTTTCAGGACAATCTGTCTTGTCTCCGCTAGCCAGCTAACTAGGTCTCTTAGTTAGCTAGTTTAGTCTTCCTGTTAATTTATGTTGTAACTTTATGTTGCATGTAGCACCTTGGTCCTGGAGGAACATTGTTTCGTTTCACTGTGTACTAACTGTATATGGTTGAAGTGACAATAAAGCTGACTTTGTTAGGAACCTCCACTAGAGATTACTGTTCCTGTTTGTAGTTTTAGTTGGTCGACTCAGTTTCCCAGAAGGCACCTCGGTCAGGTGATGGGGCTCACCTGAACCGAGGTGGCTCATTAAAGTTTCTATAAATAGCAGTTGGTTCTGGGAAACTGGGTCGAGCATTGATTGTTTGTTGGTGTATATGTTTGTATATACCGTCATGTGGGCATTCCTATTTGTTTTTTGTTTCTTTGAGTTTATATTTTAGTAATATTGTTTTACCTTTGTTTTTCTAGATGGCTCTATTAGTTTTCTTTAGATTCCTTGTGTTTGTGGATTCATGGAGCTGTCCCGTTTCATGTTTAGTTAGGCAGTGTCTCCTCTTGTGTAAGTACTATTCTGTGTCCTAGTGTTGGTCTTCTTGTCTAGTTCTTTGTTTGTTGCTTTCCTTATCTGTTTAGATGTTTGTAGCCACATGAGTGCTTAGCCGCTAGCAGGCTTAGCCGCTACTAGGCCTTGACTGCTAGTAGTGTTAGTCTCCAGTAGGCTAGCCTCTAGTGGGATTGACTGCTAGTGGTTCTGGTCGCTAGTAGGTTAGCCGCTAGTTTGGTATAGCCTCATGTGTGCCCTGCCTCTTGTGTTCAGTTCCCCCTATTAGGTCAGTACTAACCCGGTTAGCCACTAACTCCCTTAGATACTAACCTGGTTAGGTCATCGTTCCCTACGTCCGTACTCCATGTAGCTACTAACCTAACTAACCACTAACCCATCTAGTCTCTGTGCCCCTGATCCTGTCTCTAGTCTCTGTACTCCTGTATCTAGTCTCCAGTCCTGTCTCCTGTCCAGCCCTGTCTCCAGTCTAGCCCTGTCTCTCCAGTCCTGTCTTCTCTAGTTCCCCTAATTGTCTTTAGTTAGCTCCAGCTCCATGTTTCCTCATCCTCAGTTCCCTGTGTTCAGCTCCTGGTTCCATGCCAGTCCAGTTCCCTATGTCTGTTTGAAATGCCCTAGTTATAGTTTGTGGTTTTGGTTTCTTTGTTTTAATGTTTTTGAGTTTGTATAAATAAAGACTATCTCTGTTGGCAAATCCCTCTGCCTACATGCCTGCCCTATTTTGCCTACTGCAACACCATCAGCCAGCCACTACCACCCACCTAGACCATGACAGACTTGAACTTGAACTAGATATTTAGTCATGGTCTTATTCTGCAGTATGTGTGCTGACTAGGTGATGAATAAAAGACGTTGGTTTGATAACTAAAAACCTGTGGTCATTACGAACATAACATGGTGTCAAAAAAAGGGATTGCCACACACGGAAAAAAAAAGTATAGTGTTGTGATAGATCGCCTGTTCATTCCGACTCGCGGAGAATGGGACATGCAGAGAAAGTGAGCGCGCAGGTGAGCCGCACCATGGCAAACAGTGTGCAGGAAATCAGCCCACGGATTTAAAAAAAAAAAAAAAAAAAAGGTTAACGAGACGAGTCTGTGTTAAAACGTAATAAGAAATTGAGTGCTTGCTGTCATGGAAAAGTTACATCCACCAACTCCGATGTAGCTTAGTGGTAATCTTGCTGATAACTGGAAACGTTTCACGCAGAGATTTAATATATATCTGGCTGCTAGCGGTGTGGGTGGAGATGATGAAAAGCTTAAAGCATCCATCTGTTTGCATGTAATGGCTGAAGATGTACTGGACATTTATAATAGCTTTCAACTAGATGAGGCAAACGTAACACTGCCTGCTCTGATGCAAAAATTTGAAGAATATTTTGTGCTGAGCAAAAATGTCACGTTTCTGAGATACAAGTTTTTCTCTGAGGACCAAAAACATGGAATGAGTTTTGATCAGTACCTTGCTGAGCTGCACACTTTGCTAGTGAGAGACAGGATCGTCTGTGGGATTCCCGACAACACTCTCAGAGAAAGACTGTTACGGGAACCAGCTCTGACTCTGGACAAGGCGGTCAACATGTGTAGAGCTGCTGAAATAACTCGTGCACAAGCCAAAGAATTACAACGGGATGGTGCGGCAGTGCATGCAGCCGATCATAGGACTGACTACATGTGAACAACTTGACTTGGTGAGGAGAGTGTTTGTAGTGACGTCAGAACATGAAAATGATGTAATTTCACTTATGGAGGAATATAGAGATGTGTTTGAAGGGCTTGGATGTCTGCCTGGCAAGCACAGAATAAGTGTTGATGACACAGTGACACCTGTAGTGCATCCATGCAAAAAAGTTCCATTTGCTTTGCGAAGCAAACTCAAAGAGGAGCTGGCTCGCATGCAGAAGCTCAATGTAATAAAGAAAATTGATGAACCAACAGACTGGGTGAGTTCACTAGTCGTTGTGCAAAAAAAAAGGAGCTTTGAGGATTTGTCTCAATAGGGCCATAAAACGTGAACATTTTAAGCTGCCCACCAGAGAGGAGATTATGTCACAGTTTGCTGGAGCTAAGTGGTTCAGTAAACTTGATGCATCATCTGGCTTTTGGCAAATGAAACTTGATGAAGTAAGCTCAAAACTGTGTACCTTCAATACTCCAGCAGGCAGGTACCATTTTCTTGGTCTCTCGTATGGCATTTTGTCAGCGCTGGACGTTTATCAAGACAATTCGCATGATTTTTGAGCACTTACAAGGTCTAGAGACTATGATGGATGATATAATTGTGTGGGGTTCCAGCCGTCAGGAACATGATGCACGGTTGAGGCAGGTTCTAGATCTGATAAGAAAGTCCAATTTGAAACTGAATAGAGAGTGTGTTTGCAGCTAACAGCTTGACTTTTGTTGGAGATGTTCTGTCTGAGCAAGGTGTTAGACCAGATCCAAGAAAAACCTCCGCAATAGTCAACATGGAACAGCCCCAAAATAAAGAGGAATTAAGAAGATTCCTTGGAATGGTCACCTACTTGGCCAAATTCATTCCACAGCTGTCCATACGTTCTGCTCATTTCTGATGTCTCCTGGAGCAAAAGACTCAGTGGGTATGGTCTCATATGAGCAGGAAGCATGCTTTCAAGATCTGAAGCACATCATCACAGAGGAGCCTGTGCTCAGATATTATGACCCCCACAAGAACATCAGGATATCACCTGATGCCTCACGATATGGCCTCGGTGCTGTGCTTCTGCAGCAATATGATGAGAGATGGCAGCCAATAGCATATGCATCACCTGCTTTAACAAGTGCGGAGTCAAACTATGCGCAAATATAGAAAGAACTATTGGCTAGCACATATGCCTGTGAGAGGTTTCATCAGTTTGTGTATGGTCAGTCCACTGAAGTGGAAACTGATCACAAACCTCTTGTGTCTATAAGGGCGAAACCCTTAAATGATTGTCCAATGAGAATTCAGCGAATGCTCATCAGACTTCAAAAATGTGATGTGAAAATGATCTACACACCGGGAAAATTAATGTTTGCAGCAGATACTCTCTCTCGAGCTGTTGACAGGCATGAAAATTCAAACGAAGAAAAGTGTGCAGACATACAAGCGTACGTTGACATGATCGTGACATCACTGCCAGTGTCCCAAGAGAAGACGGAGCTAATAATCAAAGCAACTGTGTCAGGGATAACCCCTAGACGGCGCCAAAGCGCCCTGTGATTTTTGTTTGTAATTCTTTTGTTTTCACTTCATTTCCCTTCATGCACTTCGGTCAGGTGACGTGAGGGCGCTCACCTGAACTGACTTGCTCATTAGTTTTATTATAAATGGTTTGTTTTAGTTCAGGTTGGCGTCTTGCATCTGTTAATTTATCGTGGTAAATGTCTGCATGTTTAATAGTGTCTTTTGTTTCGTGTATTCGTGTTTTAGTTTCGTTTTAGTTATAAAGTCTATTTGTTCTGTTTAAGTTCCCTGTGTTTTCTTTAAATAAAAATCATTTCCTTTAAAACCTGGATCCTCCTGCGTTTATGCCTCACACCCAGAAACGTGACAGAATGCAAGACCTAACAAGAGGCATAGCAGAGGAGCCCTTTCCCCGGGAGATCATTTTGGGGGGGGCAACAATTTATGCGCTGTGGGGAGCCGGCGCGGAAGGTAGCCGGAGAACCGAGCGGCGTAGCGGAAAGAGGAGAAGGAGGAGACCTGGCAAGGTAGCTCAGGGAATGGCAGAGCAGGAGGAGCTGAGAGAGCAGCCAAACTGGGGTGGCTGCCGGCTGGCGACACGGCACACGCCGTTCAGGAGTGACGCAGCTTGGGGTGACATGTGTCCCCGCACCGACCGGAGGGCAGAGACCGGGAGGTCCAGACCAAAAAAGGTCGGCGGTGACCAGGGTGGAAGGACACCTCACAGCGTGCGGATACCAGAAACAGCGTGTGGGCGGTATGCACAGTCGGGAGCAGCCTCCCAGCTAAATTGGAGCAGCGTCGGGCGAAGCGCCGAAGGTAATGGGCGGCGCATTCGAGACCTGCAGGAGCAGGTAGCTGCGCTCGAAGTGCTGTTCACGCAGCTAAGCTGCTCAGAGCGCCCAAACCTGCCAGCCCCTTTCTTCGGTGCCAGCGATGACGTTAGCGAGCTGGCTTACATCCCTTTCAGCGACGACGACAACGAGCTCTGCTACCCGCTGTACTGCGACGACAGCAAAGGCAAGCTCAGCAGCAACGACGAAGATGACAAGCTCCCTTTTCCGCCGCGCAGCTGCTGCGACGACAGCGAGCTCTATGTCCTGCCGCGTAGCTGCTTCATCGACAGCAAGCCGTCGCCGCTGCACCGAGCCGCCGAGCACAGCGCCTTCGCCGAGGACAGCGAGCTTCCTCTTCCTCCGCCGCCGCTTTCATGCGCCGCCGAGGATCACGAGCTCCATCCTCTTCCTCCGACGACTTCATGCGCCGTAGAGGACAGCAAGCTTCATCTTCCTCCGCCGCCGCCTTCATGCGCCGCCGAGGATCACGAGCTCCATCCTCTTCCTCCGCCGCCGCCTTCATGCGTCGCCGAGGTCAGCGAGCTTCCTCTTCCTCTGCCGCCGCCTTCATGCGCCGCCGAGGATCACGAGCTCCATCCTCTTCCTCCGACGCTGCACGGTGCCGTTGAGGACAGCGAGCTTCATCTTCCTCCGCCGCCGCCTTCATGCGTCGCCGAGGTCAGCGAGCTTCCTCTTCCTCCGCCGCCGCCTTCATGCGCCGCCGAGGATCACGATCTCCATCCTCTTCCTCCGACGCTGCACGGCGCCGTTGAGGACAGCGAGCTTCATCTTCCTCCACCGCCGCCTTCATGCGTCGCCGAGGATCACGAGCTCCATCCTCTTCCTCCGCCACCGCCTTCATGCGTCGCCGAGGATCATGAGCTCCATCCTCTTCCTCCGCCGCCGCCTTCATGCGTCGCCGAGGTCAGCGAGCTCCATCCTCTTCCTCCGCCGCCGCCTTCATGCGCAGCCGAGGATCACGAGCTCCATCCTCTTCCTCCGCCGCCGCCTTCATGCGTCGCCAAGGATCACAAGCTCCATCCTCTTCCTCCGCCGCCGCCTTCATGCGTCGCCGAGGTCAGCGAGCTTCCTCTTCCTCCGCCGCCGCCTTCATGCGCCGCCGAGGACAGCGAGCATCCTCTTCCTCTGCTGCCAAGGCCACCTGGCCCACGGGACAAAGGTTCCAGCCTCTGGGTGAGAGGGGCGGGCATTGGACCCTGGGGGGGGTGCCCTGGACCTCCTGTGGCACCCCGGAGTTGCGCCCTTTGAGGGGGGGGTTATGTCAGGGATAACCCCTAGAGGGCGCCAAAGCGCACTGTGATTTTTGTTTGTAATTCTTTTGTTTTCACTTCATTTCCCTTCATGCACTTCGGTCAGGTGACGTGAGGGCGCTCACCTGAACCGACTTGCTCATTAGTTTTATTATAAATGGTTTGTTTTAGTTCAGGTTGGCGTCTTGCATCTGTTAATTTATCGTGGTAAATGTCTGCATGTTTAATAGTGTCTTTTGTTTCGTGTATTCGTGTTTTAGTTACGTTTTAGTTATAAAGTCTATTTGTTCTGTTTAAGTTCCCTGTGTTTTCTTTAAATAAAAATTGTTTCCTTTAAAACCTGGATCCTCCTGCGTTTATGCCTCACACCCAGAAACGTGACAAACTGAGCTGGATGGAACATTGGCACAACTCAAAGAGTTCATACTGAATGGCTGGCCGGAAAATAAAAGTGACTGTACAAAGCAAATTCAAGATTACTGGGCATGTAGGGCTGAGCTCTCAGTGATAAATGACATCATCTTCAAAGGAAACAAATTTGTTATTCCTACATCAATGCGCAAAGAAATGCTGCAGAAAATTCATGAGAGACACTTAGGTGAGGAGAAATGTAAACGCAGAGCACGGGAGGTAATGTACTGGCCAAGGATAAACCACGACATCAGCCGGACTACAGCTTCATGTGAAATATGTCTCACATATCGGTCTAAGCAACAAGCAGAGCCACTCATGCCTCATCCAGTGCCTGATCGCCCCTACCAAAAGGTTGGCGTAGACTTAATTGAGTGCAACAGTAAGAGTCATGTTGTAGTTACTGATTATTTCTCTAACTATCCATACAAGTCACGTCCAGTCAAGCCGTCATTGCTTTCCTTAAAACAAGTGTTTGCAAGACATGGAGTTTCCTGTGAGGTGTTTTCTGATAACGGCCCTCAATTCTCCAGTAGGGAGTTTAGCTCTTTTGCCAAAGAATGGGGTTTCCAACACACCACATCAAGCCCAAATTACCCCAGGTCCAATGGGGTAGTGGAGAGTTCTGTGAAGACTGTAAAGGCTCTCATGAAAAAAAAGCAGAGATGGACAAACAGACTTCCACAAGAATCTAATGATCTACAAGAGTGCGCCGCTGCAAAATGGCTTGTCCCCAGCGCAAATGTTGATGAGTTGAAGGCTACGCACCAACCTACCTATTCATCACAATCTGCTGACACCTGCAGGGACAAACAAAATCAAAGCTACAAAACAGAAATATAAAGACAAACAAAAGGAACGGTACAACAAGATAGGAAAAAAAATTGCAGAAACTCAAGCCTGGAGATACGGTTCATATCCTAAATCATGCATCAGGAACATGGGTACAACAAATGGTTCCACGCTCCTATGAGATTCAAACAGAGAGTGGTGCAACACTCAGAAGGAACAGAGTGGACTTAAGACCACACGTGACAGTTGATGAGAACCAGGTTCACAGCCAAATGACTTGGTAGATCCTCACATTGTCACTGGTAAAAAAAAAAGATGACAACAGCTTTAAGGGTGGTTCAGATTCAGATCAGTTAAAAGAGTTCACTGTTTCTCCTGAGAATAGTGGCAGGCCGAAATGTAACGTCAAGCCTCCTGAAAGACTTATTTAAACTTGTTATTAAAGAAAAAAGAAGAAGTAGAAGAAAAAAAAGATGTGTTTAAATGAATGCACAGTTACAATTCAATTCTTGTACCATTGAAATGTGTTATTATTGTAATATAATATGTTCATTATTTTCTTTTGAAGTATCAGCACATGGCGGCACTGTGGTGTAGTGGTTAGTACTGTCGCCTTGCACCGTCCGGGTTCGATCCCCGTCTCTGTGTGCATGGAGTTTGCAGGGTCTCCCCGTGCTTGGTGGGTTTCATCCGGGTACTCCAGTTTCCTCCCACAGTCCAAAGACATGTACAGATGTGTGAAGAGGAGAATGTCTACTACCGTCGCACTCACCGTCGCGACAAAACGACAATGGCCAAAATAAATCAGTTGCATTTCAAGGCAATTCGTGAAATGACCGCCAGGTGGCACAAAGTGACATTTTCCGTCATCTCGTTTTTTTTTTAAATAATTAAGTCATAAAAAAATCAAAACAATATGCTGTATCGAAGAAATACTACAGTAATGGTAATTTCCACATCTGTATATTTTATACAACTAGCATGAAAAATCTTAATCAGAGCTATTGATATTTGCTGTACAATAGTGTAATGAGTAAAAAAAAAACATTGAAGTTCACATTAAAACAAGTACACTACACTGTAAACCCTAATGCTCAAAGTAATTAAACACATTGAGTACTGTTAACCTAAATAATTGAATGAATAATAATTTTGAGTACGTAAGTAACAATAACTTAAGTAAAACTTCCACCAGTGTAAACTCTATACATCTCTCGTGGCGCAGTGGTTATGTGTCTCGCCTGCCATGCGGAAGACCCCCGGTTTGATTTCTGTATTGGACAGTTTGCAATATTTTTTTTTTATTTGTTCAACAAACTCAAAATTTGATAGTTCTGTTTACTTAAAATTGGAAACATCATTAATTTAAAAAAAATATGTAACTGATTACCTCAAATATTTGGCGTTTTGGCAACTTAATCGGGTTTACAGTGTAGGGTTTTGGGTCATCTTAAATGTTGTGTTCTTTAAATTTGTAGTAGATAATACCGAAATAAATTATACTAAATTACTATAAAGTTAAAGCATTGTCAGGACGTGCTACTGTGTAAGCAGATGTCGTTGTCATTCAGCCCCGCTTGTGTTTTTGCGGTAGTATGGGAATGAAATGCAGTACGATGTTATGATCATAATTTTCTTTAATAAATAATGACCCCCGTTGCGCTGTACCATCGCTGGCAAAACCTTATAAAATATAATCACAGTACTAAAATTATAGTAATACATATAGCCGTTTCTTATTTGCATCAAATTTAAGCAAAGTAAATGTATACTTTTCACGGTGTGCGCCTGTGATGGGCGTGCGCCCAAATGAATATCGCTCCTCACTCACTCCGAAGGTACACACTGCAGGTATGCGAAGAAGCGGGGCCGCCTAACTAGGCACAACTGGTGAGCTATCCAGAAAGCAGGTTATGTGACATACCCGGGTAAGTTTAAGAGTAAGTTAGTGGATATCCTCAACTTTCGGTTCCGAAAACGGAGGTAACTCTCTGGGTATGTTTGTAACCATAGCAACTTACTCTCTGAAGATAACCTGCTCGGTAGCAGCTTATGTTCCAGGGTAAGTTTGTTTCAGAGGTTTATTGAGCATGACGTGAGCTTTTAATGAAGATCCTGTGGACGTGGAGGCACAAATTATACGAGATTTTTTGCCGGGAGAGAGTTAAAAGACTGTGTATTGATGTTTTTTAATTTCCTAATGATTATTTGAAAGAGTTATCGGTTTTCAAGGAAATCGTTAATTTACTTAACACATCTCTTGAAACCGCGTATTGCTAATGCTCAAATTAATTAAACACACTGAGTACTGTTAACTTAAATAATTACAATTAAGTCAAATTAATAGACCTTTTTGAGTATTCAGAACTTTTTGATATTTTCATTAATCGTGAGTACGTAAGTAACAGTAACCGTCACCTTAAAATTCCACCAAGTAAAACTCTATAGAGTGCTGGTGGCTGCCATGTGAACGGCCCGGGTTCGATCCCCGCGCTGGCTTGTCTGATGTGGTGACAGCAGCAACTGTTTATTTGATTTGCAACAAGTTCAACAAAATTTATAGTTTTGTTTACTTAAAATTGGAAACATCACTTTGATGTAACTTATTACACTGTACGTAGCACTTCGGTTGTTTTTTTTGCGTCATGGCATTTTTTTGTACAATGTGGGTGACGCAGAGCATGCGGGAAAGGCAACTGTGTGTAGAGCCGTTCACACAGTATGTCTGGCACTTAAACACTTTTTATACACACCGTAAACCCGATTAAGTTGTCAAAACTCAAAAAACTTGAGGTAATCAGTTACATCAATTTTTTAAAGTAATGATGTTTCCAATTTTAAGTAAACTATCTTTTTTTTTTAAATAAATAAATGTTGCAGTTGTTGGGAATCGAACCCAGGTCTTTCACACGGTAGGCGAAACACTTACCACTGAGCCAGCAGTGCTCTATAGAGTTTAAGAAGGTGGAATTTTAAGGTGACGGTTACTGTTACTTACGTACTTACGATTACTTAAAATATCAAAAGGTTCGGAATACTTAAAGTCTATTAATTTGACCTAATTGCAATTATTTAAGTTAACAGTACTCAATGTGTTTAATTACTTTAAGCATTAGGGTTTACAGTGTATAATAAAAGGGAAGCCGATGTCAAATGTGCTATTTCATACTCTCACGCATTTACTCTGTCTGTTATTTTTTGCCAAGCCGATGCAGCCGTATTGCTTTTTTTTAGTATTACTGGCTTGAATTCTTCATATGCTGCATTAAATCCTCTGTGAAGTATGCCGCTCTCTTTTTTTCACTTTGATTTTACATTTTGACTCGTGAAATCGGTGATCCATTGAAAATGTCTTTATGTAGCACCGTGCATGCGCATTAATTCTGGGTAACCAGTAGGAGGTTGATTAAACTTACTCTTCTCAGGGGTTTTGGAACCGACATACTCATGGTATGCGGGTTTGGAGTAAATCAACCCTGAGGTTAAGTTTTACCAAATGGTAAGTTAACCCAGCTTTCTGGAATACACCCCTGTTGGGAGAAACTGGACTTTAAAAAGCATCTCGCTGTTTACTTACAATGTAACTGATTATCTCAACTATTTGGAGTTTTGTCAACTTAATTGGGTTTAATGCTGTGTTGTTTTTGTAAACACATTGTTGGGTTGTTTATGCTGGGTCAAAATTCTGGGTTATTTCGGGTACTTTAAACACATTGTTGGGTTGCTCATGTTGGGTCAAATGAGATGTAGTGAGTCATTTACAAATTAACACCTGGTTGGGTTATTTTGACCCAACAATTGGTTTATTCTTTATTATCTGTTTCTTCCAAACGGCAGCCTGCAAAATGTTCGAAATAATTGTTATTGTGTTACAAGTTGTCACGTCATGCCCCTGTGATGGGCTGCGCCCAAATCAATATCGCTCCTCACTCACTAGCTAGGCGGCCTCTCCTTCTGCTGGTGCGCGAAGGAGCAGGGCCACGGAATTAGACACGGCTGGTGAGCTATCGCCGCTAATGATGCCGGGCTTCTCCCCACGTTATAAAATACAACGGGGAGTGTAACTCGGGGTCTGTTGCACTGTAAACCCGATTAAGTTGGCAAAAAAATAAAAATTTAGGTAATCAGTTACATCATAATTTTAAGTTTGTTGAATTTGTTCAGCTAACTTGGAAAGTGTCAGTTCTACAAACTCATAAATGCCAAAACGTTCCAAATACTTAATTATTACTCATTCACTTATTTAAGTTAACAGTACTCAGTGTGTTTAATTACATTGAGCATTAGGGTTTACTGTGTAGTGATGAAGATAATCATGTTTTAGGGTTAGTGTCTGCCTTACAATGTCAGAAACATTCAAATGCAAATAATTTACCCTCCCCAGGTGTGAACCAGTGGTTCTCACCTATACATTCAGGGAAACTAAAATGCACCCCTCCCCACTTTAAGACCCTCTTGGATCTGAGGCTCTTCTGAAGGCCTGCAGTGCTTCAGGCCTCTTTTTAATTTTCATCTTCTGGATTCCAGATTCTAAAATTTAAATTGTTACCGTTTTTAATCCCTGGAATGGAAGACATTGAGATTTTCCTCATCATAACATGAATTGTATTGTTGTAATCACTCTATACACAATTTTCTTGGGTATTTATTTTTAAATAAAATATAAAAATTGAATGCAAAATGAAAATAAAAAACAAAATAGACCATTTGTATTTTCATTTGTTGTGTATAGAGTGATTAAAAACAGTACAAGGCATGTTATGGTGAGGAAACTTTCCGTCTCTTCCACACTGACTGATGTGCCTAACTTTTGTCAGCAGAGCCTCTAATCCACGACTTTTCATGAATATGTAAGACCTATTGACACCTCTCAGTTGACCCCCCCCCCCCCACACACACACACCAAAACACACAGAAAGCAGACCACTACATACATAAAATTTACAAATTTATAATTTACATAAAAGCAGACATTTCGCTTTTTATAAGTATATATTTTTCACGTCTGTGAGGCGAGTATACACGGAGATTCGGTTCATTTTCTGACGCGCTCAAGTTAGTGCACCCTGTTTACTTTCATCACTTAAAAATCATAAGGGTTTCAACGAAAAAGAACGAAAAAGTCATTGTGCGTGCACTTAAATAAAAGTGGAGTCTTATAAGGCTTGTTCACACACTGTCCTCTCGCGGAGATCAAAGGCGACATTCCCCTTTTTAAAGTCTCTGGGGCGCGTCACATCACCCCACTCGCGTGCCACTCTCCTTAGTAAACTCCACAGCAAGATGCTTTTTAAAGTCCAGTTTCCCCCCAACAGACCCCGAGAAACACTCCCCGCTATATTTCAAAGCAAGAAATATAGCTCGGGATCATTGGCGCCGATAGCTCACCAGTTGTGCCTACCTAGTGAGCTTCGGAGTGAGTGAGGAGCGATATTCATTTGGGCGCACGCCCATCACAGGCGCGCGCCGTGAAAAGTATACATTTACTTTGCTTAAATTTGATGCAAATAAGAAACGGCTGTATGTATTACTATAATTTTAGTACTGTGATTATATTTTATAAGGTTTTGCCAGCGGTGGTACAGCGCAACGGGGGTCATTATTTATTAAAGAAAATTATGATCATAACATCGTACTGCCTTTCATTCCCACACTACTGCAAAAACACAAGCGGGGCTGAATGACGACATCTGCTTACGCAGTAGCACGTCCTGACAATGTTTTAACTTTATAGTAATTTAGTTTAATTTATTTCGGTATTATCTACTACAAATTTAAAGAACAAAACACTTAAGAGGACCCAAAACCCTACACTGTAAACCCGATTAAGTTGGCAAAACGCCAAATATTTGAGGTAATCAGTTACATATTTTTTAAATTAATGATGGTTCTGTTTATTTAAAATTGGAAACATACATTTTTTAGTTTGTTGAACAAATAAAAATATATATATTGCAGCCCATCCTGCGCGGGAATTGAACCAGGGGTCTTCCACATGGAAGGCAAGACACTTAACCACTGCGCCACAAGAGCTCTATAGAGATTACACTCGTGGAAGTTTTACTTAAGTTATTGTTACTTACGTACTCAAACAATTATTTAGGTAAACAGTACTCAATGTGTTAAATTACTTTGAGCATTAGGGTTTACAGTGTACACGCGTAGGCTTTCTAATTACACATGATAAAATCTAAAGGCTCACTGTGTTAACATTTACTTTGCTTAAATTCGATACTAATAAAATTTTATTCTACATTTGTACTGTAATTTTAGTATTGTTATTATGAATTCGTTTAAGTACAATGTTACACTTGATTTTATTGATTTATCCGCTACTACGTGCAGATCTAAAGGAGCTGCGGCTCATTAATCCTTGAGAGAATGAAATAAGGTCTGACGCGTCGGTCTATAGTTATATAGCGCCACTCAGTGGTCAAAGCCAGCAACTGCATACCGTCGTCGTGAGGTGCGACGGCAAAACTAGAAAACTGGTCTTCACACATCTGTAGGTTAGGCTAATTGCCGTTCCCAAATTGCTCGTAGTGTGTGAATGATTGAGTGTGTGTGTGCCCTGCGATGGATTGGCACCCTGTCCAGGGTGTACCCTGCCATGTGCCCTAAGTCTTCTGGGATAGGCTCCAGGCCCCCCGTGACCCTGAATACAGGATAAAGCGGTATAGATGGTGAATGAGTGAGTATAAGCACATGTTAATAGAGGTTAATAATGCAAAGGAAAGTTATTTGCTTTTAAAGGGGAAAACATGTGATGTTATGTCTGATAACATGTTGGTTCTAAAGACAGTCGGAATCTAAAGAGGGGGACACTAGATATTTAGTCATGTTCGTATTCTGCAGTACATGTGCTGACTAGGTGATGAATAAAAGACGTTGGTTTGATAACTGAAAACCTGTGGTCATTACAAACATAATAATAATAATAATAATAATAATTATTATTATTATTATTATTATTATTATTATTATTTTATTTATTTTTTTTTAACATTGTGCCAATTAAATATGTTGAATGAAATCTGCCTTATCATTAATGATGTAAGATGTTTCAACTGTCTTTGATTTAATGTTTTACTAAAACATGTTATATTGTAGATAATGCATTCAGCATTTGTAAAAGGTCCTAAAACCCTTTAGTGTACCGGGAACACAACAGATAGAGAAGGAACAGGCAATCAGAAGCCACGTGTGGAAGTCTGTGATTGGCTGGTTTTCTGGCAGTTTTGTAACACTGGACAAAGTTGAGCGAGCGTATAGGTAGAGTCGAGCGCGCGTGGAGAACATGTTGAGCAAGCAGAGGAGACGCTGCACGCGTAGAATTGAGCTGTTGAGCACGCAGTGGAGACACTGCACGCGCATAGAGTGCTTTACTGCTTTCAAAATGTCGAACCGCGCGCTCAGAATTGTGGCAGGAATATAACGCCATACATACATATACACACATACACACACCGTACACACACACACACACACACACACACAATACACATCGTAAACACAAAAACACACACACACACACACCACAGATCGTAACCACGCAAACACACACCCTACACACTACACTTCATACACACACCCTGAAAGCCCTCACCACCTGTCCGCACCAGAAAGAGGCGTCCAGCCTTGACAATGTCTTAATCTTATATTATATACAGTGACATCAGTGATCAAAAGGCACACAGGTTATGTGGTGCACCCGGGTAGTGATGGGACAGGTACTCATCGGTGCTTGCATTTATCTTTATTATTATTATTATTATTATTATTATTATTATTATTATTATTATTATTATTTTAAAACATTGTGCAAATTAAATATGTTGAATTAAATCTGCCTTATCATTAATGATGTAAGATGTTTCAACTGTCTTTGATTTAATGTTTTACTAAAACTATATTGTAGAAAATGCATTCAGCATTTGTAAAAAGTCCTAAAACCCTTTAGTGTACCGGGAACACATTTGCAGTAAAGTATTTTAAAATAGTGTGTGTTCTATATCATACACAAAGTATATTTTTATTAACCATAAAGTTTATTTTTTTGGTAATTGGACTCCTTCAGAGGTGTAACAGCATGCTACTTATGCCATAAAAATACATTTGTGGTATATTACTCGTTTATTTTTAACACAATAAAATTGATGTAATGTACTTATTCATTAAATATATACTTAAATATAATTAATCAGTGTCCTGTATGTATATTAGTACATACACAGCCATAAGCTTTAAGTGTACTAAGTATAATTGAAGTTGTTCCACTTTTTTTAATACAAGTAGCATATACGTGCATGTTACCTGAGTAGCTCTTGGGGTATTTGTGGTTAAGCGTGTTTTGAGCTGTAAAATCTCAACACTCAAACACAAATACCCCCACAGCTTAACACAAATTCCACCAACAATATCCTGAGTTAAACAGTGGATTTTAAGTTCCTAGCATATATGTATTAAAATTAATTTACCTGTTGATCTTCTCTAATACAAAAGCAATTGAATATAATGGAAACACTAATATATTCTGATTGCATTAAATTTACATCAACAGTGTGAAATGTGCTGTATTATTAAGCTTTATTTAATTCATTGTTAAAACTTATAGTTTTATCGTCAAATCTATCAATCAAATAACAAAAATGTATTTATTAATTAGTTTATATTTCTTACTATGTAGTATTTATTGTTTATTATTTGTTCATGAATGAAATAGAATAAAAATTTATTTACCTGTTTCAATTGTAGTAGGCTCCACTGCAAAAAATACATCATAAATAATTGACATTAAGGAAATGGAAACATAACACATAGTGACTGTATTAAGGCTATAATGAATGTAACTGAACGGGGTTTACAAGACCAGTTAGTGTCTGCTCAAGTTTAACATTAATATGATGTACTCTGTGTGTATTATGTGCAGGAGGGTGTGTTTAGCTCTGGATTTTTGTGGTTAATTTAAAGGTAGCTGTTCGTTTATTTGTTGCTGAGGCTGTAGGGTATTTGTGACTGAGTGTGTGTCAATCGAAATGCCATGAGTGTCTGTTGAGCTGTGGGGTATTTCTGGCTGAGTGTGTGTTGAGCTGTTGCGGTAAAGTAACCTGAACCTGAATAGTAAAAATAATATTAATTTACCTGTTGTTTCGGTCGTAGTACCCTCCACTGCTAGAAATAAAACAGAAAGAATTAACATTAAGAAAATTGGATTTCATCATGTTAAAATAACACATTGTGAATGTATTAAATCTATAATAAATGAAATGTGAAGGAATGAGGTTTACAAGATAAAAAATATCTTCTCATATTTTAAATGAACATAATATACACTGTGCATAAATGTGCTGGATGGTGTGTTTAGCTTTGGATTTTTGTCTCTAATTGTTGGTATCTTTGTGTTTATTTGTTTATTTTTCATGACCACCACTGAAATGCTTTATCATTTTTAAGCCAGTTCTTTCCCTTTACCTGTTCACAGTTTGGTGTATTTTTTTTTTTTTTTTTTTGCTCTTTTCAGCAACCTAAGTTGTACCAAAGTCCTTCACAGTTGTAAAACTGACAATAAAGTGGCATTAAATAAAAATACAAAAACAGAATAAAACATGATTATTGATTAATTAATTAATTAATTAAAGAATAGTCATAAAATAATAATAATAAATAAATAAAACAAAAAGATACAATTATAAAAAGTTTACATAAAACTATAACTATATATTAAAGGCTATTCTAAATAAGTGAGTCTTCAGTTTTGCCTTAAACAGAGGGAGAATCACCCCATTGTTTCACAGGTTTTGGTTAGCAGAAGGTAACGCTCTACTTTGTTGATAAAAACTTACTGTCTCACATAGGTAGGAAGGTGCCAGACCATCAATCACAAAACACCAAAAGTTTAAACTGAATCCGGAACTGTATCGGAAGCTAGTGGAGAGAATACAGGATTGGTGTGATATGATCATATTTACAATTACTGGTCAGCATATGAGCCACAGCATTCTGTACAAGCTGCAGACGTTGTAAACGAGCTTGAGTGATTCCAACATAAAGTGCGCTGCAGTAGTCTAGCCGCGAACTAATAAAAACGTGAATGGCTTTCTCCAGGTTGCTCTGATTTAAAAAGGGTTTGACCTTTGCGAGGAAGCGCAGTTTAAAAAAGCCTGCCCTGACAACAGAGTCAATGTGTGTCTGAAAGTTTAAACAGTTGTCTAAAGTCACCCCCAAATTTTTGACTGCTTGGCTAAAATGAGAAACCGGAGAATCAAGACCAGCAGTGATCAAACTAGAAGGATTGGAGTTTTACTCTCATTCACACAGACAGTTTTGTGACAGCCAAAGTTTGATGTCATGCAGACAACTGTGGATTGATTTAAGTGCATCAGATTAATTTGGCACAACTGGCAGATAGATTTGTAAATCGTCTGCATACAGATGAAAAGAAACATTGTGCTTTGAAATAATCAACCCTAATGGCAGCATATACAAGCAAAATAAAACAGAGCCCAAAATGGAACCCTGTGGAACACCAGAGGTCAAAGGGGCCGAAGAGGAAGAGAGATCACCAATCATGACAGCGAAAGTTCTATTTGTTAAATATGACCTAAACTATTGTAGTACGGGACCTTGAAGGCCAACTTCCTGTGCCAGACGTGTCAGGAGAATCGAGTGGTCAACAGTATCAAAAGCTGCAGTGAGGTCCAACATCACGAGCAGCACAGGTTTTTCGGAGTCAAGGGAGGATATCATTCTGTACCGTCAAGAGAGCAGATTCAGTGCTGTGGCGTGTTCTAAAGCCAAATTTAAATTTCTCCAGAACATGATTTTTTCTAGGAAAGACTGTAACTGTATAGAGACAATTTTTTCTAAAACCTTAGATAAAAAGGATAGTTGAGATACTAGTCTAAAATTAGACAATACTGCAGGATCAAGATTGGATTTTTTGAGAAGGGGCCTGACTACAGCGTGCTTGAAGATCTGGGACAGACCCTGAACTAAGGCAACTGTTAATAAAAGAGAGGAGTCATGGACCCACTGTGTTTAAAACCTGCTTAAACACCACTAATGGTAAATTAACACTTTCAGAGTTCATACGAGTCCAACAAGACTTATATACATTTTATATCTAAAATAGATTTTTTTGAAAATAGGGAACTAAAGAGTAGGAGCTCGAAAGGTGACGTTGCTTCCTGTTTTCGTATTGTTATGTGAAAGTTCCTAGTTTGTTTGTATAAGCATTTAAATTATACTGCCTTTTCTGTTTATACTAAATAATAATATTAAGTAGTTTTACGTTCTAATTCTACTGGACTTTTGCCTTTTTCAGTTTTTTGGAGAATGCGTGTATCTCCTCACCTAAGAACAACAAGCAGAATCCATCTCGAAACAATCAAACTCCGACTCAGGTATGTTATCATGTCTAGCATTCAGGTTGTTCATAGGTGTTAGGGTTAGAGGAGCGCATCCAGACTTTAGAGAGGGTTAGAGAATGCGAGAGCAGTGTTATTCCGGTAGTGGAAAGTCTGGGTGCCGCAGGCAGAGATATCTAGCCACCGACTCCGGCATTAGAGCCCTCACAGCACGGCGAGTGGGTGATGACTTAGCTTTGCGTGAATGACCACGCTGCCAACGCTAAGGCTAGCCCACCGGAGCACACCTCTTCTGCACGTCACGTGTCCAACAGGTTTGGTCTCCTCAGTGATGCACCCGCTGAGAAACCTGAAAGAGCTCTGGTTATAGGAGACTCTATACTGAGGCACGTGAAATTAGCTAGGCCTTTAGGGGCGCCAGCGGCAGTGGTCAGGTGTATCCCGGGAGCCAGAGCACCGGACATAGCAGATATTCTTAGGGCTCTAGGTCAGCATAGGTTCTCCAAGATAGTGGTACATGCTGGAGCTAAGGATATCGTCACTGAACTGATGTCCAGTTGGTGCACCAAAAGTAATGTGGGCTTCTTAGACAATTGGAGTATTTTTGAGGGCAAGGCTGGCTTATTAGGGCGGGAAGGTGTCCATTCCACTTGGGAAGGTGCTGCTCTCATTTCTTGTTGTATAGCTCATAGTCTCAGAAGAGGCCTAGTTAATCGGTGACAATCCAGAGCCCAGGCCAGGGAGCAGACAGACAGGCTAAACCAACCGTCTGCTAGCTGCATAGAGTCGTCACTCAGGGTTCATCATGTTGAGACTGTGTCTGTTCCCCGAGCTAAACATAAACATACATTTAGAAAGACTCAGAAAGTCTGTTTTAGTAATTTAACTAATATAAGGACCAAAAATTCAAAACACACTGAATACACAGCCAGCACCTCTGAGCTGAAGCTAGGACTGTTAAATATTATCTCTCGCATCTAAAACAGTTATTGTCAATAAAACTATCACAGATCAGGAGTTTGATATAGTATGTTTAAAAGAAACCTGGATTAAAGAGAATGAGTATGTAGCAGGAGTCAGGTGTAGGTCAGTCGTTATGGCATTGGACTATGGGTTGGAATGTCCCAGGTTTAAATCCCACAACCACCAAATCGCCTTAACCCTCAACTCTTCATTTATATAATGAGATAAAAATGTAAGTCACTCTGGATGAGGGCGTTTGCCAAATGCCTAAATGTAAATGAATCTAGTCCTCCTGGATACAGCTACATACACCAGCCTCGGCTAACTGGTAGAGGAGGAGGCGTCACAGTTATTTACAATGATAATCACTCTGTTGTATAAAAACACAGACTTCAATTTCTCTATAGTAACATAAAGTCAGCTCAGTCGATCCCGCTAATCATCATTTACAGACCCCCAGGGCCGTACTCGGAGTTTCTCTGTGAATTTGCAGATTTCCTCTCAAACCTTGTTGTTTCTGTAGACAAAGCGTTAATTGCTGGAGACGTTAATATTCATTTTGAGAATCCAGAAGACCCTCTGAGAACAGCATTCTTGTCCATACTGGACTCAGTAGGAGTAAATCAGTGTGTAGTAGGACCCACTCATAAAGCAGGTCACACTTTAATATTATCCTTCAGATTAAGTATAGGAAATATAATCACAATTCCACAGTCTGAAGTTATCTCAGATCACTACCTTGTCTCGATTAAAGCGTGTCATAGTAATAATGTATGCAGCACAGCACCGCACTTCCACCTTAAACGTACATTTACATCAAATACCACACAGAGCTTTATCAATAATCTTGAAAGTTGATCCTATCAACTTTGATTGGATCGCCATCTGACTTCACAGAACTCGAACAGGCGAATGAATATCTAGAGTCAGCACTTCGTTATAGCTTAGATAAGGTAGCTCCAGTTAAAAGGAAAATGATTAGAGATAAGAAACTCGCTCCTTGGTATAATGACCACACACGTGCTTTAAAACAAACCGCTCGAAAATTCGAACGTAAATGGCGCCAAACTAAATTGATAGTATTCAAAATAGCTTGGAAGGAGAGCATCCTGAACTATAAAAAAGCTCTCAGTGATGCTAGATCAACGTATCTCTCCACTCTTATAGAAAATAACAAAAACAACCCGAGATTTTTATTTAATACCGTAGCTAACTTAACTAAAAACAAGACCACTGCAGAAATCTCCACAACAACATCATGCAGTAGTGAGGATTTCATGAACTTTTTCAATAACAAAATCATAAATATTAGGCAAAAAATTCAGGCTTTGAAACCAGACAATTTAAATAATTCAGATGATCTAACCACATCACATCAGAACTTAGAACACTTTACTCCCCTTGAAGCGAGGGAACTAATTTCACTCATCTCTTCTTCAAAATCGTCAACCTGTATATTAGATCCTATACCGACACATTTTCTCAAACAGATAGTACCAGCAATAATAGAACCCCTGTTGAAAGTAATTAACTGTTCACTCAGTAG
Organism: Clarias fuscus; assembly: GCA_030347435.1. NCBI lineage: Eukaryota > Metazoa > Chordata > Actinopteri > Siluriformes > Clariidae > Clarias > Clarias fuscus. Next base: position 177,917 of record CM059217.1, read on the forward strand.
TGGGTATGTCCCCAAATCCTTTAAATTAGCCATTATTAAACCGCTAATCAAGAAACCTGACCTTGACCCCTGTCTGCTTTCTAATTACAGGCTGTAACAAGGCCAATATCAAACCTCGCCTTTATTTCTAATATTCAAAGATAGTAGCACAGCAGCTATGTTCACATCTATATAGGAATGGCATAAACAACTCTATCAGTCAGGATTTAGGCCTCATCACAGCACAGAGACAGCACTTGTTAAAGTAGTAAACGACCTCCTATGGGCCTCTGATCAGGGTTGCATCACTATACTTGTGTTACTGGACCTCAGTGCAGCTTTTGACACCATTGATCATAGTATTCTCCTTCAGAGATTAGAAAAGGTAGTAGGAATTAAGGGAACTGCCCTCTTGTGGCTCAGATCCTATTTGACTGATCATTATCAGTTTGTAGATTTAGATGGTGACCATTCCGCATGTTCTCAAGTGGAGTTTGAGTTTTAGGCATGCTTCCTCTGGGCAACATAATTCGTAAACATGGTATTAGTTTTCATTGTTATGCTGATGACACACAATTATATGTCTCAGCAAAACCAGATGAGAAAAACCAGTTTGCTAAAATCGAGCAGTGTGTGCAGGACATAAGAGATTGGATGTTAATTAACTTCCTTCTCCTTAATCCTGATAAGTTCTATTCATAGGATCTCAAGCAGCTAGAAGTAAGCTTTCTGATCACACTGTAAGTTTAAATGACCTTTCTGTTCCATCAAGTGCAACAGTGAAAGACCTTGGTGTGATTATAGATTCCAACCTTTTATTTGAACCACATGTAGCTAATGTTATCAGGACAGCATTCTTTCACTGCAGAAATATTGTCAAGATAAGAAATATATTGTCACGAAACGATGCAGAAAAACTAGTTCATGCTTTTAGTCAAGTATTTTTGTAAATAGGCCTTAGGTAAAGGAGCAGATTTGGGGGACTCATAGACGTAGAGTATTCTGGTGAACTGGTATGTTTAGATGCTGTCCTCCCCACTCTCATTGTTCACTCAGGTTTGTTGACGGTGAGGTGATTGGTTGCTTTACATCTCAGTTCCTCCTCATGTCTGTGTTTCCTTCTGGCTCTCCCTTTTAGTTATGCTGTTATAGTTAGTCCTGCCGGAGTCCCTGCTTGCACTTTGCACTAAATATAAATTCACAATATACATTGTTTGACCATACCTAACTGCCATCTCTCCTTCTCTCTCCTCTTCTCTCTCTTCCTCTCTCTTTCTCTCTCTCCCTCGCTCCTTTTCCCTCTATCTGTCTCTCTGTCGATCTACACATGTCGCTCGTGAGCTGCCAGTGATCCAGACACCCTCTGCCCCCTGGACCTGTCTGACTCGTCCTGGGGTCCTGCTTCTGGTTGCATGGATGCCCTGTGTGGTCTGCCTGGGACGCGTGTGGTGACTGGGGATGGTTCCACTTTTCCACGAAGACGTTCCTGTCCTTGGCTTCAGGCGCTCGATAGTTCAGACTGGAGTTTCCTACAGTCTACCTGAGCCTCCAATAACCAACTGGACTTTATTTTAACTTAAACACATCTCCTGTTATACTGAACTGTCACAAGCTATCGGAGGGTAAGCACAGAAGCCTTAGCAGTTAGCCCGTGTAGCGTGGATGTTAAATCCAAACGCGGAAACAACGCGAGTAGGCAGGATAACCACGCAATTTATCTAAGAACTCTCTTACACGAAGAGCTAGGATCTACACAAATAAATCCACGTTCTAGCAACACACACTCAATCAAAGAAGCAACCCAAATCGGTGAGTACTCCCAGAATAGTCGGTGAAGCGTCAGGGCATGGGCATGGGCGAACTCAATGACTGAGCAATGTGAAGCGCCATCTTGTTTCCTTTTATGCTTCCTGAAATGCGACCGTATTACTTCCAGGTCCTAGTGCCGGTCGTGTTACGAGTGTGCATGACATGAACTTCCAGTCTCACATAGTATGACTGCAGATTAATCCCTGCTATCTTAATTCTTTTGATTGTGTAAAGCTGCTTTGTGATAATATCAATTGTTAAAAGCGCTATACAAATAAAATTTAATCAAATTGAATATAAATTCAATTGAATTCAGTTTTATTTATTATTTATAAAGCACTTTCATGGTTATTGTCGCAAAACAGCATTAGTGAATAAAAACTGAAAATATTGTGATGTATCAAGAGCCACAGTATCCAGGGTAATGCCAGCACACCATCAGGAAGGTTGAACCACATCCAACAGGAGACACAAAAGGAAGCTGTCTGAAAGGGATGTCCAGGAGCTACTGTAACCCGGATTGTATCCAGAAAAACATAAAATCACAGCTTCCCTACTCACTGCAGAATTAAATGTACACCTCAACTCTCCTGTTTCTACCAAAACTGTTGATTGGGAGCTTGAAGCTGCTATAGCCAAACCTTTGGCCTCTCGTGCCGATGCCAAACATCAATTTAAATGGTGCGAGCAGCGAGAATCTTGGGCTGTGGACATTGTGAAACATGTATTGTTCTCTGATGAGTTCTCTGACTTTTCCACATCTGGGAGAGTTACGATTTGGACAGGACCCAAAGAAGCGTACCATCCAGACTGTTGCATGCCCAGAGTGAAGCATGAGGGTGGATCAGTGATGGTTTGGGCTGCAATATCATGGCATTCCTGAGGCCCACTACTTGTGCTAGATGTCAAGGACTACCAAACCATTCTGAAGGACCACGTGCACCCAATGGATCAAACATTGTATCCTGAAGGCGGTGCCGTGTATCAGGATGATAATGCACCAATACACACAGCAAGAGTGGTTTGATGAACATGAAAGTGAAGTGAAATCTCCCATGGCCTGCACAGTCACCAAATCTAAATATTATTGAGCCATTTTGGAGTGTTTTGGAGGAGTGAGTCAGAAAATATTTTCCTCCACCAGCATCACGTAGTGACCTGGACACTATTCTGCAAGAAAAATGGCCACTGTGCAGTACTTGTATCTGTCATTCCCAAGACTAATTGATGGTGTATTGGCTGCAAATGAAGGCCCTACACTATTATTGTGGTCTAAAACCAGACATTTCAGCCCCCTTTATATATATATATATATATATATATATATATATATATATATATATATATATATATATATATATATAGGCGACTGAAATGTATATATATATTTAAATTTATTTCAATTAAGGTTATTTCAACATAACTGGGTTTTTCTGTGCTTTCCTAAAACTAAATATTGAAACAATTCCCCCCAATCTTTGTCAAATGTGAACTGCTCCAGATAGAAATAGGAAGAAATCTTGAATAATTGATAGTAATTCATTCTGGAAACGGGCTCGTATTCCAAAAACACTCCTAAACCAAATATACTTTTCCCATAAGAAATCATGCAAACTCAAATTATTTGTTCTACAGCCCAAAACAATAAATACATAAAAATAATTAATACAACATATAAAGTAAAAATAAAACAAATTAACCTGCACTTAACATTTTAAAAAAGTACAAATAAATCCAGAAAGTTAATTGTTTCCGTTTGTGCGCGCAGGCGCCGTGTATTTGTATGCGTGTGTGTGTGTGTGTGGAATTAGCCCCTCGCCTCGTTTTAAACAGTAAAACTCCTTCTCCCCCCCCCCCCCAACTCGATTTTTAAGTTTCACAACTAACATACATAATGCAAACACTGTCTTAACGTGGAAAAATAAAGAAATCTCTCTAATGATACTCGCGTTGGCATATTAACGGGATCACTGCTGTAAAGTAAAACTAAAAAATAACAAATGAACCAGCATCTTACCTTTGACAGAGCTGAGTTTTCTGTGTAAATAAAGCGCATGTGCAGCCGAGGAGAGAGAGAGTGTGTGTGTGTCTGTGTGAGTAAGTGTGTGTGTGTGTGTGTGTGTGTGTGTGTGTGTGTGTGTGTGTGTGTGTGTGTGTGTGTGTGTGTGTGGCACAGTGTCAAATTACGCGCGTACACACAGAAGAGAGAGGGAGATGTTGATCATAAGAGATGAGCACTAAGACGCAACAGGGGACTCTTATTTTGACACAGGGGAGGCAGCAGGGGAGACGATTACCCATAATTCCCGCAGCACAAGAGAGAGAAAAATCACTGGCTCAGTTGTGATCACTTGCCGCTTGGTGTCAAAATAAGAGTCGCATGCGTGATACATGATACTCGGCGCTCGTAAACTAATACTTGCTACTAAACCGATTAAAAATGTATTAAAAATCTTTGCTCGGTTTGCGGAACACTCATAAACCACGTTACTCGCAATCCGAGGTTCCACTGTAATATTATTATAAAAGATTTCCTTCATGAATTATGAATTGGCTATTTTTTGGGTACCAATGTACAGTAGTTTGGTAAGTGTGTGTGTGTGTGTGTGTGTGTGTGTGTGTGTGTGTGTGTGTGTGTGTGACAGAGAGACAGATAACCTTACCGTATATTAGCAGTATAACCAAAAGAATTAGACCCCTCATTGTGTATGACTCTGTCAAAAATAAAAGTTTAAGAATATAAACACACAAAATGGGGGCCAAAAGATGTAAGCAAACATTTTTGTTTATTATGCCCTTCTTTTAAACTTTTCTTTTGATTGAATTATGGTGGCAATGTGTAGTATTATGCTTCCTCAATAGATGTCACTAGTCACACAATTGTTGATGCTGTCATGTGACTGGTCAATGTGTCAATACTGTCATGTGAGGTTCAAGTATGTATAAGCATTTTTGGGCCCCTCTATATATACACACACACACACAATATCTTCTCCACAACCTGCTCCAAATGCTTTTGTAGGGGAAATATATATTTACGAGGATCTTCTTCTTACATATTGCATTAAGAATATAGACACGTGTGTTCTGTCCTACTCTGTAGTTAATAGCCAAACTGTTGAATCTAATAAGCCACAAGGAATGCACATTTATCACAAGCACAAGTTTCTCAGATTATCCACACAGAAAACATTTTCTTTTGCTATATTTTCTTCTCTCTTTCATTTATATTTCAACTTATTCATATAGTACTGGCACACGTTAATATGAACATTAAGATGTGCCAGTAATTTCATTTAATTACCCGCTTAGATAAGATAATAATGGTCATAGATTTTTTTTTCACATTTTGCTTTATTAATCACTTTAATGTACACTTTAATATTCTTTCATATCTTGTCTGCTTGTATCATTTGTATAAAGCGCTCTATCTATCTATCTATCTATAATCTTTAAAACATTGGTACAGTGTTTTTAATTAAATAAGACAAGAAAAAGAAAAAAAAAGACCTGTGACTTTACCTCCTTGCCTGCTTGCACAGCAAACTCAGCTTGGACGTCTCTCTGTCTCTCTCTCTTTCTCTATTTTTTGACTCTTCTGAGTTTAGAGGTACATCTGAGTACTGATGCTACTCCTACTCTTCCTGCATCCTAAGCAGCTTTCCTGTACTCAGTATCTTTTATAGTTTTTGTAAGTGGGTGGGCCCTGAATTGTTTCCGAAACAATGTGCAAAACCAGTTTTTAGGTATGTACACAGTTTTCATCCTTCCGTGTATGCCAATTTACAAAATACAAAATACTTTAAATACATGTTGTACCAGATAATTTGTGACATTTAATTTTAATGTTCTTTTATGAACTAATGCTCAATTATTCTTAAATGTCATTCTATAATTTGGGGTACACAAGGAAAAAAAGTAAAAAAAAATAATAATAATTTTTCAATAGAACAAATATTGGTTCATGGAAATAACTTCAGTGTAACATATCTGCTAGATGCGAAGCTTAAACATTAGTAATTTATTAGGTAAATGAATTTGCTTAAGTTATTAATTAAATAAAATGATTTGTCTTAATCCCAAATGACCCACTTCAAATGACCTCTGTGGCATACATTTTGATCAAACCTGCTGGCCAAATTGCTGCAATTCCTCCATATATTCCCAGACACCTCCCAAGGTCATGGTGTCCTTGTAATGAGACTGCACATCTGTAGAAGTGGATTTATGATCAGAATCTTGACTTAATTATGTTTTAGCCTTCACCACACTAAGCTTTTCCTCAGTGAGGATGATTCCTATCAACACACGATTGAACTCAATCCAATTGACTTTTATTTTGACTTTTTGTTTGTAACTGAAACCTGGCTTACCCCAAGGGATTTCAACCTGCTTTCTGGACATTGTTTTTCAGATTTTCACATTTTTTTCGATGTCAGGTTAAATGCCTGTTATCGGAAACATACCTGAGCTTTGCATTCCAGTTACTAATAGTGAAAATTTTAGGTTAACTTCCTTGTTGGAGATTATTTCTTCACATCATAAAATTGGGGTTTTATGCTTTTTGTGTGCTAATGTTGTCAACATCATTAATTGTAGCATCACCAGGGGATCTGTCCCGTTTTTGTGATTTATTCCATTTAACCACTTATTAAAAAGCCTAAATTGGACCAGGCCTCTTGAAGTATCAAGGCCAATCTTGAAACTGCTGTTCTTGTCTATTCCCACTGTTGTCACAGTTATGTGAAAATGATATTCTGGTTAAGTTCCAGTCAGGCTTTAGTATGCATAACAACACAGCTTTGCTCTTCTTAAACTGAATGATGACCTATTGCTCTCACCTAATTTGGTTTACTGTGACATTTTAATTATTCTTGACCTCACCACTGCCTTTAATGCAACCAATGACAATACCCTTAATCATGAGACAGAATGGCTATTCATAATTAATCATTGTCACATTTCTTTATTTGCTTTCTTGTACAGTATCTACTCAGTGATGTAGAAAAAATCTTCATTTTGTTGATTTGAAGAAATAAAATGTAGCTTCATATTGTTTCGATTCATCAAACATCAGCCTTGTTCTGGAACCACCGCTCCAGCAGGTTTGGTTGCATATTTCATATGCAAGAAGAAATACGTGACTACGATCTTAACCCTTTTGTCTCTCTTCACTGCTGCAACTTTTTAAAACATTTTTTTAAATCATGTATTTTGTTTTAACTAAACATCTCAAGTGTGTGGGTGTATGTGTGTGCCCTGCAATGGACTGGCACTCTGTCCAGGATGTAAGATTGTGAAAGATTGAAACACAACACGGACAGATCAAAAGACAATGCAGGATGACTCAGAGGCAGTTATTGAGGAATAAAGGTTTAAAAAAAATGTTGTTTAAGATGACATAATTACCAGATCTGATACACCAGTACCAGACTGTACCTGCTTAATTTTACCCACACTACTCACTCATTTAACAAGGAGATTTATGTTTTGTATCATCCTTTGTAACAGTCGTGTTTTATGTGACCCTTTTTGTGCTGCTGTAATGTTAATTGGGCTGTTGTTCCCTTTCAAAAGCTACACTCGATGCTGCGTGAAAACGCTATGGGAACATCCCTTTGTTCACCAGGTGGAAAAGCACGTGTGTCACACTCGCCAAACTTTGGCTTATATAACCTCAGTCAGGTTACATCATCTGATGTGGTACACCTGTAGGTTATAAATAGGAATGGGCCGGAAACATCCTCAGATCTTTTTGTCTTCAAGGACCGCTTTGTTTGTGCGCGTGTGTGCAATAACTTTTCAAAGAAAAACAGAAAGCGAAAATAGAAAGTGTCATATTACTCATCAGAAAGATGGCAGAGTTAGAAAGGAGATGTGTGCCTACTCGTGAAAGATATCTCGTGGAGGGCGATCTCCACGCTTTCTGTTTTGAGTGTTTGAGAGAGCACACTATCCTCGGGCTTGAGGGATGATGTGAGCATTGCAAGCTCCTCCCTATTAAAGTCCTTCGTGCTCGGCTCGCCTTCTTTAAAATGAAACCGCATTCCTGAGGTTCATGTGCTGATCTGGTGGAAGCGCATGGGGCGGAATCCTCATTTTCTCTTGCTCTCTTGCCGGAGCATGAGCCTTTACCGTCCACTTCTCAAGCACACTTTGGCGCTTCTTGTGAAGGGGCAGAAGAAACTTCCTCTCTCGCTTCGGCGGAGATGGAAACTGTCATTTCAGAGTGCTCCTCTAGCGAGGAGTGAGCATATTAGGAGTTATTAAAGGTGGTAACAGCCACCAAATGCTTACACCTCGATTGGCTGCAGGAGCAGCAATCCCCTCTCTCTCCCCTTTCTTGGCGATATCGACGACGAGTTAACTCATCCCGTGTTTTTGTGCCATTGACATTGATTTATTCTAATGTTGTTGATGCGAAGGCACGGGGTTATATGATGATGCCCCAGATTGAAGAGATGCTTGTGGGCTATCTCTCTCCTGGGACATCATCCCCCCTGAAAAAGCCCACACTCCACATCAAGCCATGTAGATTGACATCCCATGTGACACCCAAATGTGACACCCAAACCGGTTGGTCCATCCAGCATACGACCTCCCTCTGACCCGGGACTTCCTGTTTGATCCTTTGTTTGCATTTTGCCATGAGGAAAATGGTGGCATGGACAGATTTCCCAAACTGGGGACGAGATTGTGCCTTGTAGCCATGCTTGACTGTTGTATAGCAATGGTCCAGTGTCCTTTCGTCACTGGCAAGGTGATGTGTTGATAGAAGTTCGGCGCTGTGCATTTGTTAAAGTCCCACACCTCAATAAGCATCCCAGTGTTGATGTGGAGTGTGGGCTTTTTCAGGGGGGATGATGTCTCAGGAGAGAGATAGACCGCAAGCGTCTCTTCTATCTAGGGCATCATCATATAACCACGCACTTTCGCAATGATATTCGAATAAGTCGAAGTCGATGGTATGAAAACACGGGATGAATAAGGCTTACTCCATCAAAGAGTTAACCATGGAGGTCACTAAAGAAGAGAGTCGTTGAGGCACCTCCCCCTGACCACCCGACAGAAACCTGTCGTCTAATTTTGAACGCTTAGGGGAATCCTGCTTCTGCGGCCAGATATGCAACCGCTCGACCGCACGTGTTATTATAAGTAATTCCTCATATGCTCTATCATCACTAGAGAAGTAATAATAATAATAATAATAATAATAATAATACATTTTATTTATAATGCACTTTATATTTGAGGCAAATCTCAAGGTGCTACAAATTATTTCAACTCAAAAGCTCTAATAAAAAGGTAAGTTTTAAGACCAGATTTAAAATCATCAACAGTCTGTGGCATCCTCAGATACTCAGGGAGAGCGTTCCACAGTCTAGGTGCCGCCGAGCAAAAAGCCCGATCTCCCATGGTATGAAGCTTGGTCTTTGGAGGTTTCAGACACTGTCTGAATCACTGTCTGGTTTGGGAATTGTACCATGTCAGAACGCAAGACCCTACAGCGGATAGTGAGGACAGCTGAGAAGATCATCGGGGTCTCTCTCCCCTCTATCAAAGACATCTACACCACACGCTGCATCCGCAAAGCCACCAGCATTGTGGCTGACCGGACACATCCATCACACACACTCTTCACTCTCCTGCCATCTGGAAAAAGGTACCGAAGCATTCGGGCCTCACATCCAGACTATGTAACAGTTTTTACCCACAAGCCATTCGTCTCCTCAACACAAAGAGACTGGACTGATAAACACACGCACACACACACACACACACACACACACACACATACACATACACAAATCACTAAAACAGACGAACTAAATAACATCGGGACTGAACTGATAAACACACACATGCACAATCACACTGATTTACAACCACCTTCATTTGTTCATACCCACCTATCTGAACTGCTCTTTGCAATATTTGCACAATATTTTATTTCACTTTGCGGTTTTGCACACAATATTTTTGAACACAATGTAAATTGTTTACTTGCTGCTCTCTCCACTACCTCAACCCATACAGTACCTTATCACTAAAAAGGTATTTCTTAACTGTAACGTGTTACGTTGTTGTGTTGTCATGTAGCTCTTCGTTTGCACATTTGCACGTGCACTTTGTTGTCTGTTGTCTGCTGTCTTTGTTGTCTCTTTTTTGTATAGAAATTGATAGTTTTTTAGGTTAACTTAAAAATGTAAAAATCTGCGTTGTGTTGTTAATTTATGTCGTTGCATGTATGTAGCACCTTGGTCCTGGAGGAACGTTGTTTCGTTTCACTGTGTACTGAACTGTATATGGTTGAAATGACAATAAAAGCCTACTTGACTTGACTTACTTGACTTGACGATGACCTGAGACAGAGCGCAGGTTTCGTGAAGATGTATGTGAAGTGATAAGTTCTTTGAGATAGGGAGGGGCATCACCATAGATGCACTGGTGGGTAAGAAGGGCAACCTTGTATTCAATTCTGAATGAAACAGGCAGCCAATGAAGAGATTTGAGGATGGGCGTAATATGATCATATTTACGTGCCCGCATCAGGATCCTAGCAGCGCAGATTTGAATATATTGCAGCTTTTGGAGCCTTTTTCTAGAAGTCCCAATGAGGAGAGCATTGCAGAAGTCCAGCCTGGAGGAGACAAACGCATGAACTAACTTTTTCGCACCTGCAAATGTAAGTGCTGGATGCAGTTTAGCAATGTTCCTGAGGTGAAAAAAAGATGTCTTACACAGATGTTTGATATGAGCCTCATACGTCAAATGAGAGTCCATTATAACCCCGAGGTCAATAACAGATGTCGACAGTGGGATATTCTGACCGGAAAAGGTGATGCTAGTGATGTTGGATGTCCTAACCTGGAGTGGGGTGCCTACTAAAATAGCTTCAGTTTTAGAACTGTTCAACTGCAGGAAAGTGGGTGATGGCGGAGTAGATGAGGAGGTTGAGTTTATCCTGAGGTAAAGCTGAGTATCATCAGCATAGCAATGAAATAAAATTTTGTGCCGGATGATGACACAGCCCAGAGGAAGCATATACAATATAAACAACATAGGACCGAGCACTGAGCCCTGAGGAACACCACAGGTAACACTGTGTAGCGGATTTAGCGGCTCCCAGGGCAACATGCTCCGTTCTTCCGGTGAGATAAGATCCAGTTGTAAACAGGGTCGGAGAGACCTACAGTATGACGTAATCTGTGAAGAAGAATGGTGTGATCAAGGCCGAGGTTAAGTCCAATAGAATGAGGAGTGATGGAGAGCCAGCATCCGCCGACATCAGCAGGTCATTCGTGACTCTTACCAGAGCTGTTTCCACGCTGCGGAAACCAGACTGGTATTTCTCAAACAAATAATTTTGTTTCAGATGAGACTGAAGCTGTGCAGCCACGACTTTTTCCAGCACTTTTGAAAAGAAAGGGAGGTTAGAAATAGGCCTGTAGTTTGCAAGCACTTCTGGATCTAAGGTGGATTTCTTAAGAAATGGCCTGATGACAGCAGTTTTCAGTGAAGGGGGAACATAGCCAGACTGGAGTGAGTGATTTATGATCCTGATAATCAGGGGACTTATAGCACAGAGGTTGGATTTAACCAGAACTGCTGGAAAAGCACAAATTTGATAGTTTCATCTTTCTGATAATGACCTCAACCTCTTGCTGCGAAACGTCAGAAAAACAGCTGAAATGTTGAAAAGTCCCTGGCCGTCGGTCATCCATCAAGTCAGGCAGTGCAAAGGAACTGGATATTGATGAGCGGATGGTGTCCACTTTGTTCCTGAAAATAGCAATGATGTTATTGCATCTCTCCTCTGTAGCTTCCAGATGAGACTGAAATTGCGGTTTCAGGAGGCGATTAATAGAAGAGAACAGTTGCTTTGAATTTCCAGAGTTATTGTTAATGATATTTGAGTAAAACTGTGATCTTGCAGCTCTCAGCGCACATGCATAGGCCTTCTGATGTTCTCTATAAACTTGCTTGTGAACAGCGAGTCCTGGTGCCTGTAAACGTCGCTCAAGAACACGCCCAGCTGTCTTCATCTTCCGCAATTCACACGTATACCAGGGGGGCGAACGTGAGAAGCAGACCGTTCTATGTATGACAGGGGCATGGAGATCGAGGAGACTGCTGAGGGATTTGTTGTAAAAGTCCACTGACTCGGTGACTGAGGAACATTCAACAGAGGAGAGATCCTGAAGATCTTTGTTCAGAGTGTCTGGGTTGATCTTTTTCAAATTTCTGTAACATATTTGCTGTTTTGTTTTAGTGGGGGAACAAGGGAGTGACAGCTCCATTGAAATGACATTGTGGTCAGACATCCCCAGATCATACACCAAAAGGTTGCTAATAGGGACAGAATTTGTAATAACCAGATCCAGGATATGACCTCTGGAATGTGTAGGAACATGAACATGTTGTTGAAGACAACTCAGCTGCCAAATGGCAGGAGGGGGTGTCTACATGAACATTAAAATCACCAAGTATAATAGTGCTGGAAGAAGTGGTACAGAAAGATGTAAGAAAATCATAGATCTCTGTGATAAACACTGGGTTTGGTTTAGGGGGTCGATAAATAAGCAGTATTGTGATGGGAAGAGAGACTTTACATTTAAATGCAAGGCATTCAAATGAAGACAGCGTAGGCACAGGAAGGGGACACAGATCCAGTTTCTGCCGGTATAATACTGCTAAACCACCACCACGTTCAGTGCTGCGAGCTTTCTCCATTAACATTTTCGGCGATGTATATTTCTGTAATGGCCGTAATACACTGAGAGTGGTGATCTCGGAAATTTTCCCGAACTGTCTGACAGAAATCTCGCGGTGCTTCTCGCGGTGTATTACGAGCTACAAACACCTGGAGCGTCATTGCTCTGATGATGTGTTTGATGAGCGACATCGGTCCATACAGATGGAATACTTCTCAAGGTACTTCTATGGACGTTGCGTGTTTGGCGCAGAAGTCCGAGTTCTTTTATGACAGCAATGCACGTTGGAATGGAATAATTGTTGTGACTTAACAACTCCGGGATAGTGTACTTGAGCTCCATGCCGGTCTCCGAAAAGACTTTCAGTGCTAGCTATCTTCCAAACACGGAAATAGCCAAACAACTGCAGAGGCAGAGAACCAGGCTACCAGACGTCTTTGCAGTCGGTAATTCCCCCATGCTGTAAAGAGTCCATCATTGTTCCTGTTCCAAAGAAACCCCATCCTGCTTCCCTGTAGCCCTCACATCAGTGGTGGTGAAGTGCTTTGAACGGCTGGTCAGAGACTTCATCCTCTCCTCACTACCTGAAACACTGGATCCACTACAGTTTGCTTACTGTTGAAACCGCTCTACAGATGACGCTATCTCTCATCACCTCCATACATTTCTCCCTCACCTGGACACTAGAAGGGGGAATTATGTTAAAATGCTCTTTGTCGACTACAGCTCAGCATTTAATACCATAATTCCCTCTACACTCACCACCAAGCTGGAGCACCTGGGACTCAGCTCATCTTTGTGTCAGTGGATCTCCAACTTCCTAACTGGCAGACCACAGGCAGGATGGGTGGACATGTCTCACCCTTCCTCACTCTCAGCACTGGAGCCCCCCAGTGTTGTGTTCTGAGCCCCCTGCTGTACTCATTGTACACGCACGACTGCATAGCCTCTACCAACTCCACCACCATCATCGAGTTTGCTGACGACACGGTCGTGGTGGGCCTGATCACTGACAATGATGAGACGGCCTACCCGGAGGAGATTGGAGATCTGGGGAACTTGTGCCAGAGGAACAATCTCCTTCTAAATGTCAGCTAGACAAAGGAGTTGATAGTGGACTTCGGCACAAAGCAGGAGAGAAACTACCAGACCCCCATCATCAACGAGAGCCCAGTGGAGAGAGTGAACAGCTTCAGATACCTCGGTGTCCACATTAAGCAGGACCTGTCGTGGTCCTGTCACATCAACACCGTGGTGAAAAAGGCACGCCAGCATCTCTTCCACCTTAGACACTTGAGAGACTTCAGACTACCCTCCAGGGTGCTCAGGAATTTCTACTCCTGCACCATAGGGAGCATCCTGATGGGAAACATCACAACCTGGTTCAGAAACAGCACCTTGCAGGACAGACGAGCTCCACAGAGGGTGGTGCGATCAGCTGATCACATCATCCACACCGAACTCGCTGACAGAAACTCAATCTGCAGCAAGCGGTGCTGGACCAAGGCCAGGAAGATCGTGAAGGACCTCAGCCACCCCAGCAATGGACTGTTCTCTCTGTTGAGGTCAGGAAAGCGATTCCGCTTCCTGAAGACAGAGAGACTGAGGAGGAGCTTCTTCCCGCAGGCGATACGTTTTCTTGATCAGTACACCACACAGTACTGATCCATTTTGCACATCCACACATGTGTTTCTTCCACTCACTCTGGACATTCTGGACATTCATTGATGCTAGTGGTTACTGCACACCTGCACATTCATGGACATTACTTACTTATTCTATTTTATTTTTGTTTCCCTGATGCACATAAGTCACTTAAATAATTTTAAAAATGACACTTTCAGGCATATTTGCACACCCCCTAGACATTTCTATTTATATTCAACTTCATTCCCACACAAAATTTCCATAAATTCCATATTTTCTATATTGTACAGGTAGGTTTTTCTTATTTTTTAATATTTTTCTTATATTGTATATTTTGGATTTCTTTTTGTATTGTACAGATATCTTCTTTCTTAGTTAAATTTACTTTCTATTTTCTATTTCATATTTATTTCCTATTAATAGACTTTTATTTTAAGGTCATGGGCAGTTGTCTAAGCATTTCACTGCATATTGTACTGTGTATGACTGTGTATGTGACAAATTAAATTTAAATTTGAATTTGAAAATGTGTCGATATAGGAACTAATACACAGGTTCATGATTTTGCAGAAGAGATTAGTTAAATTAGTTGATTCTCTTTAAGGGGAGTAAAGTATTCTGGGTTCCGATGTGATGTGGTTAGTTTATCATATGCATTGATTAAATTGTCTGGTTTCAAAGCCTGATTTTTTGGCGTAATATTTACGTTGTTGTTGTGGAGTTTTTTGCAGTGGTCTTATTCCTAGTTAATTTTGCTACAGTATTTAATAAATAAATAATTCTAGGATTTTTTTTTTGTTTGTTTTTTCTATAAGAGTGGAGAGATACATTGATCTAGCAACACTAAGCACTTTTTTATAGTTCAGGATTCTCTCTTTCCATGCTTCCTAAAACATAGCTTCCTGTTTTTGTATTGTTACCGCAAAAGTTCCTCAGTTGTATCAACATTTAAATTATACAGCTTTTTCTGTTTATACTAAATAATAATAATTACATTTTAATACTATTGGACTTTGGCCTTTTTTTTTTTAATTTTCTGCACTTTTTGGAGGATGCAAGTATCTCTTCGTCGAAGAACAAAAAGCAGAATACATCTCCAAACTACAAAACTCCGACTCAGGTACGTTATCATGTCTAATATTCAGCTCATTCAGTGTGTAGAGTGCAGGATGTTCAGACATTCTTCCTCCGTTATTAGTGAGGAGCTTATTTGTGATAGGTGTGTATTAAGCACTATTCAGACGGGACTAGTTTTACTGGGGGACGTTTGAGTTAGAATTTTTTTCAGCCGACGTCCATCATTTCATGTATGGATTCGGACGGGACTAATATCTAGGTGTTTATTACGGAGGTGGGCGTGTCTGTGTTTTACATGTGGGCGTTGCACAAGACCACATGTTTGGGGATGAGGATTTCTACTGGAGTGTAGAAAGCAGAAACTCGAATACCGGTGTGCTAGAGATTGTACGGTAGTTCACGTTGACCAAAACACACAAGAAAACGCATTTTCGGCAAACACAGACATTCGCATTCAGACGCGATTAGATTTCTCAGAGGACCGCCGGGTTTGCTGAAAAACAGCAGGTCATTTGCTCTAGAATTTTTACAGAGGTCGTGTGAGAAAAAGACAGACATGGCAGATTCGGACGGGATTAAAATCACAAAGTACCTCTGTGAAACAGAAATTTCTCTAACGTCCCCCAGTAAAACCAGTCCCGTCCGAATAGTGCTTCAGTGAGCACAGGTTTCTCTCCTCAGTCATGAAACCTCTGAGAAATCTGAAAGAGCTCTAGTTATAGGAGACTCTATACTGAGGAACGTGAAATTAGCTAGACCTTTAGAGGCGCCAGTGGCAGTGGTTTGGTGTATGCTGGGAGCCAGAGCAATGGACATAGCAAGTAATCTTAGGGCTTTAGGACAGCATAGAGGTACATACTGGAGCTAATGATATACTCCTTCGTCAGTACCTTTGGAGCACCTTTGAGGGAAAAGCTGGCCTGTTAGGGTGGGATGGTGTCCATCCCACTTGGGAAGGTGCTGCTTTTATTTCTTGTAGTATAGCACATAGTCTCAGAAGAGGACTAGTTAAACCGTGACTACCAAGAGCCCAGGCCAGGGAACAGACAGACAGGCTAAACCAACCATCTGCTAGCTGCATAGAGTCGTCACTCAGGGTTCATCATATTGAGACTGTGTCTGTTCCCTGTGCTAAGCAAAAATTTAGAAAGACTCAAAAAGCCTGATTTAGTAATTTAATTATATTTAAAGCACACTGAATACACAGCGAGCACCTCTCATCTGTTAAATATTATATCTCTCACGTCTAAAGCAGTTATTGTTAATGAAACAGATCAGGAGTAGGGCTGCAACAACTAATCGTTGTCAACGAATTTCGTTATCGATTAGTTGGACTGCTCACGTTACTGAGGAGCGCAACCACAAGATGCACAAATACACAAAGATACACACAGATACACAGCCTCTCATGCAATGGAGGTTACAAAAGCGCCTGCTGGAAAAAGTGCGCGCCTATAGCGTTATATTCCTGCCACGCGGTTTGACATTTTGAGAGCAGACGAAGCACTCTATGCGCGTGCAGTGTCTCCACTGCGCGCTCAACAGCTCGATTCTGCATGTGCAAGGTCTCCCCTGCTCGCGCAACATGTTCTCGATTCTGGTTGCGCTCGTCTCTGCCTTCACGCGCAAGCAACATTTATTTTCTGTGCACGCTCGACTCTGCCTGTACGCTCGCTCAACTTTGTCCAGTGTTACAAAACTGCCACGAAACCAGCCAATCACAGACTTCCACACACGACTTCTGATTGGCTGTTCCTTCTCTATCAGCTGGCAATATCTGCAATTATTGTTAAAATGCTGTATTTTGCATACTCAAATGCTGTTATTTATTATTTTTTATTTTTTTTAGAAAGAGACAAGTCAGCATAAGTGAGTTCATTCAAAAAAGAAATCCCCCCCATGAACTCCACAACAAGCAGCCACTATAACAGACGCCATCCAATATAATAAGAGTACAACAATTGTTTAGTTTTATTTATTTATTTATTTATTTTGATATTTAGAGGAGTTTTACAAAAACAAACTTTGTCTTTAATTTAAGGTTTAAAATTTCAAAATTAAAGATCATTAAACTCTATATGTGGCTTGTGCATTTTTTAAAGTTTCGTTTTATACATAACTAATACCCTGATTTATGGTTTTATATAGTTATAAGCAAAACATCAAATTAAAGAAGCGTTGAGTTTTTATCTGATTAATCGAAAAAAATTTCGCCCAACTAATCGATTATCAAAATAATCGTTAGTTGCAGCCCTAATCAGGAGTTTGATATATTTTGTTTAACAGAAACCTGGATTAAACAGGATGCGTATGTAAAAAAGCACGGACACAAATTTAATGCATATGAAATTCTCTGTAGTAACATAAGTGTAGCTGTAGGAGTTTCTCTGTGAATTTGCAGATTTCCTTTCAAACCTGGTCGTTTCCATAGACGTTAATTGCTGGAGACTTTAATATTCATTTTGGGAATCCAGAAGACCCTCTGAGAACAGCATTTGACCACACATGCACTTTAAAACAGACTGCTCGAAAATTTTAATGCAAATGGCATTAAACTAAATTGTTAGAATTTAAAATAGCTTGGAAGGAGAGCATCCTGAACTATAAAAAAGCTCTAGTGTTGCTAGAACGATATATCCGTCCACTCTTATAGAAAATAACAATAAAATCCTAGATTTTTATTTAATATTGTAGGTAAATTAACTAAAAAAGTCTACTGCAGAAATCTCCACAAAAACAACATATAGTAGTGAGGACTTCATGGACCTTTTCAATAACAAAATCATAAATATTAGGCAAAAAAATCAGTGTTCAAAACCAGACAATTTAAGTGATACAGATGATAAATTAACAACATCACATCAGAAGATAGAATACTTTACTCCTCTTGAAGTACTCATCAACTCGTCAACCTGTGAATTAGATCCTATACCAACACATTTTCTCAAAGAGAAAGTACCAGCAATAACAGAACCCCTGTTGAAAATAATTAACTCTTCACTCAGCAGTGGATATGTTTCAAAATCTTTTTTTTTTTTAGTTGTATAATCTAGCAGTTATATCGGGCAGAGTCTGAGTGACGACTCTATGCAGCTAGCAGATGGTTGGTTTAGCCTGTCTGTCTGTTCCCTGGCCAGCGCTAAAAAGTGTTAACAACACAATCTTCATTATTTTTCAGTCTTACAAATTCAATTTTATTACTTGAATTTTGTCAACCTGAATTTGTAAGACTGAAAAATAATTAAGATACTTTTAAGATATTTTAACACTTAAACATATTTTTAACTGCAATTTAGTAACTTGAATATTTTTTATTTGAATTTTAAATGCTTGAATTACATTTTCATTTGAAATATTCAACCACAATAAATTGTAGTGGCAAAAATTTCAAACATTGTAAATGCTCTAAGGATTTTTTTTTCAGTTCATATCAAATTGCAGTGCAAAAAAAATAAAAACATTTTTATTGCAACAAGTTTTTTTCAGTTCATGTAATTCAACCTGCTATTCTGCTTTGAGGAATTTTGGCACTATTATACTTCCATAGATGTGCCTCTATTCTCCCAGAGACAGCTCTCTTTTTTATCAACAAATGTAGTCTTCACATTATTTATAATATTTAACTGTTGAAACACTCCAATTAACAGGGCACAACTTGGCAACCAAAAACATGTCAGTCACATGTTCCATGTCTTTGATTTAGCCATGTCATGTGTATTTTATATGTGTATTTTATATGGAGTTTTATAAGTACAGATGTACATATCAGGAATTGAAAGCTGATATTCTGATTAATTATTTCATATTCATCTCTAATGCAAATGTCTTCAGTCTGGTGTAAACTAAAGGGTTGGCCTTCCAACATGGGCCCACATGCCACACTAACCAGTTTGGTTACATACTTTACACATGAGAGGGAAATAGTGACTCCCTTTACAAAAACTTAGGGTTAGGGTTAGGGTTATATTCAAATGAGCTTTCAAAGATAATCATGTGTTAAGCAGGAATCAGAGGCTCTGTGTTTTTCCACATCCCTCTCTCTTTCATTCTCTCTCTCTTTCTATATACAGTGTACAGAACAGACCAAAAGTTTGGACACACCTTCTCATTCAAAGAGTTTGAATTTGTATTATGGCAAGAAAAAAGCAGCTAAGTGAAGAAAAACGAGCGGCCATCATTACTTTAAGAAATGAAGGTCAGTCAGTCGGAAAAATTGGGAAAACTTTGAAAGTGTCCCCGAGTGCAGCCACAAAAACCATCGAGCGCTACAAAGAAACCGGCTGACATGCGGACCGGCCCAGGAAAGGAAGACCGAGAGTCGCCTCTGCCGCGGAGGATAAGTTCATCCGAGTCACCGGCCTCAGAAATCACAGGTCAACAGCAGCTCAGATCAGAGAGCAGGTCGATGCCACACAGAGTTCTAGCAGCAGACACATCTCTAGAACAACTGTTAAGAGGAGACTGTGTGAATCTTTTGGTCTGTACTGAGTGTGTACATATATATATATATATATAGCAAACATTTAAACGATTGATGACGGTTGATAACAACTGTTGTGTATCAGATAATTTGGAACTATTTTTCACCATGATGGGGTGTGTCGGAGGGACATAATTTCAACGGTCAGATGGCCAAATGTTTGCTGGGATTTAACCAGCAAAAATGTAAACAAACATAAATCTTGGGAAATTATGAAACATTTTCATGACATGGTTTTTACATATTAATAAGTATTTTTTTATTACCAAAATTACATTTAATTAGATAACATTGTATTGTCTTTGTACAAAGTACAAGTGAAGTGCAGTGAAAATATTTATATCATATTGTGCTTCTGTGGTGAGAGAGAGTTTTGTACTTCCCTCCAGATTTCCAGTTATGCACCTGATAGGTAGGTGGAACTTATTTTCTTGGTGCCTGCCACACAGGTATGCGCTGTATCTTTTTACTTTAATGTTATATTATATTCTAAATTGATCAGCTGGCGAGGGTGCTCTTCCCATGTGTCTTTGGCCTTGCATTGCTCCAAGTGGCCCTTGCCCCTTCAGCACTGCTGTTTTGTTCCAGCTTAGAGTTTTGATGCTTCTGATGTTTCTTTTTTTGTTGTTCTGGAGGTTGCTTTGCAGCTAAATTTTCCTTTTTTCTTTTTTTAATTAATATTGTAATTATCAAAAAAATTGTCCTTGTTTATTTACTTTTTTTTCTTTTAGGAGCTGGGGATGGGGAGAAGGCAGGCTAGCTGCTTGTAGAGTGGTGTGTCTATGTTCACAAATTATGTATGGAGTGGTACTACATATTTACTAGTGTGAGTGGTTTGGCGCACGTGTGATTATTGATTGCCCGGGCAGGAGTGTAGCCCTGTACCTAGCCTGCCTCTCTATGGTTAAGCCCCCAGCTCCAGTCTTTTTTCATTTGTTTTCTTTGCCTGGGATATTTGTGTTGTATTTTAAACTGTAACATTGATTTTGTCAGATTCTGGGAAATTTGCTGTATGAATAAAGATTTGTATTTGTTTTGTTTTTTTTGGTATCTATGTCCCTGTGTCCTTGTTGAGGGACACGAACCTGTGTGTCTTAATCTTTTCCTGGGTAATCAATCCTGAGAGATCCTATCAACATAGAGAAAAACAAACCCCACCATTTCGCCACACTTCCAACTGGAGATCCCTACTGTAACCAGCCAGGGAGACACATGACCAGGGAGACACGTGACCCTGGTGTGACCTTATGATGTATAAAATACAGTGGAACTTTTGGAACCACATAATTTATTAATCAGATTAATCTATCGATAAGAAAACAGTTCTTTAAATTGATTTTTAAACAAATAAAAATCACTAAACATGCTTCAGAATTTTACAAACAAAATAAAAGTTTTTAAAAAATGACTATTTGTAATTAAACAGATCGCATGAGCTCCACTACAATGTGCCTTTTAGGACAAACATTAAGCCAGTTCTCACAAAACTAATCTAATAACAACCAGAACTCATAAAGCACAGATGAACATGCCATTCATACAAGCTGATAAAACTGATACACTGATCAAATGAAAGATTTAAGCGAAGCAGCACGTGTAAACTCTCACAGTTAGCATGATGATGAAAACACATAATTCAAAGTTCAATCTGAAGGTTTAGCAGACAATATCAAAAAAATACTGTTGGGTTAAACTGAGTATTAGCTTTATTTTAAACGTTTATGGAAACCAATTCTGATTAAAAGGCAATAATTAGCTTAATCAGCACTGTCATGCAGTGTGTGTTTTTTTCTCAAGTATTTGACTGAATTTTTTTTTATTAACCCATGTTTAAGTTTTATAATTTTTTAATGAACTATCACAATGTGAATAATCAACCAGCTGTACAGTTTTTGTAGTGACAAGGGCGGAGTCTCCCAGCTCTGTGGCAGGTAATGGGACTGCAGGCTCCGCCCTTGCCTTACAGAAGCCCCGTCCCCAGCCAATTTCACAGTCAGACACTTCCTGTTTCGTGCCGTTCATGTCTGGGGAGGATTCCTCCTTGCTTTGTGAATTTGTGTTAAGGGTTTGATGATGAGAAGTGGGACACTCCAAGTTTCTCTTTCCTGCACATGAAATAAAATGTCATAATGATGTTAGCATAGAACCCTAGACTTTTTATTTCCTTCATTTATTAATCTTATAACATCATTTCTGAGATTCATACAGGCTATATCAAGTTTTTTTTTAAATAATATTCAGTACAGACCAACAGTTTGGACACCCCTTGTCATTCAGCGAGTTTTCTTTCTTGTGTTCTTTCTTGTGTTCTTCAGCCCAAACGCGTCTCTTCTGCTTGTTGTCTGTCCTTAGCAGTGGTTTCCTAGCAGATATTCTAGCATGAAGGCCTGATTCACACAGTCTCCTCTTAACAGTTGTTCTAGAGATGTGTCTGCTGCTAGAACTCTGTGTGGCATTGACCTGCTCTCTGATCTGAGCTGCTGTTAACCTGCGATTTCTGAGGCCGGTGACTCGGATGAACTTATCCTCCGCAGCAGAGGCGACTCTCGGTCTTCCTTTCCCGGGGCGGTCCGCATGTCAGCCGGTTTCTTTGTAGCGCTTGATGGTTTTTGTGACTGCACTCGGGGACACTTTCAAAGTTTTCCCAATTTTTCCGACTGACTGACCTTCATTTCTTAAAGTAATGATGGCCGCTCGTTTTTCTTCACTTAGCTGCGTTTTTCTTGCCATAATACAAATTCAACCTCTTTGAATGAGAAGGTGTGTCCAAACTTTTGGTCTGTACTGTATGTTCCATCATTAATTAATGAAATAATATTGAATCAGCAATGACTACATAATGTTGGCAAAACAATGAAATTAACATTAAATACACATACAGTGGAACCTCGGATGTCGAGTAATGTGGTTTACGAGTGTTCCGCAAACCGAGCAAAGATTTTTAATAAATTTTGAATCGGAAACCGAGCAAGTATTAGTTTACGAGCGCCGAGTATCATGTATCACGCATGCGACTCTTATTTTGACACCGAGCGTCACTCTTGCGCTGCGGAATTGTGTGTACTCGTCTCCCCTGCTAGGTCTTAATGCTCGTTTCTTACTTGCATAATCAACATCTCACTCTCTTTTTCAGCATCTCCTATGTGTGTGCGTGCGCGTACACCCTTTTCACCCCCCCTCCACGGCTTCGCAAACACACAGAAACTCTGCTCGTCTCTTACTTGTATTGTATAATCAACATCTCCCTCTTTCTTTCAGTGTCCCTTATGTGTGTGTACGCGCGTAATTTGACACCGACACACACACACAAACACCCTGACACACGCACAGACGATCTCTCGCCTTTTCACCCCCTCTCCGGCTTCACAAACACACTGAAACTCTGCTCTGTCGCGATTCTTTTCAAAGGTAAGGTGCTGGTTCATTTGTTTTGTTTGTGTTACTTTACCGCACTGATTCCCTTAGTATTTTTTCCTGTTAAAATGGTGTTTCCGCTGTGTTTATGTGTGTGTGTGTGTGTGTGTGTGTTTGTTGTGAAAATTAAAAAGTGAGGTGGGGAGAGGGAGGAGGAGTGTTACTGTGTAAAACGAGGCAAGGGAAGGGGCTAATTCCACACACACACGCGCACACACACACACACACACACACACACACATGGCGCCTGCGCGCACCAACGGAAACACTTATCTGTCGCTATTTATTTGTACTTTTTGTACTATTTGTATAAGGTAAAGTGCAGATTAATTTGTTTTATTTTCATTTTATAGATTGTATTAATTATTTTTATGTATTTATTTTTTGGGGCTGTGGAACGAATAATTTGAGTTTTCATTATTTCTTATGGGAAATGATGATTTGGTTTATGAGTGTTTTGGAACATGAGCCCTGCTCGTATTCCAAGGTTCCACTGTACTGTAAATCGCAGTAAACACCACAAAATAACGTGCTAAATAGTTGATTTAGTAATTCACTTCAAAAAGTAGATTTCTTTACATTTTGATGATTACGGCTTACAGCATATGACAACCCAAAATTCAGTATCTCAGAAAATTAGAATATTGTGAAAAAGATCAATATTGGAGACTCAAATATGTTGCACCCTAATCAGCTATTTTTTTAAAACACCTGCAGAGTTTTCCTGAGCCTTTAAATGGTCTCTCAGTCTGGTTCAGTAGGCTGGCTGTTTACAGAGTGTTGTATCCAAGAACATTAATGGAAGGTTGTGGCAGAAGAAAGTCGACAAGCAACAGGGATAACCGCAGCCTTGAGATGATTGTGAAACCCATTCAAGAATTAGGGACAAATTTAGAAGGAGTAGACAGCAGCTGGAGTCAGTGCTTCAAGAGCCACCACACACAGACGAATCCAGGACACCTGTCAGAGGCTCTTACCTATGTCAAAAAGGACTGGACTGTTGCTCAGGGGGCCAAAGTCCTCTTTTCAGATGAAAGTAAATTTTGCACTTCATTTGGAAATCAAGGTTCCTGTGTCTGGAGGAAGAGAGAAGAAACAAAGAATCCAAGTTGCTTGAGGTTGAGTGTAATTATTGCACAGTCAGTGGTGGTTTGGGGAACCCTGTCATCTGCTGGTGTTGGTCCACTGTGTTTTATCAGGTCAAAGGTCAGTTCAGCCAGCTACAAGGACATTTTAGAACACTTCATGCTTCCCTCTGCTGACCCGCTTTATGGAGATGCTGATTTAATTTAGCACCTGCCCTCACTGCCAAAAGTACTAATACCTGGTTTAATGACCATGGTGTCCCTGTGCTTGATTGGCCAGCTAACTCACCCGATATACACCCCATAGAGAATCTATAGGGTACCGTAATAAGGAGGATGTGAGACACCAGATCCAACATCGCAGAAGAGCTGAAGGCTGCTATCAGAGCAACCTGGGCTTCCATAACACCTCAGCAGTGCCACAGACTGATCACCTCCATGCCACGCCGCATTGCTGCAGTCAGGTGGCCCCGACCAAGTACTGAGTGCTCTACATGTTCATACTTTTCAGTTGTCCAAAATTTTTGGGATTTCATTAGCTGTAAGCCATAATCATCAAAATTAAAAGAAATAAACACTTGAAATATATCAGTCTGTGTGTAATGAGTCTATATTTGAGTTTCACTTTTGGAATTGAATTACTGAAATGAATTAGATATTCTAATTTATTGAGGTGCAAATTTATACTCACAGCCGGGGACAAAAGTTTGGCACAAATATTAAGTTCCAAAGTCTGCTGCTTCAATGTTTTTAGATCTTTGTGTCAGATGTTACTCTGGTATACTGAAGTATAATTACAAACATTTCATATTACAACCATTTAAGTATTAAAGGACTTTATTGAGAATTACATTAAGTTTATGTAAAGAGTCAGTATTTGTGGTGTTGATCTTCTTTTTCATGTGCGTGTTTTTGTTTGTCCACCCACCTCTCGAGGATCGACCACAAGTTCTCAGTAGGATTAAGGTCTAACTAGTTAAATTATATTTGAACTATTTGATAGCTGCCATGAACATGGATTGTACACACTGCTTACTGTCTGAGATCCATTCTAGTCACCCGATGTTATGCAGTTTGGAAGTTGTGTAAATTAGCTACAAAGCACTATGTGATGCTGCAGAGTAGCACTGTGACTGCCACATTCATAATTCTGAGCAATGAACAATATTATTTACTTATTTTCCATCTTTATGTTGTTTAATATCCTAATGGTTAATTTCTTTGCCTCTTGTTCTTTGGATCACTAGCACTCGCACCAACAATTTCACTAGCATTAGCAATTTGTAGCATGCAGCATGTGTGCTATAAATAAAGGTTTTGAGGTTAACTTTACAACATTGTTTTGGGGTCATTCATTTAATATTATTCCAGTGTCATTCAATCAATTTTAGATGGCAAAAACCATGTTGACCAGATGTTCTTGTGTTTTGCGTGAATGATGTGACAATTCAATTCAATTACATTTTATTTATATAGTGCTTTTGGTCATTGTTAAAAGCGCAACCTAATTGTACAACTTAATTACAACTACGTGAGAATGTTAAACAGTGTTAGTGTTAATGTTTATATTAATCAGCTCCACTCGATTCAGCAGCATGAAAAATAAAAAAAATAAAATAAATAAAAGTAAAAAAGTAGAGTATAATCTTCCTTACCAGAAATACTGGTTAAACAGGAACATAAGAGTGTATTTCATCAATATAATTACGGTAATTGCTTTGGAAACTGACACGTAACGTTACAAACACCTTGTTGTGCTTTTGTAATATAAAAAGTTATTAAAACCACTTTAGTCACCAAGTGTCAACAAATAGAAAGTGCTTAAAAATGTTAATCAGTGTGGCACATCTAGGTTTGGCCATACTACCAGTCAAATGTTTGTGCACCCCTTATTCTAACTCCTGGTGGTTATTCCTATCTACACTGTTGTAGGATTACAAATTTATAAAATGTTCAATCGTGGTTCCAACAGTATAGTATATAAATTGAAAAGTTATGTACATTGGGTTTTACATTTTGAGGTAAAGATTATGGCATTCTAAGGACATCAAGTCTGGTAGCCCAGGTGTCTGAGACATTAACCTTTTGTCTTCATGTACTTCCTGACCCCTGGGTCGGGTCCAAAGGTAAATGTGAATGCTAATCTCAAGGCCAGGCTGCGCCTTTGTCTCTATGATAATGTGAAGGTCTGGGCGATGCTGTCAGGCTGATTAGATTAACACCTCTGCATTTGAAAGGCAGTGTTATGCTGATGGGATCAGGGCTGGGGAACTTCCGGTACCAGGCTGATTCCTGTTCTACACTATGCTTTGTTTAGATTGTCTCCACCTCTATGTATCCCTCCCCCTTGTAAAGTATAAACTCTCCAGAGCTGAGTTTTACTATAGACTTGGATGACCACAGCGACGCGCGGCGGGTTTCTCAATGAAGAGTAACTTCTGCTGGAAAGATATCCCAACATCTCCTGGTCTCTGATGCAACAAAGGAAAAAAAGTTCCCAACACTGTAAAACAATACTGAAGGCGTTTATCCAAAACACACAATAATCTCCTCTGAACAGTTGATATTGAGATGTATATCTGCTCCTTCTGCTCTGTAAAGCTTCATAACGGCTCTAATCTGAGGTGCTGCTTGAGGTTAATTGGTGATTTCTGAGGCTGGTGACTCTAAATGAACTTCTCCTCTGCAGCAGTAAGTTTTGCTCTCGCTTTCCCGGGAAGGTCTTCATGAGAGACAGTTTCATCATGGAGCTCGATGGGGTTTACAAACACACTCGACTCAATACTGTTCTTGTAAGACCTGTTCCAGAACAGTCAACCTTCATGTCTTAAAATGACATCTTTGTGTTACTTAATTACTCAATTTCAAATTCACTGAATTAGAAGGTGTGTCCAAACTTTTGACTGGTATTGTATCTGACTGACGCCTACATTGTTGTTGTTTCTCTCTCTCTTTCTTTCTGTGTGTGTGTGTGTGTGTGTGTGTGTGTGTGTGTGTGTGTGTATGTGTGATGCACATTCGTCTTGTACAATGGGCATCCCTGAGGACCTCCCTAAAAGAGGAACAGAAACGTATCTAAATGTATGTGTGTTTGGGGTCAGGACCTTTTTAAACCAACCACAACTTATGACATCACTAAAAATAGATGCTGGATAAACGCCTCGCCTTATATCGACATGCACTGCAGAGTGAGTGAGTGTTTTTGTCTGCGTGTGTGTATGTGTGGGCATGCATGTGTGTCCTGCCCTTTACCACATGCACGTTGTCTGTAGATGATGAGCCAGAGAAGCAGGACCAGCAGTGAGCAGCTCAGAACAACACTGAGACACACACTGAGCCACACAGCAACATTCCAGCACTGAACTGGAGGAACCGTACTCATCACCATCCCCGCCTCTGCAATAATAATAATAATAAAAGTAGTCTTGTTTAAATAATGTAGTTATAATAACTTCAATATTTGACTATGATCTGTTGTTGCATTTCCTTATGAGCATTGGTAAATCAGCAGACAGCCTGTCTATCTGTGTATTTATCTATGTCTGTATCTCCCTGGATAAATGTCGTCCTGTCTGCAAGCAAATGGATCAGCAGTGTTTGCCACATGGAAGAATTTGTATGGAACTAAAACCTCAACAGAGCCCCGACACTTCTCATCACCCTGAGAACACCACAGACAGAAGCATGGCAGCATCAGGACCATAGTCCCCCTGTCCACTTTCCCTGTTGACCACCGTCACAGTGGTGTATTGGTAATAACAGATAATGGCTGATTTTGTTTCTAATCGATTTAAGTTTCAAAGTTTGTTTAAAAAATGTACTGAAAACATATCAGTATCATGTCAGTGCCTGAAACAGTACGTAAAACCTACAATGCTTTCTTTTTTCAGATATTTTGTGGTGGGGGGAATTTCCAACATAAAAAATGATAATGATTCAAAATTATCACAAAAGTAAAAGAAGTCATGAAATTTTCAATTTTGAATTAGCGAAAAGTGCCCTATGAATGGTTTTTCATATTCTTATTCTTCTTATTATTAGTATTAATAGTAGTAGAAATGTAAATGTCCAAACCCTGAAGGATTCTTTTCCAGGACTTTTTGATAGCTTCTTGGTCTTTTCGATGCTGTGTGTTACAGTCTGTTCTTCATCAAATTCTGTTTTTTTTTTTTCCCAGGACCATGTGCTGACCAAGTGACATTTTAATCACACACAGCTTAATTCTATTAAACTACTTCAAAGTCATTAGTCTCTCTCTCTCTCTCTCTCTCTCTCTCTCTCTCTCTCTCTCACCACATGTAAATTACTGTTCTATCTGGTAATATTTCTCTCTTCCTGTATGTCATTACTCATTTCATTTGCATTATATCTCTAAACTGTTGATCTTCTAAGTGTTCTATAGATTGTTTTTGTGTTTTCTAAACTTCTCAATTTAAAAGCAGTGAGTGTTTATATGTGTGTGTGTGTGTTTCAATGCTGAACCTCACCATCCTGTACCCTGCTATATTTATTTGAGACAGCAGCTGTATGAAGATCAGACCGTACTCACCAGTGACGACTTTCTGTTTTATGCAGACCTTCAGCAGAGAATCCCGGACAGATCCAGGAGGACACTGCTGTTTATCCATCACCCGTGAACACTGCCAACACTGCTAATGCTAATGCTAATTTTCTAAAAGAAAGGTGTTCACTCAGGTACAGGCTGAAACTGTACATCACGAACCAAAGCAGACACAGAAAAGGACGTAGACGGAGGAAAAAGAGAGAGTGACAAGAGAACGTTTCACTTCTGCTTTTAGGAAGGTAGGAACATATGAATCACT
Organism: Clarias fuscus; assembly: GCA_030347435.1. Lineage (NCBI taxonomy): Eukaryota > Metazoa > Chordata > Actinopteri > Siluriformes > Clariidae > Clarias > Clarias fuscus. The sequence continues at coordinate 206,947 of CM059217.1, forward strand.
GAGGTGGTCCCTAGAGGGAGAGATGGAGAGACAGAGGGAGAGAGAGAGGTGGAAAGAGTGGTGATGGAGTGAACGTGTGAACAGGAAGGACATAACAGTTACAGGGAATAAATAGATGTATAATTTTATAAACTCCATACACCATACATTTATCACAACCTGTACACATGCTTCATCAATGCTCTGACTCATCAGCATGACTGCAGCAGGATTCAGATAATAAATAACCGCAGTGTGAGGGTTTTAATCCCATCTGATTCACTTCAGTTTAATGTCTATACAGCATTTTAACTCTGGACACCAATCGGCTTCACAGAACTCAGGATGTAGATTATCATTATTTATCATTATTTAGATGGGAAGTAGGCAGTGAGATCTCTGAGATCTCGCACCACTGCCTACAACGCGGGACTTGCGTCTGGGGACATGGACCCGTACAAGGCTGCATCATACAATGTCCGGAAGGCGGTGAAAGAGGCGAAGCAGCGCTACGGGAGGAAACTAGAGTCACAACTCCAACAGAGTGACTCTAGGAGCCTGTGGCAGGGACTAAGAACAATAACGGACTATAAATCACGTTCATGACGAACGCGGACATGACTCTGGCAGACGAGCTGAACACCTTTTATGCTCGTTTCGAGGCTGCAGCTAAAGACGCTAGCGTTGCTAATGCTAGCAGTGCTATCGGCTGCAGACAGGAAGTCACTGCCAGCACCGGAAACGCGTTTATCATCTCTGAGCATGACGTGAGGAGAGCCGTCAAAAGAGTGAACACCAGAAAAGCAGCAGGACCAGATGGCATCTCAGGTAGAGTCCTCAGAGCTTGCGCAGACCAGCTAGCACCTGTGTTCACAGAGATATTCAACATCTCCGTATCTCAGTTGGTGATCCCCACATGCTTCAAAGAGTCCATCATTGTTCCTGTTCCAAAGAAACCCCATCCTGCTTCCCTCAATGACTATCGACCTGTAGCCCTCACCTCAGTAGTTTGCTCTGGTCCCATCCCAATGAGACGTGGCGACATAGCTTACAGCAGGTTATGGTCGCTGAACCGCTGGATGTCCAGGTGGTGCTCCGAAAACATCGTGGGCTACATAGACAATTGGAGGACCTTTGAGGGCAAAACTGGCCTGTTAGGGCGGGACGGTGTCCATCCCACTCGGGAAGGTGCTGCTCTCATTTCTTGCAGTATAGCACATAGTCTCAGAAGAGCCCTAGTTAATCGGTGACAATCCAGAGCCCAGGCCAGGGAGCAGACAGACAGGCTAAACCAACCGTCTGCTAGCTGCAGAGAGTCGTCACTCAGGGTTCATCATATTGAGACTGTGTCTGTTCCCCGAGCTAAACATAAACATACATTTAGAAAGACTCAGAAAGTCTGTTTTAGTAATTTAATTAACATAGATACCACAAACTCAGATCACACTGAATGCGCAGCCGGCACCTCTGATCTGAAGCTAGGACTGTTAAATATTAGATCTCTCGCATCTAAATCAGTTATTGTTAATGAAATTATCACAGATCAGGAGTTTGATATCTTATGTTTAACAGAAACCTGGATTAAACAGGACGAGTATGTAGCTCTAAATGAAGCGAGTCCTCCTGGATACAGCTACATACACCAGCCTCGGCTAACTGGTAGAGGAGGAGGAGTCGCAGTTATTTATAATGATAATCTGTCTCTCGTACAAAAACACAGTTTTAAATCCAATGCATTTGAAGTTCTCTATAGTAACATAAAGTCAGCTCAGTCGATCCCGCTAATCATCATTTACAGACCCCCAGGGCCGTACTCGGAGTTTCTCTGCGAATTTGCAGATTTCCTCTCAAACCTTGTTGTTTCTGTAGACAAAGCGTTAATTGCTGGAGACTTTAATATTCATTTTGAGAATCCAGAAGACCCTCTGAGAACAGCATTCTTGTCCATACTGGACTCAGTAGGAGTAAATCAGTGTGTAGTAGGACCCACTCATAAAGCAGGTCACACTTTAGATTTAATATTATCCTTCGGATTAAGTATAAGAAATATAACCACAATTCCACAGTCTGAAGTTATCTCAGATCACTACCTTGTCTCGATTAAAGCGTGTCATAGTAATAATGTATGCAGCACAGCACCGCGCTTCCACCTTAAACGTACATTTACATCAAATACCGCACAGAGCTTTATCAATAATCTTCCAGAATTATCAACTTTGATTGGATCGCCATCTGACTTCACAGAACTCGAACAGGCGAATGAATATCTAGAGTCAGCACTTCGTTATAGCTTAGATAATGTAGCTCCAGTTAAAAGGAAAATGATTAGAGATAAGAAACTCGCTCCTTGGTATAATGACCACACACGTGCTTTAAAACAAACCGCTCGAAAATTCGAACGTAAATGGCGCCAAACTAAATTGATAGTATTCAAAATAGCTTGGAAGGAGAGCATCCTGAACTATAAAAAAGCTCTCAGTGATGCTAGATCAACGTATCTCTCCACTCTTATAGAAAATAACAAAAACAACCCGAGATTTTTATTTAATACCGTAGCTAAATTAACTAAAAACAAGACCACTGCAGAAATCTCCACAACAACATCATGCAGTAGTGAGGATTTCATGAACTTTTTCAATAATAAAATCATAAATATTAGGCAAAAAATTCAGGCATTGAAAACAGACAATTTAAATAATTCAGATGATTTAACCACATCACATCAGAACTTAGAACACTTTACTCCCCTTGAAGCGAGGGAACTAATTTCACTCATCTCTTCTTCAAAATCGTCAACCTGTATATTAGATCCTGTACCGACACATTTTCTCAAACAGATAGTACCAGCAATAATAGAACCCCTGTTGAAAGTAATTAACTGTTCACTCAGTAGTGGGTATGTCCCCAAATCCTTTAAATTAGCCGTTATTAAACCGCTAATCAAGAAACCTGACCTTGACCCCTGTCTGCTTTCTAATTACAGGCCGATATCAAACCTTCCCTTTATCTCCAAGATTTTGGAAAAGGTAGTATCACAGCAGCTATGTTCACATCTACACAGAAATAGCATAAATGAACTGTATCAGTCAGGATTTAGGCCTCATCACAGCACAGAGACAGCACTTGTTAAAGTAGTAAACGACCTCCTATGGGCCTCTGATCAGGGTTGCGTCACTATACTTGTGTTACTGGACCTCAGTGCAGCTTTTGACACCATTGATCATAGTATTCTCCTTCACAGATTAGAAAAGGTAGTAGGAATTAAGGGAACTGCCCTCTTGTGGCTCAGATCCTATTTGACTGATCGTTATCAGTTTGTAGATTTAGATGGTGACCATTCCTCATGTTCTCTAGTGGAGTTTGGTGTTCCACAGGGCTCAGTTTTAGGCCCACTGCTTTTTTCCCTTTACATGCTTCCTCTGGGCAACATAATTCGTAAACATGGTATTAGTTTTCATTGTTATGCTGATGACACACAATTATATGTCTCAGCAAAACCAGATGAGAAAAACCAGTTTGCTAAAATCGAGCAGTGTGTGCAGGATATACGAGATTGGATGTTAATTAATTTTCTTCTGCTTAATCCTGATAAGACAGAAGTTCTGGTCATAGGACCACAAGTAGCTAGAACTAAGCTTTCTGATCACACTGTAACTTTAGATGGCCTTTCTGTTCCATCAAGTGCAACAGTAAAAGACCTCGGTGTGATTATAGATTCCAGCCTTTCGTTTGAAGCTCATGTAGATAATATCACCAGAATAGCTTTCTTTCACCTTAGAAATATTGCCAAGATAAGAAACATATTGTCACTAAATGATGCAGAAAAACTAGTTCATGCTTTTATCACCTCTAGGTTGGACTATTGTAACGCCTTACTGTCTGGTTGTTCAATTAGGTGTATAAACAAGCTTCAGTTAGTACAGAATGCAGCAGCGAGAGTCCTCACTAGAACCAGAAGATACGAGCACATCACCCCTATCTTATCTACACTGCATTGGCTCCCTGTGAAATTTCGCATCGATTTTAAGATACTACTTTTGACATTTAAAGCACTAAATGGTCTCGCGCCACAGTATTTGAGTGAACTGTTAGTGTCTTACGATCCGCCACGCCTACTTCGATCAAAGAATGCAGGCTGCCTGTCAGTACCACGTATTATTAAAACTACAGCAGGGGGCGGAGCTTTTTCTTACAAAGCCCCGAAGTTATGGAATAGTCTTCCTATTAATGTTCGGGACTCAGACACAGTCTCAGTGTTTAAGTCTAGGCTAAAAACCTATTTATTTAGCCAAGCATTTTTGTAAATAGATTAACCTTAGGTAAAGGAGCAGATCTGGGGGACTCATGGACGTAGAGTATTCTGGTGAACTGGTATGTTTAGATGCTGTCCTCCCCACTCTCATTGTTCACTCAGGTTTGTTGACGGTGAGGTGATTGGTTGCTTTACATCTCAGTTCCCCCTCATGTCTGTGTTTCCTTCTGGCTCTCTCTTTTAGTTATGCTGTTATAGTTAGTCCTGCCGGAGTCCCTGCTTGCACTTTGCACTAATATACATTCACCTTATACATGTTGACTGTGACCATACCTAACTGCCATCTCTCCTTATTTTCTGTTCTCTCCTCTTCTGCTCTCTCCTCTCTCTCTCTCTCCTTTCCCTCTCTCTGTCTCTCTGTCGAGCTATACATGTCACTCCTGAGTTGCCAGTGATCCAGACCCCTCTGCCCTCTGGAGCCGTCTAACCCATCTTGGAGTCCTGCTTCTGGTTGGAGATCTCGTCGCATGGATGCCCCGTGTGGTCTGCCTGGATTCGTATGGTGGCTGGGGATGGTTTCCATGAAGACTGTCCTGTCATCGATTGATGCTCTGGGGACTCGTGACTTCAGTTGTTCGATAACTCAGGACCGGAATCGCCTACAGTCTACCTGAGCCTCCAGGAACAAACTGGACTCCTTTTAATTTTAATTTTAACACATCTCTTGTTACACTGAACTTCCAGTACACATTATTATGCTGAACAATCCCTGCTATCCGTTATCACCCAGATGAGGATGGGTTCCATGTTGAGTCTGGTTCCTCTCAAGGTTTCTTCCTATTACTATCTCAGGGAGTTTTTCCTTGCCACCGTCGCCCTCGGCTTGCTCATCAGGGACAATCTTATCATTTTGATTCATACACATTGCATTGCATACACATAGCTGCACATTGCATTGCATACACATAGCTGCTTTGCGACAATGTCAATTGTTAAAAGCGCTATATAAATAAAATTGACTTGACTTGACTTGACATCAGTGGTGATGAAGTGATGAACGGCTGGACAGAGACTTCATCCTCTCCTCACTACCTGAAAACACTGGATCCACTTCAGTTTCCCTACCGTTCAAACCGCTCTACAGATGACGCTATCTCTCATCTACTCCATACATCACTCGCTTACCTGGACACTAGAAGGGGGAATTATGTTAAAATGCTCTTTGTCGACTACAGCTCAGCATTTAATACCATAATTCCCTCCACACTGACCACCAAGCTGGAGTACCTGGGACTCAGCTTATCTCTGTGTCAGTGGATCTCCAACTTCCTAACTGCCAGACCACAGGCAGTAAGGATGAATGGCCACGTCTCAGCCTTCATCACTCTCAGCACTGGAGCCCCCCAGAGTTGTGTTCTGAGCCCCCTGCTGTACTCACTGTACACACACTACTGCGTAGCCTCTACCAACTCCACCACCATCATTAAGTTTGCTGATGACACCGTCGTGGTGGGCCTGATCTCTGACAACGATGAGACGGCCTACCTGGAGGAGATTGGAAATCTGGAAAGCTGGTGCCAGAGGAACAACCTCCTTCTAAATGTCAGCAAGACAAAGGAGTTGATGGTGGACTTCAGTACAAAGCAGGAGAGGAACTATCAGACCCCCGTCATCAACAAGAGGCCAGTGGAGTGGACAGCTTCTGATACCTAGACTGCCCTCTAAGGTGCTTAGGAACTTCTAATCCTGCACCATAGAGAGCATCCTGACGGGAAACATCACGACCTGGTTCGGGAACAGCACCATGCAGGACAGACGAGCTCTATAGATGGTTGTGCGATCTGCTGAGCGCATCATCCACACCAAGCTCCCTGACCTGCACTCGATCTACAGCAAGCGGTGTTGGACCAAGGCCAGGAAGATCATGAAGGACCTCAGCCACCACAGCAATGGACTGTTCTCTCTGTTGAGGTCAGGAAAGTGATTCCGCTCCCTGAAGGCCAACACAGAGAGACTGAGGAGGAGCTTCTTCCCGCAGGCGATACAGACTCTTAATCAGTACAACACACAGAACTGATCCATTTTGCACATCCACACATGTTTCTGAGTGTTTTCTCACTCTGGACATTCACTGACACTAGTGGTCACTGCACACCTGCACACTCATGGACATTATGCACATAAGTCACTTTAAATATGCACACAAGCCACTTTAATACGACACTTTACTGCATATTTGCACACCCCTGGACATTCCGTTCTTTATGTTCACTCCATTCCCACAATTTTTTATTGTACAGCTAGATCTTTCTTATAGTGTATATTTTGTATTTTGTATTATACAGAAATTGTATTCTTTCTTAGTTAAATTTGTTCTTATTAGTTTACTTATATTTCTTAAATTTACTTACAACTACTTAGAATTAATTACAAAACAGCATTACTTACTTACAAGGCTCTAAACGGTCTAGCTCCCACATACCTAACCAGTCTTCTGATACGTTACAATCCACCACGCTCCTTAAGATCAGAAAACTCTGGACTACTGGTAGTTCCCAGAATATCAAAATCTACAAAAGGAGGTAGGGCATTTTCATATTTAGCTCCAAATCTTTGGAATAGCCTTCCTGACAGTGTTCGGGGCTCAGACACAGTTTCCCAATTTAAAAGTAGACTCAAGACGCATCTCTTTAATCTGGCATACACATAATTAATTTCTTTACCTCATACTCCAGTACATCTATCCTGAATGGCAACTACGCTAATTCTTTTCACCTGCTCTTTATTTTCCACCCATCCCGAGGCATCTGGAGATTGTGCCAGCTTCAGTAGACAGAGGCCGACCCTGCGAGGTTCCTGAGGCATCCAGAGAAGGACCTGCTCCAGCTGGATTCTTCTTCATGTTGGTTTGGATCTACACATGTTGCTCCTGAGCTCCCAGTGATCCAGACCCCCATCTGCCCTCTGCACCTGCTGACTCATCCCTGAGCTGAACTGGACTTTGTGTTAATTTAAAGAACTTCTGTTATATCGAACTTTCATCTGCATAACACACATGATGTTATACAATTTTTGTTATCTGTCATCACCCAGATGAGGATGGGCTCCCTGTTGAGTCTGGTTCCTCTCAAGGTTTCTTCCTATTGCCATCTCAGGGAGTTTTTCTTTGCCACTGTCGCCATCACCCTTGGTTTGCTCGTCAGAGACAATCTCATTATTATCTAGACACATTTATCTCACCTATACACTTCCATAAATTTTCTTTTCATTTCTGTGAAGTTGCTTTGAGACAATGACCATTGTTAAAAGCGCTATAGAAATAAAATGTAATTTGCTTTTATTTCATGAACATTTGGTTCTCAGGGAATATACACCTGTCTCTAAATTTAATAATAAATCCACATTGATTTACAGATTTCCATCTTTCAATCTAATATTTTTAAACATCTAAATAAACCAAATGTTCCTGGTGCAGGTATAGAGACATCTAGTGGAAGAAAAAAAATCCAACTAGCTATTTAGTTAATTAATGTTGAATTTGTACCATTATACAGTTGCATGGCATAAGCGTAGTACCAGCTGAATTTTATCACACTGCAGGGCCCTGCATTGTAAAAGTTTTTTTTTAGCAATTGAAACGTTTATGCAAAAGTAATGCAATAATTTGTGACAATGTGACAAGAATACTCTGGAAATATTATGTAGAGATGTTTTTTTTCCCATTTTGAGAAATAGAACAGCTAAATTAAAGGAATTAAGGGGGCACCACTGGTCGAATACCACCAAATTCCATGTGTTTAGGGTGCATACTGATTTACTTTCTCTTGTAGTCTACTTTACCTAATAAAAACCCAGGTAGTGATTTCAAATGATGAGTTTTTACTGGTCAACGTTACGAGAAATATCAAAGTTCAACTTTAAACCACAAGATTCCACAAGAACTAGCACGCACACACACTTTGGCTCTTTTAATTGCAGCAGTATAACACACAGCAGGACAGATAAACATGTACGTTGGTTGTCGATCTCTTCCTGCCCTACATGTCTAGCTCAGGGCTTGAACAGCACCGGGTGCATGGTGATAAAGGTGTAGTTATATAGGCGTGGCAGACCCTGGTGTATCGTACTGTTAAATGCATCCCAAGTGAAAGGAGGAAGACCACCCTCTGTGCTCGGACCATTCAGAGCCTCAGATTCAAACTGTTGAGCCATATGCAGGTCAGTCACCTAGATGAGTGTAGGGGGCAAGAGGGGCGTGGGGGGCAGAGTGACAGACTGTGAGTAGGAGACTGTTGAATGTACAGGTATTCTATATAATCAGTATAGTAGCTGTGCATCAATAATGTAAAGGTAGTACCACTATTTTACCACCAGATGTCACTACGACACGACAGAAAATTCTCTCTGAATCTAACGTCAGTGTATTACTGACACTGATCCAGCAGACTAAACATTACTGCTGCATAAAGACTTAGCAGTTTTTTGTTAATTATAATAATCATTCTTATTATTTCTACACTCTAACCTTGGTGTCATAACATCCTTCAGGAATGGGGTTGGACTCCCGCAGATCGCCACGACAGCAGATGGACTTACAGGCATCACCCTTGGAGTAGGGATCTTTCTTATAGTCTATTAACAGAACAGAATGTCTATTTATCCACCACAGAAAACCATGTGCAAATGCTTACAGTGGTACTGTAATTATTATGGGATGTTTACACACACACACATGTTGTAGGGTTACAGGGATGTCTAAACATGTATAAAGGATTCTAAACATTCATAATATTTTAAATAATTTATTGGACTAAAAAACTATATCTTTTTAAGAACAGAATGTTCATAGACTTGCTCAGGAATGAAATGCAGAATATGGGGTAAGCAGACTGCAGAAAAAGAGACGGAGCATGAGAGAGAGAGAGAACCATTGTATCTCAGGATGTGTTTGAGCGATGGCAGGTCGGTGACAGATGCTTGATCCCGGCGGAAGATCTTGGCTCGAGGACAGAGTTGGTAGGAGAAATCCTCTCCATACTCGATCCACATCTGCTCATAACCACTCAGAGCATAGATCTTCTGGTGGAATGGCACGTTGTAGGATGGCCAGTAACCTGCAGGACATTGGTTATTGCAAACATGACGACATTATAAAAATACACCAACACAATGTCAAAATTCTTTCATAACGCTCAGACACTGAGCTATTTGAAATGTTTGGCTTTTCCCAACCAGCTCCATGGAACCGTTCATATTTTAAGCATCCTGTAGTCATTCATATCAAGATCTTCTCCAACATTTTTTCCAGACCTTCCTCTCCTTAGCCACCTCTTCAAGCTCACACACAGGGAATCTCAGGTGCTTCCAGGCCAGATTAGAAATACAATCTCTCCTTCTAGTCCTGTGTCTGCACTGGGGTCTCCTCCCTGTCGGACATGCCTGAAACACATCCCTAGGTAGGTGTCTAGGAGGCATCCTTACCACATACTTGAACCACCTCAACCGTCTCCTTTCAATGTGGTGGATCAGAAGCTCTACCTTGAGTCCCACCCAGATGTCTGAGATCCTCACTTCTGCTGCTTGTATCCAAATCTCAATCTTTCCATCACTACTCAGCACTCATGACCGTAGGTAAAGTTTGGAACAAGGATTGACAAGAAAATTAGAAAACTTTGCCTTTAGCTGTCCCTTTACCACAATGGATTTGTATACTACTGATGCTGTACTGATCTGTCTGTCAATCTTTTGCTCCAATTTACCTTCATTTGTGACTAAGCACTCAGAAAAAAATGAACTCCTCCACTTGAGGAAGGATCTCACTTTCAATCTGAAGGGGACAATCTACCCTTTTCTGACTGGAAACTAGGGCCTCAGATTTGGAGGTGCTGACGCTTATCCTTTCCACATCAGAATTCCATAATCTTTTCCATTTGAGCATCCTTCCTGACTTCCTGCTTCCCTTTTAAGCATCTTTCTGTTTTAGTATGCTGTAACCCTTCATGCTAAGGTCATTACCGAGCATTTTCTCCTTAGCATTCTGTAACCTTTCCCATTTTACCCTGCCACGTCCCTCTTGTTTATACACACCTCCCCACTCAGGCCTTTCCTGATACATCTTTTGGATTAAGCATGTTGAAGTAGAGGAGCACCGTCACTAAATGATCACAGGCATATCCTGATATTGATTTTATGCTTTACTTTTGTAGTTAAGTGGAACCTCACCGAAGCGCAAAGCCTCCGTTTGATCCGAATATTCCACCAGTCCTGGAATCTGCTCCACTACAGTCAGAGCACCATCATCAAGTCTCGAGCCCAGGGATACT
>CM059217.1:220000-300000 GCA_030347435.1 Clarias fuscus
ACTTTGGGTTTGGTAATGAGCTGAGGATACATGTTAGTGTAGTGATCGTTCATCTGCCTGTAGGACACACAGACATCCACTCACACACACGCTCACAGATCTGGACTAAATAATAATAAAATGATCATAATAATAATAATGACATCTCATCACTCATACAAAACTCATTACACTCAGTCAGAGGGATGTGTATGACGGACCCTTTCTACTGTAATGAGTTATTTAACATTTCTGGAAGAAGAAGAGGTGTCCACAGACAGCACTTTTAACAGCCAATCGTTGTTATTATAGTTATTATTATTATAAATTAATCTAAATATAAAAATATGTTTGAAGATTTAGCACATCTGCAAACAATTTTGACTTTATGAAGAAAATCTGTTGAATAAAATGTCTGCATTTAAACCCTATAGTCTACTTTACTTCTAAACGACCTCAAAGGTTCACAGAGACTGATATGGAAGTAGAACAGGGTCAAAATTCCTCAAAGGAAAATAGCATGTTGAATTAAATAAACCTAACAAAACCTCCCTAAGAAGTAGACTGCACAGGGAACACACTTTAAACACACTTTAGAGTACAGTGCAGAACGGACCGCAGCAATCGGCACGCCATAGTTCCTGAGATACCCAGATGTGAAATAATGCAGATGTTACTAAATAAATGTATTCAATTGTTAAAAGTAAGTTACAGTTTTTAGTTTTTATTTCTCAACTGAATTTTAAATGCATGAATTATGTTTTCATTTGAAATATAATTCAGGACCAGAATAAAGTGCAGTTTTTAAGCATTATAAATGCTGTAAGATTCAAACTGTAATGCAGAAAAATTCAAACATCTTTTATTACCAACAGCTTTTGTTCAGTTGGTGTAATGCTATTTTGCTTTGAGAAGTTGTCACAGTTACACTTCCACTGACTGAAGAAGAAACTGAAAGTCTGTAGATACATATTGCAGTACCGCCACTGGACACTAGATGTCTCTGTCGCCCAGTCTACAGTTAAACTCACTTCTTGTACTTGGTTCAGGATTAACACCCATTTTTTCGAAGCTCGACATTTAGAGCAAGTCTAGACTAGTCCTTATATTTTCATCCTTTTTTTTTTTTTTTATGACATTCGCAGCATTTAGACTGTTACATTTAAGCTTGGATGGTTTTCTGGATCATCAGTAACCGAGCTCCGTGCCCGACATCTCCAGTCCTACCTGAAATACTCTGATATATAAATATACTCTGAACAGGAAGCTGTGACTAAACCAAACCTTTTTCAGACATTGCTGTGATCTAATCAGTTGATTCACAGGTTACAATAGAAATTCCATACAAGTTCCAGATTAGTTCCGCACTGGTTCTCTGATTGCACTTGAACAGGGCAGCTCCTGCACCAGGCATTGATCATGTTCAGGGATTAGTTACAGGGCTCTCACCGTGCGGTCAGGAACCCTTCCAGATATCCCGCCAGGAAGAAGGTTTTGTCGTCAGCCCTTGGGGTTTCTCCATACCCGGCTCTGATCTCCAGCACGCCCCATCCCGTCTCTGAGAACGAGTCATTATAGAACCCGTAGGCGTCTCCTGTGTCTTCCAGAACCCCGTCCTTCAGGAGCACCGTCTTACTGCTAGGGTCCCAGTACACGGTGGCCTTATGCACAGCTGCAGAGGGAGACGAGAGAGCGACGCGGCTGTGATCCTGCGATGGTTAGTTACAAGCGAACAGACTGCAACATTAAAATGCACCAGTTCATACCAGTTTATAAGAGGACTACCACGAGCTCTGTAGTGGAACATGTAGGTCACTGAGGGAAAATGTGAGATTCCTGTCCAAAGTAGCTATTTAATGATGAACAACATAGTTTAGTCTCGCGGTGCCAATCATACAGTCCATCCAGGCCAGACTGGCCACTTCTGTTTTTCCATCCTAACATATTCACCACCATTTTAGGAAGTTGATAAAGTTTCTAGTAGCCTGGTTTCTAATTTCCTGTTTCAAACTGCCAAGGAACTTCTGCTTTCCTCTGGAATCATAAAAGACTCCCAGAGACATTTAGTCTGTGGCCTTTAATATAAAGCAGTGTTTCTCAATTAACTCAATTAACTCCTGGAGGACCGCGGCCTGCATTCCCAGCCATCAGCACACCTGACTTAACTAATCAACAGCCTTTTCTTCATTCAATGTGTATGGTAGAGTAGGAAAAACAAATATATATCATTTTATACACACACACACACACACACACGTGAGTTGTTAAAGCGTGGGTTCGGTAGAACAGGGAAAGCGTTAAACTGTACAGGGCAGAGTGGCGGCCCGGGAACAAGGTTGAGAACACTGATACAAAGCAACATGATGAATAAAAAACTTTTTAACTTCTCATTTTTAATGTAAAATCAATGAAGTAAAATGATGAACTGGTAAAGGGAAGAAACATAGGCAACACATTGCTAGAGTTTGAATAGAGATCTGCAACAGTGCACACTAGTGTGTGTGTGTGTGTGTGTGTGTGTGTGTGTTGCAGATAAGAGTGGCTCAGGTGGAGCTGTTATGTTGTTAATGCTCCTTGCTGAAAGATAAGGGAACATGAACATGCCCTGTATATGCAAATGAAAACCTTTGATTATAGAACAGTCTCTCACTAAACACACACACACACACACACAAGGCTGGAGAGAGAGAGGACAAATCACTCACACACACACACACAGGGAAACAGAGATGAGGAAAGTGTAGTTAAACTTACACTCAGCTCCCAGTGCAGTCACAGCACACAGCAGGCTAAACACACACACTTTGCCCCCAGACATGGTTGTGTTGCAGAAGAAAGGAACAGAAGTGAAACTCTTAAAGGCAAAATTCCCTGTGAGTGTGAGTGTGTGTGTAAGACCTCCTCCTGGGGCGTGGTTTAAGTTTTCAGCTGTATTCAGAGTGTTTTTCATTGCATTGAACTCATCACTGCCTTAGGAGGAAACACACTACCAGTCAAAAGTTTGTACACCCCTTCTTGATGGGTTTTACAAACGCACTCGACGCAATACTGTTTTTGCAAGACCTGTTCCATAACAGCTGACCTTCATGTCTTAGAATAAAAACTCATTTTGAAATCTCCAGCATATTGTTAAAGAATTATGAAACAAAATCACAAAAAAACAAACACACACAAAAAAAAAACCCTCTGAATTAGGGGTGGGCAGAGTTTTGACTGGTACTGTTGACCCTAAAATATTTGTTGAAATATGGTCGATAAAGTCTGATTGAAAAATTAAACTCATCATTGTGTACACACTTATTAATTCATTAACCTCAACTTAATGAATAAGCACTAATAACATGTCACTCCCAGGCCCGAGCCCTCTCCCCAAGCCCCCCCTGTGTGCATGGAGTTTGCATTTTCTCCCCATCCTTAGGGGGTTTCCTCCGGGTAGTCTGGTTTCCTCCCACAATCCAAAAAAAAACATGCAGATTGGGTTCATTTTCATTCGCAAATTGTGTGAGTATGTGTATGTGTGTGCTCTGTGATGGATGGATTGGATCCCTGTCCAGGATATTCCCCGCCTTGTGCCGGCTTCAGGCCCCCACATGACCCTGTATACAGGATAAAGCAGTATAGATGGTGAGTAAGTGAATAAAACTCTGTGTGTGTGTGTGTGTGTGTATATATATATATATACACACTAATTCATTCAGTGTTCAGTGACTGCACAATAGATTTATCATGATTTTCTGACAGCTGAAATAGATGGTTGAAAAAATTATCAAACAATTCCAAAATAATAATATAGCAGCAAAGCAACAATGATCGGGCCAAGCACCTGTGCCATCGCTCCCAGGTGTCCCACACAACCTGTGTGCTTTTATTGTGGATGTTAACACCTCCAAAAAACTATGATGTCACTCAAAATGATGTAACCCAGGACGTTATTAGCTACTTTTTGGTATAAGTTTAAGGTATCACTATGGCTGAACCATTTGAGAAATCAAAAATCCTTTCGTAATTGCACCCTCAATGGCTTTAGGGTGGAAACTAGAACTGTAAAACTAGAACAAGGGCTGAAACAAAACAACATTAGAGACGTTTTGAGGAGCATCACTGACTACCATGCATGTGACCAGGCTATTGAGAGGTATGTGGAACATGCAAACAATCTCAACACTTTCTTTAATAGATTTGATGTCCCTCTGTCTCACAATTCTCCCGGCTTCAGCTTCAATCCACACTCTCCTGCTCCAACGTCCTCCCCCACACAGAAAACAGCCACCACTCCTGCCCTCCCCTCAATCAGGTTTGAGGATCAGGTCAAACGTGGTCTGAGTAAGCACAGCCCTACAAAAGCCACAGGTCCAGATAAAATCAACCCAAGAGTCCTGAACTCATTTGCTCCCCAACTCTGTGGTGTCATCCGCCACCTCCTTAGTCTGAGTCTTTCACTACATTCATGGAAGAGAAAATTCAGCCAGAGACTGATTACCCCCAAGTGTTCCACAGAGCGCCACAGGAGATCATTTCTCCCTGTGGCAATAAAATTATACAACTCTTCTCTGTAACGTGTACACTATAGAGCGAGTAACAATAATACAGTATTATTACGTACCTGGACAATTTGTGAAATACAGTGGAACCTTTGATTACGAGCATAATTCGTTCCAAAAACACTCGTAAACCAAATAGACTTTCCCCATAAGAAATAATGAAAATTCAAATTATTCGTTCTACAACCCAAAACAGTAAATACATACAAATAATTTATACAATATATAAAGTAAAAATAAAAAAATTACCCTGCACTTAACATTTAAAAAAAAGTTAAAATAATTCCCGACAGATAGGTGTTTCCGTTTGTCTGTGTGTGTGTGTGTGTGTGTGTGTGTGTGTGTGGAATTAGCCCCTCACCTCGTCTTAAACAGTAAAAACCTCCTCCCTCCCACTCCTCGCTTTTTAAGTTTCACAACTAACATACACAACGCAAACACTGTTTTAACGGGGAAAAAATTTAATCCCTCTAATGACACTCGCGTGAGCGCATACTAACGGAATCACTGCTGTAAAGTAAAAAATAAAAAATAACAAATGAACCAGCACCTTACCTGTGAAAAGAATCGCGACAGAGCTGAGTTTTCTGTTTAAATAAAGCGTGTCTGTGTGTGTCGGTGTGAAACTAGAGAAGAGGGAGGGAGATGTTGATTATACCAGTAAGAGACGAGCACAAAGACCCAGCAGGGGAGTCGATTACCCATAATTCCGCAGCGCAAGAGAGGGAAAAATCATTGGCTCAGTTGTGATCACTTGCCGCTCGATGTCAAAATAAGAGTCGCATGTGTGATACATGATACTCGGCGCTCGTAAACTAATACTTGCTCGGTTTTTGATTAAAAATTTATTAAAAATCTTTGCTCGGTTTACGAAACACTCGTAAACCACGTTACTCGCAATCCGAGGTTCCACTGTACCTACCAATGCTCTTAGGCCATACCACTGTTCAAGTGCCATCTCTGACTTACCCATATAACTTGTGCAATACCTTTTCTTTTTTTTTTCCCCAGTCACATATGCAATTATCTGTATATAGAATTATGTTTAGTGTGCAACTAAGGAGTTTTTGTTGTCTAATTGAATTACTCTTTTCCTGTCCTCTTGCTCGCAACTGTAACCAAGTGTAAGCTTTTTCCCTCTGGGATTAATAAAGTTCCTTGAATCTTTGGATCATCTTGACCCTTTTTGGTGGCGATCGTGTAAGTTTCCTAGGAGGAGTATTTAAAATCCCTTGGGTGCCCCAAAATAACTCAGGCACTCAGTCAGACACTCAGGTGCCATGATGGCAGCAGATTCCAACCTGTGTTTTTATTTCCATGACATTTTGAGCATGTCAATACCCCCAGAAAAGAACAGATGCTGAAAGAAAAAAAAAACCGTTAGAAGAACAATGGGGCTCTTCACATGACCTCAGATCAGCACGTGAGTTTATTATAAAAGCAAAAAAAAAAAAAAAACATAGAAACGGAACGTGTCTGATTTATTGTTGTACATTAATTAATAAAAACAAGACGAAAACATTTCCCCACCCCAGATGGGACTCGAACCCACAATCCCTGGCTTAGGAGGCCAGTGCCTTATCCATTAGGCCACTGGGGCTGCGCGGAAACACCACGTGGGCGGAGCCGTTATAAAGCTTCGAACCGATGACGTCATCGCAGACCGTCGAGTTTAACGTCCTTCGTTTCGTTATGAACGTCTTTCTCAGTGTTCGTGTCGGAGCTCTGATCGCACTTCATGACGTAATAAACACTTAGCATTAGCATTAGCATGTAGCGCGGCGTGTGTGCTGTGTTTCTTCACTAAACTACAGAGTTGTGATTTTAACACGTTTATTATTATTATTCAGTTACCATAAATCCACACACACACACACACACACACTTTGGCATAAATATGTTTTATTTCTCTTACATCACTCAGTAGTTCCTTTTTTTATTTAATTTCAGTGAAATTCAGATAGAAATGAAGAGAGAGAGATAACGAACATCACGTGACAGGAAGTCATCTACAGGACAGAGACAAACCCAGAGCAATCAGACTGATAATCAGACGGAGATCACTTCCACACCATGAAGACCAGGGCTGTGTCTCACACTCCGTCCTCCGTCCGTGTGAGTCGAGACGTAACTCTTCATCTCTTCCCTCGACTGTATAGACATTAATTCATCACCCTGTAGTGACGATCAACGGTTGAGTTCAGCTAGTCAACGACAGGATTTACACTAAATGCACAAAAGTATTCGTCCAGACCTGCAGTAAGACGCACTTCGATACAGAGCCGGTCCCCCTTCTGCAGCTCCAACAGCGTCCACTCTGCTTAAAAGGACGTCCTCAAACGTCGGAGTGTTTCTGTGCGAGTTCGTGTCCGTTCATTCCGTAGAGCGTTTATGAGGTCAGACACTGATGCTGGACGAGAAGGCCCGGCTCACAGTCTCCGCTCCAGTTCATCACAAAGGTGCTCGATGGGGTCGAGGTCAGTCAGGGCTCTGTGTTCGGGCCGCTCGAGATCTTCCACACCGAACTCATCACGGGGGGGTCTTCATCGTCCACAGTCATGTTGGAATGGAAAAGGGCCTTGCCCAAACTGTGGCCACTGAGTTTAGTGAACCGTAGCATCGTCCAATATGTCCTGGTATGCTGAAGCATTAGGAGTGTCCTTCACTGAGGACAAGGGACTTGACTGAAACACATCAATTCAATAATAACAGGTTTGGACAAATACTTTTGCACGCATGTCTCAGAATATCAGGCTCCGTCCCAAATCACACGCTGCAGTGCTGCACCAAGAGGAGGAGGAGGAGAGTGAGGAAGTGTGTGTGTGTGTGTGTGTGTGGTTAACATGAGCGCATGACATCAACAAGTGTGTGGAGGAGCTGAGAGCACTTCAGATGTGCGAGCACTGAGACACACCCTGCCTTCTCCCACACACACACACACACACACACACACACACACACACACACACACACACACACACACAGCATCGGTTCGACTCTTCCTCTTCACTCATTCATCATCAATCAGTTTCTCCGCCCCGTTCTCGGTCTGTCCGCTCCTCTTGTCCTCGTCCTCTCTCTCGTCCTCTCCCTCCTCCTCGTCCTCGTAGTTGGGCGTGGTGTAGTTGAGGGTGGTGCGTGAGAGGTCCACCTCTATGGGGAAGACGTCGGCCTCCTTCAGCACGGCGTAACACTCGTCATAGTAACGCGACATCCCCGAGACAAACCTCTGCAGCTGGAACACGATGTCCTGAACTACACACACACACACCACACACACACACACACACACACACAGAGAGTGATGTGAACATTTTAACTAGTATTCCTTAACCGAACAAGCCACGCCCACATTAAAAACACGCCCCTTTAGTCACACTATAAAATGACGTTTAAACTGAGATCCTACCTGAACTTGGTCCGTGTTTACTCTGTTAGAGATTAAAGACTTTACGCACAGTATTATAATCAGTATTGGTTCTCACAGGCCACGCCCACCTGAAACAGGAGTTGTCACATGACCGCGTGGTGTGTATCTCACCATGTTTCTGGTCGAGCAGCTCGATCTTCTCCAGGACGTCTTTACGCATTTTTGCGAATCGAGAGCGAGCCTCCTGACGACAGCGCAGGATCAGACGATACTCGTAATTGCCCGTGCTGACGCGGTACAGGGGCTCTCCCAGCGCCTACACACACACACACACACACACACATTGAGGACAGTAAGTACTGAGGTAGTCTTCCAATCCTTTTGTCCAGGTCACATTTATTAATTTATTTTTCCATCCAGTTATCTCAGATTTATTAAACTCACTCCGCTGCCCACCAAGACTAGAGCTAGTTTGAAGCTGAAACACCGGACCTCAGACAGAAATAAAACGCTTCCATGGTGGCACAAACACTTTGCTGTGCTAAATC
This sequence comes from Clarias fuscus, assembly GCA_030347435.1. Lineage (NCBI taxonomy): Eukaryota > Metazoa > Chordata > Actinopteri > Siluriformes > Clariidae > Clarias > Clarias fuscus. The sequence continues at coordinate 228,439 of CM059217.1, forward strand.
AAAGACCGTCTTAAACATCAGAGGCTGGGGGCGGGGCAAGTAACTGTTTGTGACCGCCATCTTTAAAACATTTACTACTAGTAATGATCCAAGTCCTTACAGAGTCATGTTGGAGTTCACCTCTGTTGTTGTCGTGCTTGTCACTAGAATTCTTCTTCTTCTTCCTTTTTTTTTGCTGAAATTCTACATTTCAGTCCTATCTTAATTACGAAAAAAAAAGATGTGTATATATATATATATATACACAGTCAGCCAAAAAATTGTGTTTACACACTTAATATCATATATAATGTACAGTAATACATTTAGTACTAAAATATTTTACACAGGTTTTTCTTTTCCTGAAGTGTGTGTGCAGTTTATGGTCGACTCCGTAAAATCAAAATGGAAAGAAACAGTTTAGTTATTTAGTTATTTTTGCAATATACTGAAGACTTTCATCTTTATATGAGGTGATAAAAGATTTTCCTGATATTTACATCTAGACATATTAACAAACCATCATTTATAGAGAAGTGAAAATATTACAAAGGATGATTTTAAAATGTATTAAAGTCAATAACAATTCATCTTTTCAAAATGCGACATTCCACCTTAAGAACTCGTCACCTCTGGATTAACAAATTAAACTCGTATACACAGAGGAGCTGCTGTGTGTAGATGCGCTGAGTCAGCAGTGTGAGTGCGTATGGGGGGGGTGTGTGTGTGTGTGTGTGTGTGTGTGTGTGTCACACACTCAGGAGTCACACAGGGAAGTCTGTGAAGACGTGTTAAGTTATGAACTGGAGGGACTTACGATGCAGCTGTACTCCTCATCATCCATCTCCTTCACCTTCAGACAGTACGACTGTAACACACACACACACACACACACACACACACATCTCTGAATCTAATACTGTACGCATTTGTTTGCATATTTATTTTTAAATTGAATAAAGCCCCGCCCACACTCTTACAGTTACTGTTGCTATGTAAGGAATAAAAGCGGTGACTTGAGAGTTAAACTGTTAGACACATGACATCACACGTCTACAGGGATAAACACAGATCAGAGGTGGCGGTGGATGTGAGGGAGGGAGGTAATGAAGGCCTGTGATTGGTCGGGTCCTGACGCTCACCAGGTACTCGAACTTGACGTCCAGGTACTTTCGGATGGTCAGCTTGGTGTCTGGAATCGCCTTGTGAAGGTACGTGTTCAAATCATGTAGCATCTAAAACACACACACACACACACACACACACATTGAGGAAGCGTCCTAACATCGAGTGGTCTGCTAGTGTCTAGAAGGTGTTGATTAATTCTCTGTAACAGCAGCTCTGACAGCAGTGCAGGTTCATATTAATGCGCCGCTCTGATACGATACGATGTGGTTTCCATGGTAACGGCTGGTTCTTTACCTTCTCAGTAACATGACGAGCTGATGATGTTATTCTGATGAAGGTTCAAGAGGAGATTAAGATGAAGTGAGAAGAGGAAGTGAAGATGTTTCAATAACGCCTCACGGATATAAACGAATAAACACAACGAGCGTCTTTAATAAACAACCAGCCATGACGTCACGTGAGGAATAAAACACAAACAGGAATGAAAATAATCAATCAGAGATAGTTTAGTTAGAGTAACTCTGCTCCACCACACCATGCTGTAGATGATTAGTTTACTGAGACAGCACCGCACACAGTGTGTTTGTTTAAGAAAGAGAAAGTGTTGACAAGACAAAGAGCTTTATGATAAGGAAGTGTTATTAAATAAACTCTGAATTCACAGGATGTTTAAATCTACAAATGAGAACGAGTTTATTAACACAGGTGGAGGAGGAGCGAGAAATAGCGGTGTGAACTGGAGGTGTGTGTGTGTGTGTGTGTGTGTCTGTGTGTGCGACTCACAGGAACCACCAAGGCCAAAAGAAGAAGCTGTTACTTTACACACTAATTATCAGCGTTTTTGCAGACTGGATGTACTTTGAATCAAACTTTCTCACACCCTGGCTTTATCACGGTTTAGTCCAGGGGTCCAGAACTAAACTTTAACAAGGTTGTGTGTAGGGTTGGGTATCGTTTGCGGTTCTTTCGATACCGGTGCCAAATCGATACTTTTAAACCGGTACCGGTGCCAAAACGGTGCCTGAACCGATACTTTGCAAAAGCCACAAAATGATGGTGGATGACTCAAGAATACGTTTTTATTCAACAAAAAATTAAATGATTAAAATTGAACAATATATTAAAAGTTTAAGTCGTAGCTGGAAAGCCAGAATTATAAACAGAATCCATGTTACATTAGTATTTTACAAATCGTTTGACCATTTGTTAGCATGAATGTAAGATTTGCATTTTGCAGTTAACATTACATTAGCCGACTGCTAACCTGCGGAAAGGCTGCTGACGTCATCATAATCGCTGGACTCCTGTTTGCTACGGTTGGTGTGACTGGGACATTAGATTTGACGTGTTTCCTCCTTTACACTCAACTGCTGTAAGACATTTACTGCACGTCGCGGAGTCGGAATCCTTTCTTGTGAAATACAGCCAGACTTTCGACCGTTTAGTTTTAGACATTTTAACGAAAGTTAATTTATCAAGTTAAGATAGCGGTAGATCACCTGCTGCCGTCAGAGCGAGTGTAACGTTAGTGGCTGCGTTCAGGCGCATCTCGGATGATCTCATGTCCTGATGATTTGTGCTTTTAATTTTTTTATCTAATCTAATAAACATTTAATCTACAAAAATAAAATGGACAGTAACATTACTGCAACAATGTTTTGGATTTGTATCATCAAAGCTTTCCGAAGTCCTTAAGATTTTTCTAATTAAGGAAATAATTTATTATTCTGATCATTTCTGACAGCCCATGAATGCAGTATTTACATTTTACTAGCGATCATGTGTGTTGATGAATCTAATGCTTATTACAACTGTGTCATCATCACCAGAGAACAAATATATTAATCAACAGTTCAGGCATTTAAGTGGCACCGAAATGAGGCACCGAAATTCGCGTTCTGTTTCGGTCCGGTACATACCGGTTATAGAGGTTATGTATTGTACAAACAATAGACACTGCAGTGCACCAGATACTAATATTTATAATTACATACAATATTTTCAGTGTATAAGTGAATGTATAAAATGTCTAAAGTCCGGTATATTTATATATTTGTGTGTCTGTGAGAGAAATGAGTCGCCTCACGGGTTTCAGTGAATCAGTCCGAGAGCACGATGATAGAAAATGTCTGTCCTGTAAATCTGTCCTGATGGTAAATAATCATAATTTCTGAAAATCCTCAACAAAACAGAGTTCACAGTCCAATACAGTGGAAAACAGCTCTGAGACAGAACGGTGTCCTGCATTCCCCTCGTGATTTACAGCCACAGAGACAACGGTGTGAGATTAGTTTCCGTAGACACAGTTACAGTTTTTGTCCACATGATGGTAGTGTTGTGAAAGGGGACAATGCTTTATATTGTACAGTCGTGGTCAAAAGTTTTGAGAATTACATAAATATTGGAAATTGGAAAAGTTGCTGCTTAAGTTTTTATAATAGCAATTTGCATCTACTCCAGAATGTTCTGAAGAGTGATCAGATGAACTGCATAGTCCTTCTTTGCCATGAAAATTAACTTAATCCCGAAAAAAACTTTCCACTGCATTTCATTGCTGTCATTAAAGGACCTGCTGAGATCATTTCAGTAATCGTCTTGTTAACTCAGGTGAGAATGTTGACGAGCACAAGGCTGGAGATCATTATGTCAGGCTGATTGGGTTAGAATGGCAGACTTGACATGTTAAAAGGAGGGTGATGCTTGAAATCATTGTTCTTTCATTATTAACCATGGTGACCTGCAAAGAAACGCGTGCAGCCATCATTGCGTTGCATAAAAATGGCTTCACAGGCAAGAATATTGTGGCTACTAAGATTGCACCTAAATCAACAATTTATAGGATCATCAAGAACTTCAAGGAAAGAGGTTCAATTCTTGTTAAGAAGGCTTCAGGGCGTCCAAGAAAGTCCAGCAAGCGGCAGGATCGTCTCCTAAAGAGGATTCAGCTGCGGGATCGGAGTGCCACCAGTGCAGAGCTGCTCAGGAATGGCAGCAGGCAGGTGTGAGCGCATCTGCACACACAGGGAGGCCAAGACTTTTGGAAGATGGCCTGGTGTCAAGAAGGGCGGCAAAGAAGCCACTTCTCTCCAAAAAAAACATCAGGGACAGATTGATCTTCTGCAAAAAGTATGGCGAATGGACTGCTGAGGACTGGGGCAAAGTCATATTCTCGGGTGAAGCCTCTTTCCGATTGTTTGGGGCATCTGGAAAAAGGCTTGTCCGGAGAAGAAAAGGTGAGCGCTACCATCAGTCCTGTGTCATGCCAAGAGTAAAGCATCCTGAGACCATTCGTGTGTGGGGTTGCTTCTCATCCAAGGGAGTGGGCTCACTCACAATTTTGCCCAAAAACACAGCCATGAATAAAGAATGGTACCAAAACACCCTCCAACAGCAACTTCTTCCAACAATCCAACAACAGTTTGGTGAAGAACAATGCATTTTCCAGCACGATGGAGCACCGTGCCATAAGGCAAAAGTGATAACTAAGTGGCTCGGGGACCAAAACGTTGAAATTTTGGGTCCATGGCCTGGAAACTCCCCAGATCTTAATCCCATTGAGAACTTGTGGTCAATCCTCAAGAGGCGGGTGGGCAAACAAAAACCCACTAATTCTGACAAACTCCAAGAAGTGATTATGAAAGAATGGGTTGCTATCAGTCAGGATTTGGCCCAGAAGTTGATTGAGAGCAGCCCAGTCGAATTGCAGAGGTCCTGAGAAAGAAGGGCCAACACTGCAAATACTGACTCTTTGCATAAATGTCATGTAATTGTCGATAAAAGCCTTTGAAACATATGAAGTGCTTGTAATTATATTTCAGTACATCACAGAAACAACTGAAACAAAGATCTAAAAGCAGTTTAGCAGCAAACTTTGTGAAAACTAATATTTGTGTCATTCTCAAGACTTTTGGCCACAACTGTAGATTCGTGTCAAAGGCGTATAAGACTCACTTTGTGAGATTTAAGAACAAATCAGACTTACGAACGTGCTCCTGTAACAAAACTCGTCTGCAATCGTGTGTAATCGTAACTTTGGAGTTTGTAAGTTGAGGACGACCTGTATTATGAGTGTGATACAGTCAGAAAGTTTCTCTCACGGGTTTGACGGTCTTCAGCAGCTGGATGCCGAACTTCTCGATGTTACGATGAGCTTCTGCGAACTTGACAAACGCCTCACTGGCTGCAGCCTGCGGCTCCCGAACACCGATCACAGAGAACACGTCCCCGAACGCTGACCACACACACACACACACACACACACACACACACACACACACACACACACTCCGCTTTATTCACAGCCAGTTTATCTCATTATTATTATTAAACTATAAATACACATTACCCATAATTACACTGGGCCTCACCTCTGTGTGTCTGTGAGAGCTCAAAGAATGCTCTGAGTAACCGCTTACTGTGTTCCATCAAGCCTGTAACACACACACACACACACACTGAACAGAGAACCCCTCCACCAGTACGAGTGTGTGTATGTGTGTGTGTGTGTGTGTGCGTGTGTGTGTGTGTGTGTGATTAATGTAACATCAGGTTTACCCTTGTACAGCTCTGCAGTCTTCTCCAGTTCCTCTAGTTTCTTTACAAGTCCGTCTATGCACACACACACACACACACACACACACACACACACACACACACCATGATGAAAATCACAGTTTGTGGCAAACAAACCGTTCTCAGAATGATTGTTCTAATCATTAAGTTTGTGTGCGTGTGTGTGTGTGTGTGTGTGTGTTACCGTTACAGAGGATGGCTCTGCTCAGTCCCAGTGCGTCCGCCGTCCCCGAGCTCATGTTCTCCACCAACCGGTGCTTCACCTTCTTCAACACTGTGAGAACACACACACACACACACACACACACACAACAGCAGTGTGTTATCATGAAGCTGACCCTCTTTTATCCTCATTACTCCAGAAAGACGAGACTAATCAGTCTGTGGTTGTGTTCCATTCAGACGTGTACTTCACAGTGCACTCCCTACTCCCTGTACAGTGAATGTCAGTTAAGTGAACTTCTTCCCTCGACTAAACTCCATTCTGAACATGCTGTGATGTCACATCCTCAGTGCTTTACCATGGTAACACAAGCACCTGGGTTACTGTCATTACTGCTGTGAGAATTGTTATTTATTTTTTACAGATTACTAGCCTATACAACATTACAGGGTTCTTCATTAAATAAATAAAAATGTGTTCAATTAATAAGATATTGTCCACAATAATAATTATAATAATAAATATATAAATCCTGTTATCAAGCTCCATGTTTTTTTTTTCCACACTCCAGCTATACAGTGACTGATGGGAAATGTTTCATTCCCTTTTCCAGTGAAGTGAAGACCTGTTGTTCACTTGTTCCCTGCATCGTTTCAGTTCCCTTCCCTCACCCAGTGTATTGTAGAGTAGTTTGATGTACAGTCGTGGCCAAAAGTTTCGAGAATTACGTAAATATTGGAAATTGGAAAAGTTGCTGCTTAAGTTTTTATAATAGCAATTTGCATCTACTCCAGAATGTTCTGAAGAGTGATCAGATGAAATGCATAGTCCTTCTTTGCCATGAAAATTAACTTAATCCTGAAAAAAACTTTCCACTGCATTTCATTGCTGTCATTAAAGGAGCTGCTGAGATCATTTCAGTAATCGTCTTGTTAACTCAGGTGAGAATGTTGACGAGCACAAGGCTGGAGATCATTATGTCAGGCTGATTGGGTTGGAATGGCAGACTTGACATGTTAAAAGGAGGGAGATGCTTGAAATCATTGTTCTTTCATTGTTAACCATGGTGACCTGCAAAGAAACGCGTGCAGCCATCATTGCGTTGCATAAAAATGGCTTCACAGGCAAGAATATTGTGGCTACTAAGATTGCACCTAAATCAACAATTTATAGGATCATCAAGAACTTCAAGGAAAGAGGTTCAATTCTTGTTAAGAAGGCTTCAGGGCGTCCAAGAAAGTCCAGCAAGCGGCAGGATCGTCTCCTAAAGAGGATTCAGCTGCGGGATCGGAGTGCCACCAGTGCAGAGCTGCTCAGGAATGGCAGCAGGCAGGTGTGAGCGCATCTGCACACACAGTGAGGCCAAGACTTTTGGAAGATGGCCTGGTGTCAAGAAGGGCAGCAAAGAAGCCACTTCTCTCCAAAAAAAACATCAGGGACAGATTGATCTTCTGCAAAAAGTATGGCGAATGGACTGCTGAGGACAAAGTCATATTCTCGGATGAAGCCTCTTTCCGATTGTTTGGGGCGTCTGGAAAAAGGCTTGTCCGGAGAAGAAAAGGTGAGGGCTACCATCAGTCCTGTGTCATGCCAACAGTAAAGCATCCTGAGACCATTCATGTGTGGGGTCGCTTCTCATCCAAGGGAGTGGGCTCACTCACAATTTTGCCCAAAAACACAGCCATGAATAAAGAATGGTACCAAAACACCCTCCAACAGCAACTTCTTCCAACAATCCAACAACAGTTTGGTGAAGAACAATGCATTTTCCAGCACGATGGAGCACCGTGCCATAAGGCGAAAGTCATAACTAAGTGGCTCAGGGACCAAAACGTTGAAATTTTGGGTCCACGGCCTGGAAACTCCCCAGATCTTAATCCCATTGAGAACTTGTGGTCAATCCTCAAGAGGCGGGTGGACAAACAAAAACCCACTAATTCTGACAAACTCCAAGAAGTGATTATGAAAGAATGGGCTGCTATCAGTCAGGATTTGGCCCAGAAGTTGATTGACAGCAGCCCAGTCGAATTGCAGAGGTCCTGAAAAAGAAGGGCCAACACTGCAAATACTGACTCTTTGCATAAATGTCATGTGATTGTCGATAAAAGTCTTTGAAACGTATGAAGTGCTTGTAATTATATTTCAGTACATCACAGAAACAACTGAAACAAAGATCTAAAAGCAGTTTAGCAGCAAACTTTGTGAAAACTAATATTTGTGTCATTCTCAAAACTTTTGGCCACGACTGTAGAACAGTGTAGTGTAGTGTAGTTTAGTGTGAAGTAGTGTGGAGTAGAGTAGTGTAGAGAAGTGTAGTGTAGTGTAGAGTAGTTTAGTGTACAGCAGTGTAGAGTAGTGTAGTGTACCGTTAAGTAGTGTAGAGTAGTGTAGAGTAGTGTAGTGGAGAATAGAGTAGTTTAGTGTAGAGTAGAGTAAAGGCGGACTGCCCTTGTTTTGTGTGAACCCTTGGTATTTCTAACTGACTCGATCCTAATGATCTGAGTGTTCTGTTAGGTTTAGTGGGAGCATATACAGGCTAAACAGGAGCGGTGCAAGAATTGAGCCTTGTGGGACTCCACATGTCATGGACGTCCACTTAGACTTATGCTCTCCTCTACTCACATAATAACCTCTCCCTTCTAAGTATGACCTGAACCATTTGAGTACCATCCCAGAAAGCCCGACCCAGTTTTCCAGTCTTTCTATTAGTATGTTATGATCGACGGTGTCAAACGCAGCGCTAAGATCTAGCAGTACCAACACTGATATTTTGCCAGAGTCAGAATTTAAACGAATATCATTTATTATCTTTACGAGCCTCTGTACTGTACTTTACAGTCTCTGTACTGTGATGCGCTCGGAAGCCAGACTGAAAACTGTCCAGGTATCCATTTGAGTTTAAGTGGTTGTTCACCTGATAAAAAAACAACCTTTTCAATAATCTTGCTTATAAAAGGAAGGTTTGATATTGGTCTGTAGTTATTTAATATGGAATTATCAAGATTATTCTTTTTCAGAAGTGGCTTAACAACTGCAGTTTTCAGAGAGTTTGGAAAAGTCCCAGAGAGAAGTGAGATGTTCAGCACTTCTAAAAGATCTGTTTCCAAACAGTCAAACACACTTTTGAGAAAAGATGTGGGAAGTGTGTCAAGGTCGCAGGTTGACGATTTTAGGTGCTGTACTGTTTCTTCCAAGATTTTGCTATTAATTGCTCAAAAGACAGACATAGTAACTGTTTGAGGTTGTGTTTGAGTTTTTCTGATCTCTGCACAACTTGATGTGTTAATAGCTCTTCTAATATTACTGATTTCCTCAGAGGAGAAGGAAGCAAACTCATTGCATTTGCTGTCTGAGAGCATTTCAATGGGAATCTGACTTGGTGGGTTTGTCAGTCTCTCAACAGTAGCAAAAAGAGTGCGAGTGTTGTTTAAGTTGCTGTTTATGATGTTTGAGAAGAAGGTCTGTCTAGCTGTGGCGAGTTCCACATTGAAAGCACGAAGGTTGTCTCTATAGATGCTGTAGTGAATTTCAAGTTTCGTCTTCCGCCACATCCGCTCAGCTTTTCGACATTGTCTTTTCAAATTCTGAACTGCTGGTGATTTTCTGTCTGCCCGTCTTTCTGAACTTGTCCGGAGCAACATCATCAATAACATTCTTAACTTTTGAGTTAAAGGAATCAAGGAGAAGATCAACAGAGTCTGCAGAAATGATTGATGTTAAGGATATAGTCTTCATAAATAGTGCACTTGTGTTCTCATTAATGCATCTCTTTCTGACAGACTCAGTGGTAACAGAGATCAATATATCAAAGAAAATACCGCAGTGATCAGACAGTGCTACGTCCTTAATAAGAATGGATGAGATGTTTAGACCATTACTGATCAGTAAGTCTAGAGTGTGTCCATGATTACGTGTGGGCGCGTGCACATGCTGAATCAAGTCAAAAGTGTTTAAAACACTCATAATTTCTTTTGTAATATTGATTTCTGCATTATCAGTGTGAATATTAAAGTCCCGTGCTATGACAAAACAGTCGACCTCTGAGGAAATCATTGAAAGCAGTTCTGTGAATTCTTCAGTAAAGTCTGGAGAGTATTTTAGATGTCTGTAAATAATGTGTAAGTAGAGTAATGAACATTTCTGTGAACCAATTGGCTGGAAGTATTGTAGTGTAGTATAGTGCAGCGTAGGGGTAAAGTAGTGTAGTACAGTATAGAGTAGTGTAGAATAGTGTAAAGTAGTATAGTATAGTATAGCGTAGTATAGCGGACTTCTCAGGGTCCTTCAGGCCGATTGGAACGCAGTCTATAACTACACTGATGGGCGGGGCTAAAGCACACTGACCAATGAGACAACACTGTTTACAGTTCAGTGAAATATTATTAAAACAACTGTAATATAGATCTCACACACACACTATTACTCACTCACACCTGGTGCTCTTAATGGTATGTGTGTGTCCGTGTGCGCGGCTTACCGATATCCAGTGATTTGCCCTGTTTGGGGTCGGCCTGCAGTTTATTGTAGTGTATCACTGCTTCACCCTGGAACGCGCACACACATTACATTAATGAAAAAAAATAAACTATTAATGTGTGTGTAGGTGAATGACAGTGTGTATGTACTAGTTACTCGTGCGCACACACACCTGTACAGCCTGTATCATCTTGGCCACCTCCACCTTGGTCTTGCCCTTCACTGGTTTCCCGTTCACTCCTGTGATCTCATCACCCGCTGCTAACGTCCCGTCCCGCGCTGCTGGAGTGTTATCAAACACCTGTCTCACACACACACACACACACACACACACACACACACACACAGTTTCTAGAGTATCCCGGTTTAAACACACAGCTCCAAATTTAAACGAACTTAAACTCACCTGGACGATGTAGAGACAGGGGCAGTACTGAGCCCCGCCCCCTATACTGATCCCAATCAGGTTCTGAGCGTCCTTCTTCAGTGTCACTGTTCCAGGAACTGTGGGAATCCCACTACACACACACACACACACACACACACACACACACACACACTTTCAGCACTACAACAGTACACTTTCGAACTTCTTTCTCCCGAACAGTGAAATGATCCTTCTGATATCGTCTTCTAAACTTAAAGTGATCAGTGACACACAGTAATATCTTATCGAAATTTGATTGATGTTTGATGTTTCTCCTTCGTGTTTCGTGCTTCGTGTTTCTGTCCCAATAGTTTTGGTTTCCAGTGTTCAGTCTGAGAGAGACCACAGTGGGAGTGTCTGTGAGGTGTCTCCTGCGTGTTGGACTTGTGTCTGTTGTAGGTGGGTGTGGCCTGATTATCATGTGGAGCTCGGGATTGGTTCTACTCCGCATCCTATCCTGATATAAGGACCGCCCCAAACACTCAGCTTTTGCCATTTTGAGCCTCTGTAAATTTGATCTGTCGTGTGCTAAGTTTTTGAGATTTCGATTGACTGTTGTGTGTCCCGTCGCTGTGCCAGAGAGAAAGAAAGTGTGAATGTTGTCATCTTTGTAGTAGTATTTTGTTGTTATCTTTTGCTCGTTTGACTACGGTGTGGATTCTGATTTGGTTGCATGTAAACATCAACTTTTTGTAAATAATTTGTAGATAACTTGACACACGGGAAGTAGGGGCTGAGATGCCATTTCTTTTTCACATATCTTTTTACTCTGTTTTTCATCTAGGAAGGTAGATAAGCAAATTTGTACTTTGTTTTCTAATATTTAATTTCAGGTTACTCAGGTTAAATAGGAGTCTGTTCTGTTTATTGTTTTGGCCTGGTCTACCTCTGAAAGAAAACCCCGTGTAGAACAAAAATTAACTCTTGAACTATCTCTCGGGTGTAAGCTAGCCCCTAGAGGTCGTAACAGAGGTCATGTACAGTCAGGAGAAATACATTAGAATAAGAAAGTGTGTATTGTGATCTCAATAACAGCTGTGTGTTTTTCACAAATAACCCGAGGTGCATCTGAACACTGAACATCAACACCATGGAGCTGACGGATCTGATACGTCATAAATGTCAAAACCTAAAGAGTGTGTGTCTTCAGTGTTAGTGACCAGTGATCACACACAGTGTTCATTACAGCACAGAGGCGTGACCCCACAGTGTGTGTGTGTGTGTGTGTAGTGAAGTAGGTGTAAAAATGTCTACAGTGTTATTTTTATAATCCCTGGTGATTTAATCAGCACACAATGCAATATGTACGTCTTGGCTGTTTGGTAATGTGAAGATCCTGATATCGATTCTGGCTTTTATAAGTTTTTTGTGCTAAAACGGTTCAGGTTTCCACAAAAAAAAAAAAGAATGTGAACGATGTTACCTTACAGGATGGTGAACGTGAGAACGTAGAAACCAGACCTCTGCTCAGGATTGGGACTAAACAGCTGTGTCCACTTGTTAGTGATACTCATCATCAAAAATGTTGGCTTCAGTGTTATGGTCTGGGGTCGCTTCAGTCGCTTCAGTCGCTCAGGTCGAGACTCAGCAACGTTATGTGGCGATAAAATGAATGTACTGAATCACCAGAACATCACATCTATGGAGGGTTTCTGGGAGCATGAGGAATCATTTTCACACACAAACTGGATACCACAGTGTGTGTGTGTGTGTGTGTGTGTGTGTGTGTGTGTGTGTGTGTGTGTGTGTGTGTGTGTGAGATCAAAGCTAAAGGCAGTCAATGAAGTCTGGGAGTACGCAACTCAATTATTCTGATGATTTTATTAGTAGCAGTAGTAATACTCAGTGAGCTCAATAGATAAATTCTCTCTCTCTCTCTTTTAGAGAACACGTTTAAGGAACATGTACAATTTTCATGTTTCATGTGAATTTTGAGTTTCTTGTGAAGTGAGACGTTGCAGAGCTGTAAAGAGGAATTTCTTCAAAATAACAAGTGAGACGGAAACTCGATAGAAAACATCAACCTCAGATTATCTACTGTACATCAATAAAAGAGAGGTTTTGTCTATAAATTGATCAGAACTCGCTCTTTCAATTATATCTTTATGGTTCACACACTGAAGGACCAAAAACCAGTCTCAGAAAAATATCTGTCTCTCTGTCCAACCAGATTTTGTCTCAGCATCACACAAAACTGTCTGTAGAGAATTGACTGGATCTTCTGCAGTACTTGGATCTCTGCCTGAAGTTTAATCTGCACCATAACCCTGCGTCAGAGTTCGCTCTCGCCGCCCTGCCGCCGCTCGCCGCCGCTCTGACGTAGACCGAACGCCTTTCTTGTATTTAAAGGGGCCGCAAAGCAATCAAGCTTGTTGATCTTATGGAGACCAAAATGTGGAAGAAAACAAGAAATTGATTGATAGAAAAAACTGTATTGTAGAAATAAACAAATTATAAGGCATTTGTATGGTGTGGCTTCTGTTCATTGTGAATTGCTAGTCTAATATTTTTTTATTATTATATTATATTTCTTATTATATTTAAACACCAACAATTTCAGACACCTTTGTCCACGCATCTTTTTTTTTTTTTTAAATAATGTCCCTGTACACAAACAGGGACATGTCATAAATAACCGGGAAACCCGCTACCGCAATAATTAACTTCTCCTCCATTTTGCTTGGGAACTAATGTCGCCGGAACAAAAGTTTACAGGACTGCGTTCCGCGGACTCCTATCAAGCGGAGGACCTCTACTTTTTTATTGGTTGCCGCGTCATAGCTCATTACCATAAAGTTGAGCTGATTTCAACTCCCTTCGCCGCCGGCTCCTATTGAAAATGAATGACTTCCGGCTGTTTTGACGCTCTCGCCGAGTTCGGTGTGATTTAATAATCTACTTTATAATAATCTACTAATGCGCTTCTGTCTCAGTGTAAACAAACACCTGCACCAATAGATATTAATGAGAAAAGATAAAGTGAATATTTTGACTGGGATTAGTTCATATTCTCACTTTGGCTGAAATAACAGCGCTGAAGTGGTATAAGTGAATTTTAACACGCCGGAGTCGTTTTAAGACAAAACTTCATCTTTATCTGATCGACTTTTTCCATTTCTCATCTGTGATTCTCTCTCCGATTACCGAACAGCGAGTGTATTTGTCTGAGCACCAAAGAAGTACAACTTAGTGTAAACAAGGCGTCAGATACTCAACCTTACAGAATGTGATTTCTGTGTATTAATAAGTGAGACAGAGAGACACACAGACATGGACGTGGACTTCAACCTCAAATAATAATCATAATAATCATAATAATAATAATAATCATAATAATATCACTCATTACATTAAAGATCAGCAGATTATTACTAGATTTAACATTTTAACTCTTTCTACAAACTCTTTATCCGTTAATGATGAGTAATAACACTAGTCGATCCTAAAGTGGTTCAATGTGTTACAGAATTACAGGGTGCAGTTATTTTTTTTTACTTTTTTTTTTTTTTGTAAAAATGACTACAGACTGAATATTTTCATTGAGTTCTATAGATAGAAGTTGGTGAAGATCACACTTCTTGTGTTAATAATCTCCTGGTATTAAATACAAAGCTTTTCCCCATGACCATATATGGAAAAGTGGGTGTGTCTGATGGAATAGAAACTCCAGTCTCAGGGTGAGGAACATCATTGTAAATTTTCAATTTAGTTATATTATTTTACTTACAAATCCTCTCATTTATTAATACATGTAGCTTAAATAGGGCTAGCTAGCTAGCATTAACAGTCAATACTATTAGCATTTTTTAATCCAGTCAGGTTAGATTGTGTTCGCTGTTAATGAGTGAACTTTATTATGCCAAGATTGTTAATTTTCCCCTATTAGTTTTGGAAGTATTTGATCAACAATTTTTATTTTTAATTAACGTTATTAATGTGTTAAACTCCCTGATGGAATCCTGTCAGATTAGCTTCATGCTAGCTTGTTCAGGTCAAATTAAAAGTGGGCAGATTGTGGGGTCTTAAAGCCCGCCGAATTACAGGTGAGTCTGTAGTTCAGACGTATCAGTGTGTGTGTGTGTGTGTGTGTGTAAACACAGCGTCACTCACAGCTTATCCTCCTCTAGCTCGTAGTCCATGATGTCTGATAACATGTCAGGGTGTACAGGGGCCGTGTCCTGAACCTGCACCACACACACACACACACACACACACACACACACGAGTCAGTCAGTGAGGTTATACCCCTGTGGTAAAGATCCCCCCTGTGTAGTGCACTAGATCTAGGGATGGTGAGGTATTCAGTCCTGAACCTCAGTCCATATCGCCTCTATTAGCTTAGCTTAGCTTAAATGAGCTTATCTTAGCTATACGTCACCATTCCTCCTGCAGTAACATTAGGGTTACAGTATACAGTCTTACCTGAACAGGAAGTGACGGTGAACCGGAAACAGATGATTGAGTCCTTATCTACGCATTGTAAGAGTACAGAGTTTATTTGTGAATAAAACCGGAGAGCGGAAGTGTATCCAGCTGTTCCATCTCTCTTCCCTCTCCTCCGTGTGTGCGTGCGTGCGCGTGCTGCCTGCGTCACTTCCGGCGGCTTAACGGAAAAACCTCTTGTCGCCTTGGTAACGCAGATAGAACGCACGTTATTCTTCCAAAAGGTTTTTCGAAATAACAATGATACAATAATGATAAAAAAAACTATATTATTTACCTTAGAATAGCGTTAATCATTAATAATTTTATTTACCTTTAGTGAAACTCCTTCCAATATAAGATTATAAATGTTATAATGTGTTCCTATTTTCACATCCTTCTCATTGTATAGTTTATTGTTGTTTTCTATTCTGTGTCACTGTTTTTTTTTATTTCTTTTTTTATTTCTGGTTATAGGCTGTAAATCCTCAGTGTTCTGCATTAAAACTACATAACAGTTAGGGCTGCTCGATTACGGCAAAATATTATAATCACGATTATTTTGGTCAGTATTGAGAAACTTTGATTATGCATTGACTGTGGAACATACATTTATTGAATTTAAAATATAACAACTGAAACATAAGTAAAAATAAATGTTATATTTAATGTTATGTACATGTATGTGTATAGTATACTGTAGATATATAAGATAAAGTGTGGTGGTGGTGGTGGTGGTGGCTCAGTGTGTTCAGGCTCTGAGTTACTGATCAGAAGGTCAGTGGTTCGAGCTCCAGCTCCTCCAGGTTGTTGATGGCAGGCCCTTGAGCGAGGCCCTTCACCCTGTGAGCTCCAGGAGAACCGAATAACGGCTGACCCTGCGCTCAGGCTACTAACAAGAAGCTGGAATATGTGAAGAATTTTTTAAAATCACTGTGCAGTAATGTATATGTGATGAATAAAAGCTGAACTTAAAAAAAAAAAAAACACTTATACCAACCACAATACAATAAGGGCATATACCTGTATAAAACATGCTCCGTATAAAAACATGCTACCTTATCTAAAGTGTAACCAGGTTCTTGAAGACACATGTCTTTTGCTAGGAATAATCTCACAGCCTGGTTATTTCTTTGTGCCTCTCCGAGTCGGAGGGGAAGGCATGTGCATTATCAAGAGCGCCCTCAAGTGATGACTGTTGTTAGACCTCATCAACCTCCCTGAAACCAAAGTGTTTCCAAAGAGCTCAATTTTTCTACCAGAGTGTCATTATTTATTTATGTTAAATTATAGTTTAACAGAATCAGGTATAATAATCGGCCAATCTCCATTATCTTGTTTCCATCATCACTGGAAGCCAGTAATTATAATTCCGTTAATTGCACAGCCTTAGTAATGGTTTAAATAGTAGCTCAGAGGGCTAAGGCACTCAGTTGCTGATCAGAAGGTTGGCGGTTCGACCTCCAGCTCCTCCAGGTTGCCATTCTTGAGCCCTTGAGCGAGGCCCTTAACCCTATGAGCTTGTATAATCCCTGCACTCCATCCCCAGTTACTTTGGGATAGGCAAAGAAAGAATTTCACTGTGCAGTAATGTATATGTGACCAATAAACGCTCAACTTGACTTAAAATGTATTAAAGTTAAAATTTTCCACCCTAAAACCCAGTTGGCTCTACGTTCACCCTGGAGATGTTTATTGAAGTACGACAGTACGTTTATTGAAGTTTAAGTCACATGGTTACACAACTTGTGTAGCATCTCCTTTTAAAACACAACAAAACACACATACTATATGAATGTCATGATAGAGCCAAATGTAAAATAAAGACAAATATTAAATAATTGTGTGAAATGCTGTCTTACAAAATAGTTACATTAATATAACCTATTAGTAGTACACAATATTTCACCTTATGAGGAGAAAATAAATAAACCTCTGTTCCTTAGAGATTGAAACTAATCTGTAATTAAGGGCCGTATAAATTTACACTTTAAAGCTTTACTTACCTTGCCTATAGATGGCGTACTTGACTTTAGTTTGTCTGATTTTATTAATATTATTTCTCTATTCAGGTTTCTCATTTTGTGTTAAGTGTTATTAAATATGACATCACGTACATTTAATGTAACATGAATAAAATGATGTTTTATTAGACATGTTAAAAGTGAAAAACTGATTTTTTTTTTTAGCAAAAGTAATACACCAATCTTAAAATTTTAATGCATGCACAAGACAGTTTACATCTGTAGGACTCTTTCATGTCAGAATAGTAACATTATTATTGAGTTTTACTAAATAAGGCACAAGTTAAAAAAACATAGTTATTACAGTTTAGAGGAGAAACTAGAGATGTGTTATTCTGTGAAATGAAACATCAGATGAAATCATTGAAGATAAACTCAAGTTACTGATGTTTAACACATCAACAGGAAATACTGATGAAATAATCTAAAAAAAAAACTGAAATTACTGAATAATACTTAAATGAACAAAATATAATAATACACAGTATTTCCAGTTTTCCACTTCTCACTCTCTCTGTTTTCCATATCCTTGGTGTTACTGCACCTCATTATAACTATTATAACTCATTTAAGCTTTCAATGGCTCTATCTTTAGTGATGTTTCTCCATTCATGAGGAATCTCTCCATTTCTTTTGAATTTTCTCTTGTAATGATTTTCCAGATCTTCCTGGAACCTGCACATAAACCACTTCCAGTAGGGCATCTCAGAGGTGTCAGGGCTGATGCTCCACTTGGCGTATTCTCCACCTGCTTTTCTGTACTCTTTAAAACTAAACACACCACCAGATGTACTAAAGAACATGTTACTTGAAACAGCAGTTGTGCAGAAATCAATTCCAAGATTTTCTAAATCCACAAAAGACCACCCGTTGATTCCACAGTTACGATGGAAACGGACTCGGTGATCTCCATCGTGGTCCTCCATTGTATTGGTACAGATGGCATTACAGAATGGACACTGAGCCCAGCAGCACTGACAGAGATGTTCACTCAGCACCGTGTGTGGTTTCTTCCTGAACATTTCCTGTTTAAGGTCAGAAATAGTTTTGAAGTCATTGCACAACTTTTCCCTGGTGTCAGTCAAGACCTTATTTACAACCTCTTGAAGAAAGCCAAGGTCTGTAATGTCTTTCTGGTCAAGACACAGTTCCTCCTTAAACCGAAGCTCATCTTTCAGCTCTTTGGAGAAGCACTGCAGCCACATGTCCATGTTTCCATTTCTTTTATTGACCTCTTTTGTTGACATATTGACAGCATCCATCACACACTTCGCTTTGGACTTTATGTTGGTTTTGAGTGTTTCCAGAACCTCTTGACAAACATCAAGTAGGTATTTGTTTACTTCTTTGGTAATAAATTGATTGAAATGTTCTTTGGGCTTGTGAATGTATTCCATGTAGTTCTCAAAGTTTTCCTCTTCTGCCAGTGATGTCAGAATGTATTTCTCCAGATTTGACCTGTTTCCACTGAATGCTGGAACGTCACGTTTCATTTTCTCAGCCACATCAATGGCAGTTTGGTCGTACGCAGCCTGCAGTATAGACAGCTCAAGTTTATTCACAATGAATTCACCAAACACTGTTGTGGATGTCGCACCATTGTAGTAGTTCTTAAAGATGTTGAAGTACTGAGGCTTCTGTTTCTCCAGGTAAAGTCTGACATTATTAGCTTCCTTGAATTTAGAGTGAAGCTTGGTAAATTGGTCAGAAGCAAAAGCACAGACATAAAGGCAGAGGTCTAGCGTGAATTCCTTCTTGAGCGTATACCAAGACGTGTTCTGTTGATGAGCATTTATGTTGGTTTTGATGGTTTCAATTATTTGTTGAATGTAGCTGTGATTATACCCCAGCTCTGCACTGGACATTTTCTGAATTTCTTTCTTACTTTGTTTAAAAACATTATTTACAAGGTTCCTTAATTGAGTATTATCATTTGACGACAAGATATTTGTTGTAGACGTGTTTTCTGATTGCACACTTTTTTGTTGTTTTGCTGGAAAATATGAATAATATTTATTCATTACATAGTTAGTGAAACCACGCGACTGACCAGGTTTTTCATCCACAGTTACATTCGCATCTGTTACATGCTCTTCTTTTGGTAAGGGCTCTTGAGACTTTTTAAAAATGACATAATCTGAATAATCTCCTAAGGTATCAAGTTTTTTGTAGCTGGCGAGGTTCTGCTGCTCACAGACAAATGAAAGCTCAAATGTCTCAGACAGAATTTTTGTTTGATCTCCAAAAACATCAATGTCATCAACCATGGGTGCGTCCCGTGTCATTTCAGAGAGCCACGTGGACCAAACATCATTAAAGTTGTTCTCGAGTGCTTTTCCATCTGTTTGATTGTTTTTCAAATCAAAAGCAAGCTCCTTACTCAGTTTAAAGAGCTTATTTTCATACCTTGTCTTTTCTTCATCAACTTTCTGTCTCGCAATTTTTTGTTGATAAACATGATCTAATTTTCTTTTTGCTGCTTCCACAAGTTCCCTATAAAGATCCATGATTTTTCTTTCAAACCTTTCCTGCCATTGGATCGAAATATCTTTATCATGGTCTTCACTGAAAAAGTGATCTACTGCCTTATCTACTTTCTTTTTCAAAGCTGACATTTGTGCCACAATATCCTTTTCCTCAATCCTCAGCGATCGTTCATTGTTGACTCTGTTAAGCAGTTTGTTCTCAACTGTAAGCATGGCATTCCTCAGACTCCACGTCCATTTAGTGTATTCATGCTCCAGCTTCCTGTACACTGCAATCTCCAGAGTGTTTCTAAAGCTGAAGACAAAATTTTCATTGAGGAGTGCATTCCACAAGTCACAGATGCTTGATTTAAATTGTGAAAGTGTCACACCACGGTTTGTGGGTATTTTTGACAGAATGTTTCTTCTTAGAGCATCAATATTTTCGCTGTATGAAGGGTTAGGTGGAGCCATGGGCGGACTGCCCTCCCAAAGTTGAGCAAAATACTTAACATCATTTTGAACATCAAATGCAATGATATCACTAAAACACTGAGCATCACCATCTTCCTCTTTAGAGGCTAGCTTGGCCATGTCATCCAGTTTCTTCTGCAATCGTCTCCTTCCTTCCATAGTTTTTTCTAAAGCAGTGATGTCTCCAACATTCTGATGGACAAACAGACAACTCGGGTTTAGTTTGACCTTCTTCATTCTCAAGAAGGCCTGGACAACAATCTGAAGGATGTCCTGCATCTCAGCAGGGTTCTCTCCAAAGATATTGATTAAGGTCAGGTTTCCAAGACCAACAACAAATGTGGCGAGCTCATTGTCATGATGTATGGTTGTCTTCTCAGCTTGCTCTAATGCTCTAAGTCCTTCAGTGTCAACAACTAAAATGTAGTCAAACTTCAGTTCTGTTTTCATCTCCTCTGACACTTTGACCAGCTGCATGAAGGCTCCTCTGGTGCACCTTCCAGCACTGACAGCAAACTGGAGTCCAAACATGGCATTGAGCATGGTGGATTTCCCAGAGCTCTGAATCCCCAGAACTGACAGCACAAACATCCTCTGGTCTCCCAGTATCTTCACAAGTTCATCCAGAACTGCTGAAACCCAGGTCAGAGGAACATGAGCAGCATCTCCATCCATCAGCTCCAGAGGGTAACCAGTCACTATAATTTCAGCAGCTATTCTAGGAAGGCAGGAGAAGTTAAATTTTGCTTCTGTGGTTTGTACTGATGTGCTGGCTTCATAAATCTGCCCCATTTCTCTGAGGATGTGTTCTACACCAAAGGTGGCAGCGTTCAAGTCTTTGGAAATGCTTTCAAGTTTTGTTTGTTGCTCACTCAGTAATGGTGACATGTTGGATTTTTTCTTCAAATCCAACACCCTGGACCATTGTTCATGATATTCATTAAGAAGTGATGATAGACAATCTGAAGTGCAACTGTCCAGGAGCATTCCAACCCACTTGAGGAAATAGACCCTTTCTGTTTCAGTTAATGCATTTAGTTTCTCAAGGAAAAGTTTTATAAGACAACTGAAGTCCAGTTTGTGCTGCTGACTGCGTATTTTAGTCATTTCCTGTTTTATGGACAGTTTGTGGTTTTCTAAGTGTCCTGTCAAACGGTAGAGTTTTTTGTTCTCTTGACACCAGTCATGCCACAGTTTTCCTTGACAGGGCAAATATTTTTCTTTTATATTTGGCAGATTTTCATTGGTGAACAGACTCATGAGCTGGTTTGCTGCCTCCTTTGCTCTTTGGCATTCTCCTTTGTCTTCATCCACAACGATATTAGGTTGTTTGGCAACATCCTCGAGTTTGAAAGTAGAGGATTTTATGCATTCTCTGATGGTCCTTCTCAGTTCCTCAGCCACATCAGACTGACTTCTGTCTTTCAAACCAATTCTGTACTTTCCTTCACACAGTTTCTCTGGAATTAAATGAATGTCAGTAAGAAGGAAAATGAGAGGCTTTGTGGATTTGAAGAGCTCCTCTATTATAGTCTTATTTCTTTCATCCTTACAGAGTGTAGACATAAGTACAACATTTACTGTGGACATTTTTGTCACAGTCTCACGCTGGATGGGATTGGTTCCTGCATCTCCATGAAAATTACAGAAGGCAACACAGTCAGTAAGCCAGTCTAGGTTCTTACCAGATGGGCAATACCAGGCAATTTCAACAACACCATCCATCAAAAGTCTAGTTCTGCTATCCTGAGGGCAGTTCCTGTCAAAAAATGTATGATATCGATCATTTATTAAGTTATTCATCAGCTGTGACTTGGATGACGACACAGATCCCAATCTGAGGAAGGCCACCATTGGAGTTTCTACTCCAACTATTGATTTGCATTTGCTTGTTGTGTTACCTGTTGACTTCCAGCTTTTTTTAATTTGCCGTAAAGTCCACAGGGGGAATTCAATGTCCCCTGTGGTGGGGTTGGGCACTAGCAGTGGGACAGCATACTGACATTGTGAGAGTTTTGTTACCATTAACTGTCGAAGAAAATTGTCTGAACTGTGAAAAGCACCCATTTGAATATCCATTGGGTGAACCTGGAACTGCTCTACTGTCTCACTGCCCAATGGCTCATTGTTAAAGAGGACAGAGAATATATCCTGGGAATTTTGTACTTCGCATTGAATGTTGGTTATAGTGACTTCTTGTTTAAGTGGGATATATCTTGCGGTGTAGTCCAGCATGATCAGCCTGTGTAGAAAATTGTGAACTAAATCTTTCTCAGCAGATGGTTCATTACACTGCATTGAGGATGCTGATATTTTGAGAAATTCCCTGGTCTTCAGTTTATGTTGGGTATCAATATTGAGTCTGCTAAAAAGCCGTCTTATGTTTTCAGTTCTCAGCTCAACTTCTTCCTTGTTTTTGGGTTGTCCATCTCTTGACTGATTGTCTTCAGGTTCTAGTGGTTGTTCCTGTGTAGCAAATAATATTAAATAATAAATTACTTCTTGTAATACTGAACAGAAGAAACATTTTAAAGATGATTATAATGTTTATGTTTTTCGGTTGATAGCAACTTTCAATTTAACATACATTTAATTCAGTTAATTTAAAAATCCTCAAATTTAAGGCACAGATCAGTGACATGAACACAGCATAGGTCAATGACGTTTAAAAAAAAATGTTTGTGCTTATATGGAAAAATTGCCAGTAAGTGTTAACTAGGAGGTTGAGCCTTCAAACTGTGTGTTTGGAATATTAGATATGTCAGAACAAAAGTTAGCATTACTTTAATAAAGGGTAAATTTGATCACTAACAGAAAATATGACGTTGCAAAAATGTAGAACTCTCAAAATGAGCATATTATTATTATTATTATTATTATTATTATTATTATTATTATTATTGTTATTTTGGTAATAAAAACAACATGAAAACAACATGAAAACATGGGAAAATATTTATTTCCCTGTGTGATTCTTTTTGGCTTAGTTATGTTTGTATAATTGGTTAAAATTAAATAAAATTTATTTCATCATATTGCCTAAGTTGTGCTAAAAAAAAAGATATGTCATTCTATACTGCACAATTTTCACAACCATATGAGATTGTTGATCGTCTGCTTCTAAAACTATGGGAAATAATATTAATACAATGGACACAGTGTCATTAAAATGCATGCAGCTGGTGGTTTCAGAATTTGGCATCAGTTAAAGATCCATGCTTGAATCCCACACTCCATTTTATCATTAGTTCAGTCTGTTAATGATCTAATGATCACAAACAGTGCTTCTTAATGTCGATTAAGTCACATTCATGAAACAATGCTTATATAAGTAAACCTGCTGATCAGGTGCCTCCCTTTATCGCACCAATGACGTCTAATAAACATTGTCTTCCAATATGAAAATGTACAATGTGACAAAGCAAAAGATGTCTTTAACTCATTCTTAAGCATGACATAGTGTTCACTTAACGGGTTTCCCCGGTCTCCTGATCTGAATATAAGAACACATTTGTGGTAGAGATTTAATGGGAGGATTTAACTAATGGGATGGCTCGGGCACAAACAAATGAGGCAGAGCTATCCGTTTAAAAGCAGCCCACTAAATCCCTCTGGGAACCTTTTACATTTTACAGTCTGTTAGCTTGTTTACATTTACATTTAGGCATTTGGCAGATACTCGTGTCCAGAGCGACTTCTGGAGAAAAGTGCTTTGAGAACTAGCCATGCATCCAGATTCTGAATCAGCTGCAGATGACAAAGGGTGGACAGAGGCAGACCTGCCAGGAGTGAGCTGCAGTAGTCCAGTCTACCAGAGACTGAACAAGTACATGAGTGGCCTGTCTGAAGAGAAATGGATGGGTTCTTCTGATGTTCTAAAGTTGCTTTTGTTAACTTGCTGCTCTTGTTAGCTTGCTGTTGTGTAGAGCCACTTGTTTTCTTGTTGGCTTACTTTTTGTATATAGCCAAATGTTTATCACCTCGTTATTATGCATAGCCCTGTGGTAACCTATTTATGTGTTGTTTGATGTCCCTTGACACTCATGTACTGGCTCTATTGGTTTGAAGACAGGAAGGATCGTGCACGTGCCAACTGTACTGTACATTCCAAGGACATCATTTTTCTGACTGTCTAGACACAGGGTGGGTCCCACCTCTTGTATTTCTGGTGGATTTTCTTTTCTGATCATTTCTTTGGCATGTCAGTGTTCTCTCTTCTAGATGAGACTAGTTTTCCCCTGTGTCTTGGTTTAGGTGTTCATCCTGTTTATATGGTCTGCACATATCCAGGAAATGACTTTTGTTACCTGTCTTTGTTCATCTACAGCAGTTTTGGTGCCCAAAGATTCTTCATCCTTACGTGGCGGTTGAACATTATGATCTAAAAATACAATAAAGATAAAATTGAAAATATTCCCAACAAATCTAAACTTTAGTATAACTTGTCTACGCAACACAACATAAGGACATTATATTGATCTGGAGTGGAGCAGTGGGGGCTGCCACTTCGGAGGGGGGGGACTTTCAATAACCTCCTGTAAATAGGCATTTATCAGGTGATTGCGCATCATTACTACTAGTATAAAATAAAGGCATGATTGACATCGCATCCAGTCAGCGGCTCCGCTCGCCATATGAAGTGCTGGAAAAACACCGAGTGTAAGCTCGGCCGTGATCACGTGACTGTTGCTTAATTAGAAGATCAGCTCGATCTGGTCCAAGCTCTTTTTTTCTTTTTTTGTCCGATCGCCTTGCAAAGGGGTATTTTAGCAAAGAATTTACAGAATTTTCTCTCATATTTAGCTGCTTCCACATCAATCACTATTCAAAACATTAACTAACAACCTGCTGACCGTTAATAAGACTCGTTGAGAATGGTCCAATCACATGAGCCCAAATATTTAAAAACAATATTGATTCGCTAAGAACAAAAGTGGGAGGGTTTAGGGCGCACAGTGCTCCGCCCCAAGGATGATTTGAAAAGATCCAATCAGAGCTCAGTCTCAAGTCACGTGCTTTTTAAAAATGTACGTGTCTACATAGACACTCGTTTGTCCTGCGCCCCGCGTGCACCAACACAAATGCACGTAATACAGATTAGATTTTTTTTTTGGTTGTAAATAAATTATTATAATAAATTATTAAAATAAAATATTATGTTAAATAATTTGTTAATGTTAAAGTAGCATTCTTCTCCCTAACTTTAAGGGGGGCGACGCCCCTGCGCCCCGTATTGCCCAGCCGCTGTTCTGGAGTATGAAATCATATTTCACAGACATGCTTAGACAATGTTTTGTGTAAAAAGAATGATACTTAAAGTTGATTTAGTATAATGGTGTAAGAAAGTTTACACAATGTAAGGATTCTCTGTTTGTTTTATAAAGCAGTGTTTTAGAATCCTGTAATTGTGCAAGTCGACAACAGTTATTGGGACCTGTTTGTAATTTTATGCTGTTTACCAAATGTGGTTTGTTAATTTTAAAGTTATGTTGTCCTCCCACTTAAAGTCTCAGAAAATATGCTCTTGAAAATAGTCTGTAAACCTGTTGGCCAGGGAACCACTGATCAGATGTGTCCCAATGGTAGAGGAATGTCCAGTCTCAGATGTGTTTAACAGTATTTTAGTGAAAATAGTCTTCAGCAAACACATGAATTAAATTTGAAGCATGTACATACTGTAGGCATGGGGTCAGAGGACGCACAAACAGAATCAAGGACAAGGCAAAGGCCAAGGTGAAACCACAGGCAAAAGTCAGAAGCCATAACAGACAGGAAGGCTTTAATTAAAAAATATTTCACAATAAAGCTGTAATTGTACAGTAGTCCCTATACATACTGAGGAGGTGATGAGAAACAGGTATGTGGATTTAATAGATGGGGGACTGAGTGTTGCTGGAACCCAAGCCCATGTCAACCATGTTTGAAGACTATGATACATTGGGGGTTAACAGAGTTAACAGAGTGATAAAGGTAGTGTAGTTGTAGGCATACTTTGCCCACTGCACAAATCTTAGACTGTTTGCTTTGATTCTTGGAATCGTATGTGTGTACAAGGAAACGTATGTCTTGGTTGGATCAATCCAGTAGACCACTGCACTGTAGGTGATAAACACATTAGACTGGTTAGACTTCTGTGAAATAAAGTTTGTCTATAAAAATGGACCAGATTTTGAACATGAAATGAGATCACTTACTATTAACCTCTGAGGCATCTAAATAACATAAATACATGGTTGAGCACTAGTCTAGCTGTTTCAAAACCAGCAGTTTTAAAATCTGTTTATGATGACCATGATCGTATGATGATTGAAAATTGCAGCTCATCAAATCAAAAAGCAAATTCATGGCACGGTATATTACATAAACACTAATAACTGTGTGTGTAAATATTCATGTAAATTATTTGTGAAGTAACCCAGCTTTAATCAGACAATTATGACCAAACATTTAAAAGATAAATAAGATGTGTACAGATGTAACCCCTTTAGCAAACGGAGTACATTCTCAAATATATTTTTGACGTTAATAAAAAAAATACCAGAAAAAAGAGAACAAACTTTAAAGACGGCAAACTACATTTAGAAATAATATAATTAATACAATAACTTGACTAAATTATAATAAAATAGAGAATAAATCATAGAAAAGTAAAATATTCACTCACCATGTTCATTCCTTGCCCTGCCTCGCTGATGTTCTTTCCGTGCTACTTCTGTGTTGTAGATCTCCGCAGTGTAGAAGCGCTGATTGTTCTCAGAGACGAGTTCCTCAATTTTCTCCAGCACTGGTTGTATTTCTGCTTGTTTGTCCATGCTCATGCTACATGTGCAGTATCTGTCTCCACACGTCTTTGTCAGTTGCTCGAGAACAGTGTTGTTCTTCAGCTCATCTATGATGGTGTCACACTCATTCTCTTTTCCATAAGTGAACAGAATGATCAAAAAGGAAAGTGCACTTTCTCCAAATTCCCTTTCCAGCCATTCAAGTCCTAGTTTATCATCATCTGTAAACTGTCCCAGCTTCAGGACAAAGATAAAGGCGTGAATGTTGTTTTCATTAACTAACTGAGTAGTGATGCGATCCACATGGTCCAGGTACAGATCACCCTCATGCAAGTCCAGGATATTGACCACTGACAAACCACGTCCCGACACTTTTATTTTCCTGGGATGGTGGGCCTGATCTGGAGGAATGTGTTCTGCTCCGAGGAGTATATTTTCTTCTCCAAGGTGGACTGCAGAGGTGTTTCCAAACAGCACAACAGTAAAACTGGGTGAATCTGAATCCCCTGTAGCCATATCGCCAACATGATCTCCTTGTGATGGTTCAGTGTCTGCTTTAATATTCCCTAGACCACCATTAGCTTGGCTGGGTGCAGCAGCTACTGTGGACATTTCTGGATAAATAACGCCAACCCTGTTCTTTATTTCTGTTTCTCCATGCTGCCCAGATGTGCCTTGTTGCTTCTCAGCTTGGAATGTCAGTGTGTTTTTCTTTGTGTCTTCGTTATCCTTGACAAAAGTAATGATTAATATTATAGAGATGTTTACTAATTAATCTCACTTGGTAATAAATTTACAGTATCATATAAATAAGACATTTTAATCTTCTGTGTCCCCATTATATTCCTTACTTCACATTGTGTTTTAATAATATCTAATACTATTGAGCTACACTCAGTAATCCACACCCACCTGATAATGTCCTGATGTCATTTGGGATTCCTCACTTGTAATGGTCTCATCTGTGTGTTCATATCTACTGCAGTCTCAGTGAAAGAAGAGAAGCAGTTTTAAGGTTAAAACTCGTTTTAAAAGCGTTAAGTATCATCACTGAGACTCCATCCTATGACATCACTATAATACCTATCTAGGAGATCTAGTCACTTAATATTTCAAATCTGTCTGATATTCAGCTAAGTAGATGCTTTCATAATACTCATTTGTTTAGCAATATTAAAGGTCAGTGACTAGGTGAAACAACACTATTAATGTAGTATTTATTATTATGTAACTCAGTGGGTCTTGCGTGGGGCAGATCCATGAAGAGATGCACCGTGCTGTTTAGAACAGGCAAATGCACAGTTCTGAACAGATGGATCCCCGGTCGCCCTCATGCACGGTTGCGTCTTTTTAAGTATGAGAACATGTCGCTCTGGTAACAGGGCCAGAGACAAGAAAAAGACAAAGACAAAGACCTAGTCAAGTCTACATAAGTGTCATGAAACTGGCGTTAAAGAAAGAGAGAGCAGCATGCGACGTGATAAGCGTGCTCTCAAACTAAAGAAAAGATAAACAAGAGAAAACTGAAAATAAAAGTAACTAGAGAAAATAAGTTAAGAGACAAGTGTGAATTTCCAGTTCAATTTTCAAACCCTGTTCTGTCTCAAGGAGACAGAGGAGCTTTGTGTTTTGTTTTCAGTTTTCTTTCAGTTCCCTTTTAAACTCCAGTTAACAAACCCACATTACCTCCTAATGTGGACATCGTCCCAAATGTGCACATGAGCACTCTCACACACTTATTCTTCACTGACCCCTTCTGAAACAACCCTACACTAGGGCTCTTACTTTTCATTATTTCATTTCGTGGCACAGCAGTCAAACCCGAGCTATGTAACGGAATGGTTGCACCATCTGAAGAGCCCATGGGATTTGAGCGGGTTAAGGCGAGAATGATCTATAAGCAAGTAGAAGCCCTGAGCACTTTATTTTATACTACATTGGAGATACATGATCTCACAGCGCCTCGAGCGAATATAATGGCAGCTAGGGGTGCGTGCAACTTCCAGGTCACAGTTGATTCACAAGTCGACTCTGAAATTAGTGGTGCAATTACCCCCCCTGGTGGCTGAAACTTGACTCCACACTCCCCAACTGTATGCACTCATTTTCTGCAGTGCTAACTCATTTTTAAACTGCAACTGTCCCAGTTTACATCAAAAAGGGTCATGATAGAGCACTGGAGTGGGCCATTGCACGTCCTCTCTGAGCATGCCATCCTAAATGCCCTCATCAAGGTACTTAGGGCTACATTCCACCATCCGCATGTGGCAAGCAGTGAAGTGTACCCCCTTCTTCACATTCCATGGGGGTCAACAGTCACAGACTACACTGTGCAGTTTCATACCCAGGCCACCAGCTCAGGGAGCAGCTGAAACATGAGCTAGCCTTACGAGAACCTTTAGAGGATCTGGAGGAGCTGTAACGGCTAGCCATATGGGTGGATAACTGCCCCTGTGTGCATCAGGCCAAGAGCCCTAGCGGCTCTAGATGGAAAACTTCATCTCCACCCCAAGAACTGTGCTCTAGGCACCTACAGGCCCAAAGCCTCACCTCTACCCCTAGACCCAGAACCTGAGGCTATACCTCCTGCCCCTGAGGTAGAGCCTGAGGAGGACATGGAAGAACCCATGCTGTTAGACATTACCAGGTTTGTTCCTCAAAGCTCCAGTCCACACTGTCCCAAGAAGGCAAGCAACACATGCGGCAAGGCAAGCCAAAGACATCACTGTTGGAGGGTGGGGTCAGTTCCAACCTGAGAATTTAAGACCCTATCATATAAGGTTCTTCCTGCCTGCCATGCCCTCAGCGGCCAGGATCCATAGAGCCCATGTGGAGTTGTGGTAATTTCATTGATGGGAGGCTAGCTTAGGCACTTGGCATACCAGTTAGCACGCTCCCTTTTAGCTCCCCCTCAGGACTACTGGGACAGCAAAGAAGCATTCTCCATGGGAGAGGCTCAGGGACGCACTCCCTGGAGAGCTTCCAGTCATACCGCCGAGCTATCTTCAAGCCCAGGAGCACAATGCTTTACTTACCCCCCCCCCCCCCCTCCACACACCCCTCCCCCAGTACACTGTGCAAGTTCTGATTTATAAACCCATGTTATCTGAACGGGAAGGTCTTATCGAACATGCACATAAGCACTCTCACACTCCCATATTTTACTGACCCCCCTCCCCCCAAAGCCCTGCACTAGGGCTAATACTTTCATTTCTACATCTTGTGTAATAATGCGTAAAATGTAACATATTATTATTATTATTATTATTATTATTAAGTGTTTACATTTCTCTCAATAGATTATCACATTGATTGTAAATATAGTTACTGTTCACATAGTGGTATTTTGGTGATGTAGTCATGATCAAAGGTTATATCCTTACTGGTAATTTCTTCTGTGTCAGAAAGCTCCTCAGTCAGTGGCTGTGTGTCCTTTTCATTTTCTGCATACTGGTCCATCATGATTTCATTCTCCTTAGCAGTTTTAAGTGAATATTTTGTTCCTGCTTTAATGAAGATAAATGTGTGTAAATGTATTAGAATGAAGCGACAGCTAAAGACCTATCTGTTTAATAGATAAAAACAACAACAACAACAACAACAACAAAAACCTTCTCAACAGTGTGTGACCGATTGTACTTGGTTAGTAACCTAGTAACCAGTGTAAGGATCTATCCAAAGACAAAGCACTTTTGAAAGACGCTCTGGATAAGAACATCTGCCAAATGCCTAAATGTAAATCTCTTTTACTCAAAGCCTGAGGAACACTATAACAGCATGTCCATTGTATTTGATACATACAGTAGGTTGCTTAGACCTCTGCAGTTATCACACAAATCACCTAAAAAAGTGTTATATGGTTTCTGATACATACCTCTTGACGTCTGGTGTATTATGGAGGAGTAAATCATCAGCTGTAAAGTTCACAGGAGAAGTGAATAAATGTAAATATGTAAAGTTAAATGAATACAATGTAGGAAGTTAAAAGGCTCCTAATTGTGAAAGGAAACAACATAAACTGTCTACATGTGCAGTTTTAGAGCAGAGAGTTGACATTAAACACAGGTGTATGTAACTGTCTGATTGTGGTTTGACTTGTCTAACTTTACTGAACTGGACACATCTACCACTGGACAATAAATAAACCTCTAAAGTGTACTAATTACACTAACAACACTTTAATTTAAGACAATCATTGAACTGAGATAAATGCCGTTAGTTCTTACTACGGAGTCGCAGAATGATTAATAACACAGTTTAACATTGGATCTCGTACTTTAGAGTGTTTCATTCATTCTAAATGTCTATCATGAAGACTTTCTCCTCCTAAAACACAAAGTGTGATCAGTCAGATGAAGAAAGTGAAACAGACCTGAGCACTGAAGCCTCTGCGGGTGTGTGAGCGGGTTTAAAACCGAAACTAAACCGGGCGGATTGTTTACTGGTCTGATCTGCGATTCCTCGTAATCACGTGACCCTCCACCGGAAACGCCTTCACTGCTAAAGCTGTAGAGTTTCCCTTTAGATTATTTCACTGAGTGTTTTTACCCGTCCTGTGTGTTACAGAGCTGTTTATTCACACTGTACAGAAACACACATGAGACAGGGACACCTTATACAGCCTCTGTGTGTGTGGTGTTTAAAATAAAATATTAATTATAGAGAATATTAAACATTTAATACTGTAATAAAGACATTTAGAGCTGTTAGAGTGCGCTGTAGATCACCATATGAGCACCAGACACTGCAGTTTAGAGACTGAGACTAGTCTGTGATTAGTGCTGTATGAACTTACACAGAAACAATCAAGAGCCTTAACTCGCCTGTAGGTGGCGCTCTTTAATCAAATCTGAGAGAGACTCACCCTGCCCGCGTTCCTCTCCAGATTATATATTATTCCACTGTTCAGAATATTAATACAGACACTGGGGATGTAACATGATTTTTCAGACAAAATCTAGATTAAACTACATGATTATTATAAGAGGTTTATATATATATAAAAGAGTGATACTATATAAATTAGTATAAAACTATTATTAAAAACTAGATAAAACGTACTCACTTTGTTGCCAGGTGTTCAGCTATTATTGGCTGTATTTTTAGTTATTCTGAGGGGACAATAAATTTACACTGCTATACAAACTTTACACTGACGACTTTTCATCGTGTCAAAGAGTCATTTATGCAGTGTTGTCCTATTAAAATATATAACTAAATATTTGCAGAGATGAGAGGGGTGTACTTACTTTTGTGACAAAACTGTACAGTACAGAGCAAAAGTTTGGACACCCCTTGTCATTCAGCGAGTTTTCTTTCTTGTGTTCTTTCTTGTGTTCTTTAGCCCAAACGCGTCTCTTCTGCTTGTTGTCTGTCCTTAGCAGTGGTTTCCTAGCAGATATTCTAGCATGAAGGCCTGATTCACACAGTCTCCTCTTAACAGTTGTTCTAGAGATGTGTGTCTGCTGCTAGAACTCTGTGTGGCATTGACCTGCTCTCTGATCTGAGCTGCTGTTGACCTGCGATTTCTGAGGCCGGTGACTCGGATGAACTTATCCTCCGCGGCAGAGGCGACTCTCGGTCTTCCTTTCCCGGGCCGGTCCGCATGTCAGCCGGTTTCTTTGTAGCGCTCGATGGTTTTTGTGGCTGCACTTGGGGACACTTTCAAAGTTTTCCCAATTTTTCGGACTGACTGACCTTCATTTCTTAAAGTAATGATGGCCGCTCGTTTTTTTCTTCACTTAGCTGCTTTTTTCTTGCCATAATACAAATTCAAACTCTTTGAATGAGAAGGTGTGTCCAAACTTTTGCTCTGTACTGTGTATATATATGTGTGTGTGTGTGTGTGTGTGTGTGTGTGTGTGTGTGTGTGTGTGTGTGTGTGTGTGTGTAAAAATCTATATACGTGAAGCGGGCTGAAGTTAAAGTGAGTTAAACAGAGTCACAATCCAAACTCCACTATGGCCAAGACCAAAGAGCTGTCAAAGGACACCAGAAACAAAATAGTAGACCTGCCCCAGGCTGGGAAGATGTGCAGTAGGTAAGCAGCTTTGTGTGAAGAAATCAACTGCAGGAGCAATTATTTGAAAATGGAAGACATAGACCATTGATAATCTCCCTTGATCTGGGGCTCCACGCAAGGTCTCACCCTGTGGAGTCAAAATGATCACAAGAACTGCGAGCAAAAATCCCAGAACACCACGGGGGACATAGTGAATGACCTGCAGAGAGCTGGGACCAAAGTAACAAAGGCTACCATCAGTAACACACTGCACCGCCAGGGACTCAAATCCTGCAGTTCCAGACGATCCCCATGCTTAAGCCAGTACATGTCCAGGCCCAATATGAAGTTTGCTAGAGAGCATTTGGATGGTTCAGAAGATGATTGGGAGAATGTCATATGGTCAGATGAAACCAAAATAGAAATTTGTGTTTGGAGGAGAAAGACTGCTGAGTTGCATCTAAAGAACACCATACCTACTGTGAAGCATGGGGGTGGAAACATCACGCTTTGGGGCTGTTTTTCTACAAAGGGACCAGGACGACTGATAATAAAGGTAATAAAAAATGTAAAGGAAAGAATGAATGGGGCCATGTATCATGAGATTTTGAGTGAAAACCTCCTTCCATCAGCAAGGGCATTGAAGATGAAACGTGGCTGAGTTTTTCAGCGTGACAATGATCCCAAACACACTGTCCAGGCAACGAAGGAGTGGCTTCGTAAGAAGCATTTCAAGGTTCTGGAGTGGCCTAACCAGTCTCCAGATCCCAACTCCATAGAAAATCTTTGAAGGGAGCTGACAGTCCATGTTCCCTGCTCTACAGGAGATCTGCATGGAGGAATGGGCCAAAATACCAACAACAGTTTGTGAAAACCTTGTGAAGACTTACAGAAAATGTTTGACCTCGGTCATTGCCAACAAAGGGTATATAACAAAGTATTGAGATGGTCTTTGTTATTGACCAAATACTTATTTTCCACCATAATTTGCAAATAAATTAATTAAAAATCCTACAATGTGATTTTCTTATCTTGTCTCTCATAGCTGAGGTACGTATATCTATGATGAAAATTAATTCAATTCAATTCAATTCAATTTTATTTCTATAGCGCATTTAACAATGGTCATTGTCTCAAAGCAGCTTCACAGAAATGAAAGGAAAATGAAAAGAAAATTTATGGAAGTGTATATATGTGTAAGAAAAATGTGTCTAGATAATGAGATTGTCCCTGATGAGCAAGCCAAGGGTGGTGGCGACAGTGGCAAGGAAAAACTCCCTGAGATGGCAATAGGAAGAAACCTTGAGAGGAACCAGACTCAACAGGGAACCCATCCTCATCTGGGTGATAACGGAGAGCAGGGATTATATAACATCATGTGTGTTATGCAGCTGAAAGTTCGATATAACAGAGGTTATTTAAATTAACACAAAGTCCAGTTCAGCTCAGGGATGAGTCAGCAGGTGCAGAGGGCAGATGGGGGTCTGGATCACTGGGAGCTCAGGAGCAGCATGTGTAGATCCAAACCAACATGAAGAAGAATTCAGCTGGAGCAGGTCCTTCTCTGGATGCCTCAGGAACCTCGCAGGGTCGGACTCTGTCTACTGAAGCTGGCACAATCTCCAGATGCCTCGGGATGGGTGGAAAAATAAAGAGCAGGTGAAAAGAATTAGCGTGGTTGCCATTCAGGATAGATGTACTGGAGTATGAGGTAAAGAAATTAATTATGTGTATGCCAGATTAAAGAGATGCGTCTTGAGTCTACTTTTAAATTGGGAAACTGTGTCTGAGCCCCGAACACTGTCAGGAAGGCTATTCCAAAGATTTGGAGCTAAATATGAAAAAGCCCTACCTCCTTTTGTAGATTTTGATATTCTGGGAACTGCCAGAAGTCCGGAGTTTTCTGATCTTAAGGAGCGTGGTGGATTGTAGCGTATCAGAAGACTGGTTAGGTATGTGGGAGCTAGACCGTTTAGAGTCTTGTAAGTAAGTAATGCTATTTTGTAATTAATTCTAAACTGAACAGGTAGCCAGTGCAGGGATGATAATATTGGGGTTATATGATCATATTTTCTGGATCTAGTTTGAACCCTGGCGGCTGCATTTTGGACTAACTGTAGCTTGTTAATTGAGGATGCAGGACAGCCACCCAGTAATGCATTACAGTAGTCCAGTCTGGAGGTCATGAATGCATGAAACAGCTTTTCTGCATCAGATACAGATAAAATGTTCCTAAGCTTGGCAATATTTCTATAGTGGAAAAAGTCTGTTTTTGTGATGTTGGAGATATGATTTTCAAAGGATAAGTTACTGTCTAATATTACACCCAGGTCTTTCACTGTCGAGCTGGTGGTAACAGTACATCCTTCTAAACGCAGGCTGAATTGTGAGAGCTGTTGTGTACTGGTTTTTGGGCCAATAAGTAATATCTCTGTCTTATCTGAATTTAGTAAAAGAAAATTATCGGTCATCCAATCTTTTATATCTTGAATACACTCAGTTAGTCTAGACAATTTAGGTATTTCGTCTGGTTTTGTGGAGATGTATAACTGAGTATCATCAGCATAACAATGGAAACTAATCCCATGTTTTCTAATGATGTTACCCAAGGGAAGCATGTATATTGAGAACAGCAGAGGTCCTAAAACTGACCCTTGTGGCACCCCATATTTCACTGGCATTACGCCAGACTGTTCTCCATTCAGATCTACAAAATGGAATCGATCAGACAGGTAGGATCTAAACCATTTTAACGCCTGTCCCTGAATACCAATGTGATTTTGTAAGCGATCTATGAGAATATCATGATCTATAGTGTCGAATGCAGCACTAAGATCAAGTAAGACAAGAATTGAGATGCAGCCTTGGTCCGAAGCTAAAAACAAGTCATTTGCAGTTTTAACTAGTGCAGTTTCTGTACTATGATGGGGCCTGAAACCTGACTGAAATCCTTAGAGGATATCGTTTTCCTGCAAGAATGTGCATATTTGGGCTGATGCTATCTTTTCTAATATCTTTGATATAAACGGAAGGTTTGAAATTGGTCTGTAATTTGTTATATAATTTGGGTCTAAATTAGATTTTTTAAGAAGAGGCTTAATAACTGCCAACTTGAAAGGATTAGGGACATGACCTAGATATAATGAAGAGTTGATAATGTTTAGAAGGGGCGCTCCAGCTATATTTATCACTTCTTTTAAAAGTCTAGTTGGGATTGGATCCAGCAAGCATGTTGTTGATTTAGCCGAGGTGATAAGTTTATACAGCTCTTCCTGTCCTACACCTGTAAAGCACTGAAAATCTAATTGTGAAGCTTTAGACTGGACTGGATCATAAGATGTTGTTAGAGATTGAATTTCCATTATGTTCTTCCTGATAATATCAATCTTTTCATTGAAGAAGTTCATGAAGACTTCACTTCTAAGCTGTGATGGGATACTCCCTGCAGGCATCTTAGGATTTGTTAGGCGAGCCACTGTACTAAATAGGAACCTGGGATTGTTTTGGTTTCTTGCTATGAGTTGGCTCAGATGCTCGGCCCGAGCCGCTTTTAGAGCCCGTCTATAGCTGCACAATACTACCTTTATACGCGATTCTAAAAACTTCTAATTAATTTTTTCTCCATTTTTGCTCGAGGTTACGGGTTGCTCTCTTTAGGGCGCGAGTATGACTGTTGTACCATGGTGCAAGTGTTTTATCTCTGACTTTTTTTAATCTGATGGGAGCAACAGTGTCTAATGTACTGGTAAAAATAGTGCCCATGCTGCTAGTCACTTCATCTAGATCGTCTGCACTTAGGGGTCTGATAAGAAATTGAGACAGAGACAGATCCCGCAGATTACTTGTGAATTTGTCTTTAGTAGTCGGATTAATATTTCTACTGAATTCATAACGTGGGGAGGCACAGCTACGCTGTTCTACAGATAGAGTATATACTAACTAAAATCACAGGCCTCTCTTATCTTTTTATGTGGGGGAACTTACACAATTGGTGGCTGACTAAATACTTTTTTGCCCCATCTATCTATCTATCTATCTATCTATACATATATATACTAAATATTATTAATATTATAATAAATATTATATAATATATATATATACTAAAGCCCGTTGTAGTGGGCACTGGGTCATGGACACACAGACACGCAGCTGCGGTGAAATAAGGGTGCTTTATTATACAGTTTTGGGAAACTCACACTCGTTTTTCTCTCTCTCTCGTTTGAGTTACTTGCTATCAGAACCATAGGAAGGTAGCAGAAAGCCTGTAGATGGTGCTTCTGGTGGATCGTGAGAGCGAGCCGCTGGGGTTGGCACGGAGGCGCGGCGCAGCAAGCTCGCAGGTGCCCTAGAGCGTAGGCTCCTTCTCGGCGGTGTCCTCGGACAATAGCCCCCTCTGGTGTCGGGATCTGCAAAAGAGCAAGAGAAACCAGTCACGCGAACGATAGCCCTCCTCCACCGGCATACGCCGCGGGGGTCCCTTCCTCTGGAGCGATCGACAGGTGGAGGGTAGATTCCTTCCTGTGGCCAATGCCGGTGAATGGTGGCGCCCCGCGCCCTTTTGAGATCTCCCAGAGTTATTGTTTCCTCTTATTTTTCGGAGATGGCTTTGTTTAGGTGAGTGAGGAAGCTTTTCCTTATTGTGTGCACTGGGTGCCAGCCCGTCGCCACAGCATCCCCCCTCAGCTTCGAACTCATTCCTGAAAAGAGTGTGGGCCTGGACATGCACCAGCCCTGTGTTGTATAGAAACAGAAAAATCTTGTAGTGAGAGGAACCAGCCTGTTATGCGAGGATTTGTCTCTTAAGCCCTTGCCACCCATTGTAGAGGAGCATGATCTGTAACTAACGTGAAATGCCGGCCGGCTAAGTAGTACTTCAGCTCCTCTACGGCCCATTTAAGGGCGAGGGCCTCTCGCTCTATGGTTGCATATTTCTGTTCCGCTGGTGTAAGTTTCCTACTCACATACAGAATCAGGTGCTCCTCCCCGTTAAATTCTTGTGACAGGACGGCTCCCAGCCCCGTCTCCGAGGCATCGGTGTGCACGCTGAACGGTCTGTCAAAATCTGGGTTCCAGAGGACGGGGGCGCTGGTGAGGTGGGTTTTTAGACGTTCAAATGCCTTTTCTGCCTCTTGTGTCCAATTTTTCTGGCTGTCCCTTTTTCAGGAGGTTTGTGAGGGGTGCTGCAATAGAGGAGAAGTTAGGCACAAATCTCCTGTAGTAATTTGCTAGTCCCATAAAAGCACGTACCTGTTTTTTTGTCGTTGGACGTGGGTACTTACGGACCGCCTCAACCTTTTTTACTTGG
This sequence comes from Clarias fuscus, assembly GCA_030347435.1. Lineage (NCBI taxonomy): Eukaryota > Metazoa > Chordata > Actinopteri > Siluriformes > Clariidae > Clarias > Clarias fuscus. The sequence continues at coordinate 266,660 of CM059217.1, forward strand.
GGTTTCAGGGGGCCCCGTCCGATTCGGTACCCCAGGTACTGTGCTTCAGTTAGCCCCAAGAAACACTTTTTTGCATTGGCTGTTAACCCCGCTTTTCGAAGCTCTCGTAAAATTTCCTGCACATGGAACAGGTGTTCGTCCCAGCTGCCCGAGTGGGTGACTACATCGTCTAAATAAGCCGCCGCGTATGGACGGTGTTTTCGGAGCACGATGTCCATTAGTCTTTGAAAGGTGGCGGGGGCTCCGTGGAGTCCGAAGAGGAGGACTCTGTACTGCCAATGTCCTTGTTCAGTGCTAAATGCAGTTTTATCTTTGGCCTCTGGTGTCAGGGCCACCTGCCAGTATTCCTTGGTTAGATCGAGCGTGGAAATAAACCTAGCTTTACCGAGCTGGTCGATTAGGTCATCCACTCGTGGCAATGGATATGCATCGAATTGTGATATCTGATTGAGGCATCGGAAATCATTACAAAGACGGATCGAACCGTCGGGTTTGGGCACTGTCGCTATGGGGCTAGACCAGGGACTAGTCGACTCCTCTATAATGCCACACTGAAGCATATTCTTTACCTCCGCTTCAATGGCACGGTGACGGGCCTCCGGGGCTCAGTACGGTCTTTGCCTAATGACGGTGCCAGGAGGGGTTTTGATATCGTGTCGTACCAGATGAGTGAGCCCCGGGTCAGTGGAGAACACGTCTTGGAACTGGTCCAGCAGCTTGTTCAGATCCTGGTGTTACGCCCCCGTTAGCTCCTCTTCGCGCTGTATTGTTTCGCGTGCTAGAGCAGAGGGGGAGAGAGCGGCGAGAGCTGAGATGCGTGGTAACGGTTCAATCCACCTTTTAAGCATATTTATATGGTATAGCCCAGTGCACTTTCTCTTACCCGGCTGCTGCAGATGGTAGTTCACGGGTCCGACACCTTCGGTGACTGTTTAAGGACTCTGCGAGTGGGCGAGGAATTTACAGCTGGCACTTGGGAGGAGCAGCAGCACGCAATCTCCGAGGCGGAACTCCCTGGGTTTTGCCGGCCGGTCATACGCTCTTCGCTGCTCCGCTTGTGCCTTTTCCATGTGTTCTTTCACTATCTGCATTACTTTTTAAATTTTTTTCCTGGAGATCTCTTACATATTCCACCACTGAACGGAACAGGGAAGGCTGGTCCTCCCAGGGTTCCTTTGCGACGTCTAATAGCCCGTGTGGTCTCCTTCCGAATAGTAATTCGAATGGCGTGAACCCGGTGGACGCTTGTGGTGTTTCACGAGTGGCGAAGAGGATGTGCAGCTGTTTGATATGCAGCAGCCGGCAAATGTCAGCCATCAGTCGGGACATGAATGGAGTGCCCTGATTGGTTAGAATTTCTTTCGGGAGGCCCACGCGAATAAAAAGTAATACCAGCTCCTTTGCTATGTTTTTTGATGTCGCTTTCCGAAGTGGGATTGCTTCTGGATAGCGAGTGGCGTAGTCCACGACAACTAATATATATTCATGTCCTTTTGATTTTGGAAGCGGGCTGACTAGATCCATCCCTATTCGCTCAAATGGAACATTTATGATCGTTAATGGAATCAGCGGGGTGGGGGCCGGCTTTCGAGGGGCTGTTTTTGGCACTCCGGGCGGCGCTGGCAGAAGTTTTTCACCTCGGTGTCGAGCCCGGCCAGTGAAATCTGTCTTTAATCTTTTCGATGGTGTTTCTCTCCCCCAGGTGTCTGCCCAGTGGGTGTGTGTGTGCTAGATCCATTACCCTGTCGACTTTATGAAGTTCTGGGGTTTGTGGCAGCCTGTGACACCTGTGCTAGGAGTAAGTCAAGCAATAAACCCCCTGCTGGCCTCCTGAGACCCCTCTCTGTTCCTCGACGGCCTTGGTCACATATTTCCCTGGATTTTGTTACTGGCCTCCTCAACTCCGATGGCAACACTTGCATCCTGACCGTGGTAGATCGCTTCTCCAAGTCTGCCCATTTCATCCCCTTGCCTAAGCTTCCGTCAGCCAAAGAAACAGCTGAATTGATGATCCTCCACGTCTTCCGTCTGCCTGGGCTCCCCTCTGACATTGTTTCTGACCGTGGACCCCAATTCCCAGCTGAGTTCTGGAGGGCTTTCTGCAGATTGATCGGAGCAACACCCAGTCTGTCTTCGGGCTATCACCCTGAGTCAAACGGTCAAACAGAGAAACTTCCCTAAGGTGCATGGTGCCTCGAGGTACCGGGTGGGTCAGAGAGTGATGCTAAACATTCCCATTAAAACAACCTCCGTCAAATTGTCACCCAGATTCATCGGACCATTCACAATCACCAAGTTAATCATTCCCGTCTCCGTCAGGCTTTCCCTGCCACTCACTATGCGCCGGATCAACCTGACCTTCCATGTCTCACAACTCAGACGGGTACACAGCCCGTTAGCCCCATCCCCCCACCCTCCTCCTCCTCCTCCTCAACTCGTTGATGGGGATGAAATTTTCACTGTGCGGAAACTACTAAAAGCTCGACGTCGAGGGCGAGGCCTACAATACCTTGTCGATTTGGTAGGGATACGGCCCAGAGGAGAGAAGTTGAGTTCCCGCCAGGTTCATTGTCGACCCAACCCTAATTTCGGACTTCCACAGACAACACCCTGAAGCTCCAGCTAGTCCGCCCGGTGTGGTCCTTAAGGGGGGGGGGGGGGTACTGTCACGGTACGCCAAGTAATGCCCACTTTTCGAGACAAGCCATGATCACTTGCAATTCCTTTCCACGCTCCATTCCACTGCTTCCGTTTTGCCGCCTCATTCATTCATGCTCGAGCGCACCTGTGCCTCATCTCATTCACCACTCTACTCTATATAACTCTCCCTATACCAGCAAACTCTTGCCGAATTATTGCGTGCTCTAGTCTGTAATATCGTGTCTTTTTGCCAAAGCTTATATCTGTGTTTTCATGTTGTCAAATCTTTTTGCCCACTAAGATTACGTTTTTGCTCCACGGAATAAACCTGTTTGCTACGCTGACTGATCTACCGGCTTTGATCTTCTGCTTCCGCTTTCGACTACGGCTCTGTCTGAAACTCCTGAATCACTTATCGTTTGGAATACAGGTGTGTGCTTTCTGAGCTCAGTTGATCGTTAGTGCCTCTGTGTACAACCCTGACTTATTTTACGCGGCTGCTCTTGTCCAGTGTGTCTAGATTGAGGGCACTCTGCGTCCTTTCATCTCACGCAGCCCCTCTCACTCTGTCCACTGCATGTGCTCTGAACCCCGGATCTGCATTACCTCTGCCCAAAGCCACTCCCAACCTGTTCTGCTCCCTATCCTAAACTGCATTTTGATGATTGAATATAAAGTATTTTGAGATGATTGAGATTGAAGTATATTTTTCTCGATTTTTTTCCCTTACAGCATACTGCTCATTAAAGACATTTAACTCTATCTGATCTGTTGTGTCTGCTTTTGGGTCCTCCAGTCTGCCCGTTACAGGCACCCTCGTGAGGGTAGATTCCTTCCTGTGGCCAATGCCGGTGAATGGTGGTGCCCCGCCCCCTTTTGACATCTCCCAGAGTTATTGTTTCCTCTTATTTTTCGGAGATGAATTTGTTTAGGTGAGTGAGGAAACTTTTCCTTATTGTGTGCACTGGGTGCCAGCCCGTCGCCACAATTCTTTTTTTTTTTAACATTTTCCCTCACTGAACTCTGTGCTTTATTTTTCCCTGACACTTCACAGTCAGCCCTGCGATGGATTGGCACCCTGTCCAGGGTGTATCCTGCCTCGTGCCCTAAGTCTCCTGGGATAGGCTCCAGGCTCCCCGCGACCCTGAATACAGGATTAAGCAGTAATGACCGTGACGACAACTTCACAGTCAACACTCTGAGACTAATATGGAACATTACAATCTGAAATATGATTTGACTGAAATGTCTCCCATTTTTCGGATTTGGATACATAAATACACTGATTTGATAAATTGTGGTTATCAGTAAAATGAACACTAATCTGGGCTTCACATCAGGTTTTTATACTCAGGTAAAATAAATACACATTATATTTTGTGAATTTTTAGTCACAGTGAAGCTTAGTCCTTGTTTTCTAGCCCATGTTGTACATTTAAGAATTCACACTGATAAAAATGGGGAATGAAATCAGTTTCAGATTATTTCACAATGTTATTGTTCTCTTCACAGTGAAACAGTGTAAATTCAGAAATGTGAATGGTCCTGACCAGATACACTCATCACCACCTGGTTGAAGTCTAAAACATCTGGGTTTCATCATCATGGTGTAATGGATTACATGTTCAGACCTTTCATCAGTATATCAGGTAAAGGAACAGGTTCATCCATCGTCTGTGTGAGATTTAACAGTGATGGTCAGTCACTTTCACTGTCATCATGGTAAAAGTTAAAGTCTTCTATCCTGCTGGTGGATGTGGACCCAGACTCAGAGTTCTCCTGGTTCCTGGCAGTCAGAAACCACTCTTTATTATCTGAGTGAGTGTGTAGATGTGATTCATTAATAGGAAGACTATTCCATAACTTTGGGGCTTTGTAGGAAAAAGATCTGCCCCCTGCTGTAGTTTGAATAATACGTGGTACAGACAGGCAGCCTGCATTCTTTGATCGAAGTAGGCGTGGCGGATCGTAAGACACTAACAGTTCACTCAAATACTGTGGCGCGAGACCATTTAGTGCTTTAAATGTCAGAAGTAGTACCTTAAAATCGATGCGAAATTTCACAGGGAGCCAATGCAGTGTAGATAAGATAGGGGTGATGTGCTCGTATTTTCTGGTTTTAGTGAGGACTCTCGCTGCTGCATTCTGTACTAACTGAAGCTTGTTTATACACCTAATTGAACAACCAGACAGTAAGGCGTTACAATAGTCCAACCTAGAGGTGATAAAAGCATGAACTAGTTTTTCTGCATCATTTAGTGACAATATGTTTCTTATCTTGGCAATATTTCTAAGGTGAAAGAAAGCTATCCTGGTGATATTATCTACATGTGCTTCAAACGAAAGGCTGGAATCTATAATCACACCGAGGTCTTTTACTGTTGCACTTGATGGAACAGAATGGCCATCTAAAGTTACAATGTGATCACAAAGCTTACTTCTAGCTACTTGTGGTCCTATGACCAGAACTTCTGTCTTATCAGGATTAAGCAGAAGAAAATTAATTAACATCCAATCTCTTATGTCCTGCGCACACTGCTCGATTTTAGCAAACTGGTTTTTCTCATCTGGTTTTGCTGAGACATATAATTGTGTGTCATCAGCATAAAAATGAAAACTAATACCATGTTTACGAATAATGTTGCCCAGAGGAAGCATGTAAAGGGAAAAAAGCAGTGGGCCTAAAACTGAGCCCTGTGGAACACCAAACTCCACTTGAGAACATGAGGAATGGTCACCATCTAAATCTACAAACTGATAACGATCAGTCAAATAGGATCTGAGCCACAAGAGGGCAGTTCCCTTAATTCCTACTACCTTTTCTAATCTGTGAAGGAGAATACTATGATCAATGGTGTCAAAAGCTGCACTGAGGTCCAGTAACACAAGTATAGTGACGCAACCCTGATCAGAGGCCCATAGGAGGTCGTTTACTACTTTAACAAGTGCTGTCTCTGTGCTGTGATGAGGCCTAAATCCTGACTGATACAGTTCATTTATGCTATTTCTGTGTAGATGTGAACATAGCTGCTGTGATACTACCTTTTCCAGAATCTTCGAGATAAATGGAAGGTTTGATATCGGCCTGTAATTGGAAAGCAGACAGGGGTCAAGGTCAGGTTTCTTGATTAGCGGTTTAATAACGGCTAATTTAAAGGATTTGGGGACATACCCACTACTGAGTGAACAGTTAATTACTTTCAACAGGGGTTCTATTATTGCTGGTACTATCTGTTTGAGAAAATGTGTCGGTATAGGATCTAATATACAGGTTGACGATTTTGAAGAAGAGATGAGTGAAATTAGTTCCCTCGCTTCAAGGGGAGTAAAGTGTTCTAAGTTCTGATGTGATGTGGTTAGATCATCTGAATTATTTAAATTGTCTGGTTTCAAAGCCTGAATTTTTTGCCTAATATTTATGATTTTGTTATTGAAAAAGTTCATGAAATCCTCACTACTGCATGATGTTGTTGTGGAGATTTCTGCAGTGGTCTTGTTTTTAGTTAATTTAGCTACGGTATTAAATAAAAATCTCGGGGTGTTTTTGTTATTTTCTATAAGAGTGGAGAGATACGTTGATCTAGCATCACTGAGAGCTTTTTTATAGTTCAGGATGCTCTCCTTCCAAGCTATTTTGAATACTATCAATTTAGTTTGGCGCCAATTACGTTCGAATTTTCGAGCGGTTTGTTTTAAAGCACGGGTGTGGTCATTATACCAGAGCTTTTTTCCTACAAAGCCCCAAAGTTATGGAATAGTCTTCCTATTAATGTTCGGGACTCAGACACAGTCTCAGTGTTTAAGTCTAGGCTAAAAACCTATTTATTTATCCAAGCATGTTTGTAAATAGATGAACCTTAGGTAAAGGAGCAGATCTGGGGGACTCATGGACGTAGAGTATTCTGGTGAACTGGTATGTTTAGATGCTGTCCTCCCCACTCTCATTGATCACTCAGGTTTGTTGACGGTGAGGTGATTGGTTGCTTTACATCTCAGTTCCCCCTCATGTCTTTGTTTCCTTCTGGCTCTCTCTTTTAGTTATGCTGTTATAGTTAGTCCTGCCGGAGTCCCTGCTTGCACTCTGCACTAAATATACATTCACCTTATACATGTTGACTGTGACCAGACCTAACTGCCATCTCTCCTTATGTTCTCTTCTCTCCTTTTCTGCTCTCTCCTCTCTCTCTCTCCCCCTCTTCTTTCCCTCTCTCTGTCTCTCTGTCGAGCTATACATGTTGACTGTGACCATACCTAACTGCCATCTCTCCTTATTTTCTGTTCTCTCCTTTTCTGCTCTCTCTCTCTCTCTCTCTCTGTCTCTTCTTTCCCTCTCTCTGTCTCTCTGTCGAGCTATACATGTTTCGCTCCTGAGTTGCCAGTGATCCAGACCCCTCTGCCCTCTGGACCCGTCTAACCCGTCCTGGAGTCCTGCTTCTGGTTGGAGATCTCGTCGCATGGATGCCCCGTGTGGTCTGCCTGGATTCGTATGGTGGCTGGGGATGGTTTCCATGAAGACTGTCCTCTCATCGATTGATGCTCTGGGGACTCGTGACTTCAGTTGTTCGATAACTCAGGACCGGAATCTCCTACAGTCTACCTGAGCCTCCGGGAACAAACTGGACTCCTTTTAATTTTAATACATCTCTTGTTATACTGAACTTCCAGTACACATTATTATGCTGATCAATCCCTGCTCTCCGTTATCACCCAGATGAGGATGGGTTCCCTGTTGAGTCTGGTTCCTCTCAAGGTTTCTTCCTATTACCATCTCAGGGAGTTTTTCCTTGCCACCGTCACCCTCGGCTTGCTCATCAGGGACAATCTTATCATTTTGATTCATACACATTGCATACAAACTTACTTCTTTTTATTGTGTAAAGCTGCTTTGCGACAATGTCAATTGTTAAAAGCGCTATATAAATAAAATTGACTTGACTTGACTTGATTCGATGACTCTATGTTGTGATGCGTGACAATAAGTTTCACCACGGTCCCTTGTGTCATCAAATTGTGGTACCTTATCTTACTGTCATATTCATGGTGATTGGGTGTAAAATGTTTCTGATCTCATGATGTAATGTGTTGAGTCACGAATCAACATGATATGATTGAGTCACTCGTTTAGATTAATAATTACCCAGTTTCTTCTGAAGGTTTGAGGTTTAAACTGTTCTGTGATGTAGATCTTATTACAGTAAGTTGTTCTTAAAGGTGTAAAGACACATTTAAGATATACAAACACACCTGAATGTGTAGAAATACAGTAATACCCACCAGTGAAATAACAGCCCATAAACACAAATCTGCAGTTTTTAATGTAATTAATCCAAAAACATGATAAATTCCCATCCCCCCCCCCCCCCCCCCCCCCCCTAAAAAAACAAACTGTAACAGCCATTTTACTGAAAAATGTTAAATATTTGCAGTTGTTTGTTACATTTGTAGAATGAGTTGTGGGATTTTGCATTAAAAACTACAGATCAGTATGATGCTTGTAGGCCGGTTTCACAGAGACAGTTAAAGGTATAAAGACACACTTGGATTCCTAAACATATTCCTTTAGTACAAAGCCAGGAAGTAATTTTATTTCCAAGAGTGTGTCATTAGTCTTTTACTCTTCGAGCTGTAAATCTTTACAATGATACTGAAGTTAAATTTTAACCCGGTTCTCACACACACACACACACACACACACTGCTGGAGAAAGAAGACAAAAACTAGGTGGAGTCATTATGTGTTGGGGGGGGGGGGGGGGGGGGGGTGTAGTACAGTTCCACACTTCTTCCTTTCATCAGACAGAACTGTTGTTTCTCCTACACTCAGGACGATGAGCGGTAAGAGCTGAACACCACACTCACGTTTATACTGGGAAACACTTTACTAACACTTCTCTAACACTCCTGCACTGGAATAATATTTGATTCTGTCGAATCTCACAGAAAAGGTTGAGTTCAGGGTGTAAGAGTTGATGTACAGGTGATTATTAATGAACATGTGTGTTAATGTTGCTGTAGTGTTGGTGTGTGGATGGTGTTAGTGTTTACTGGTACAGTGTTGAATTAACCTTTCCTGTACAGGCTCAACACTACACGGTGTAATTAATTAGTGCACATGTACACACACAGTGTTCAGGCTTTACAGTGTTGATTATCACATACGTTCACTGACAGTGTTACTGACGATGCCTTGTTCACTCCATACTGCGAATCCTCAGACTTCTTTAAGAGGTTCTTAAGCTTTGGGTTCTTCATTTGATTTTAATACTGAACTGTTACAGAGTTCTATAACTAACTCTTTAGTGTTGATTTATTTCTAAATATTATTTCAGTGCTGATGTGTTTAATGTGTGAGTAAGGTGTTTATCTCAGTGTTATTGGAGCAAACATCTGGAAAGAGCAGATGTAGTGAAAAGAGTGGGAGCGACAACTCTGTCCTGACCTGCTCAGTCACACAAAGACCGCTGAGGGGGCGGGGCTTAAACACAGGCACTTATGTGCATTTTTAACATATTTGAGGTTTCAGATCTAATCTACTAAAGATCTCATGGTTGGGGATGTTTAGGAAAATTTGTACAATTATCAAAAATATTGCATTTTATTTGTGTGTGTGTGTGTGTGTGTGTGTGCGCACTTACCTATTTAGTCATGTAATCTTTTGCTGAGTCCAAATCCAGGGAATTTTTAAACACAGCCTCTTTAATCTTTTTCACAGTTTAGTGCACAGACCAAGATAAACATTTATAGTAAATTATTAAACCTTATTTATACACTGGCGGCGCGGTGGTCTAGTGGTTAGCACTGTCGCCTTGCACCGCCAGGGTCCGGGTTCGATCCCCGGCCAGGCTCGATTCCCGTCTCTGTGTGCATGGAGTTTGCATGTTCTCCCTGTGCTTGGTGGGTTTCCTCCGGGTTCTCCGGTTTCCTCCCACATTACAAAGACATGTAGGTTAGGCTAATTGACGTTCCCAAATTGCCCGGAGTGAGTGAGTGAGTGAGTGTCTGTGCCCTGCGATGTATTGGCACCCTGTCCAGGGTGTACCCTGCCATGTGCCCTAAGTCTCCTGGGATAGGCTGCAGGCCCCCCGTGACCCTGAATACAGGATTAAGCGTATAGATGATGAGGGAGTGATTTATACACTGCCTGGCCAAAATAATAGTCCTTTGCACTGGCATTGTTTTGATAAGCTTATACAATTAGACCATTTTACTCACTGCAGTAATTATCTAACGAAAGCAGCTTAACTATTTATTTAGTTAAATTCAGATCATGACTAAAGATACAGGCTAAAGATACAAATATACAGCGCTGTGCAGAAGTCTTGACTCCCTTGATTTCTTCAAATGTTGCTTTCAAAGCTACAGATTTTCTTGTATGTTTAATGTGTAAAAGGTGCAGATGATGACAGATGATCAGGAGGTGATTAGTATACTGCTGATGCTGAGTGGTTGGAACAGATGAGAGCAGAAATGAGGTCGTTGGAAAACTAATATTAAAGCTGGATATATAAAAATGTTTAGATCTTCAGCTGTCAGATCAGACCTGCAAATGCAGTACCAGATGTTCTGAAAGCAGAGGTGGAAAGAGTAATCATTTTTTTTTACTTTTGTTACTTCAGTGAAATTTTACGAAAAAAAATCTAATAAAAATCCACTCAAGTAAAAGTAAAAAGTAGCTGATTAAAAAAGTACTCCGAGTAAAAGTTACCGAGTTACTTTGTTTAACAGCGGGGGTGGGATGGGGGAGTCTAGTGGAGTTCAATAAAGACAAGCGGATATAAATCTCAAACTAGATGTTTGTAACTGAAGCAACACCTTTGCATAATAAAGCTGTTGCCTTTCTTGTGATTGAAATCACAAGTGTCGCTTAAATATGGCCAGGAGTTTGCTTCATAAGAATTTGATGGCATTTCGCGTTCAGCTGGGGCTGCACCACTGGCATCTGTTTTGTCTCCATCGTTCTTGTGAATTTGATTTGGTCTCCCGACCCATCAATCAATCAGTGCGGTGGTTTCTGGGTGCAAATTTTTTTTCTTCCCCGTTGCATTATTTTATTATGTTTCATTTTCGTTCATTTATTTTTACTCAGTAGCGAATATGATTTAAAATGAAGCGAAGTCCTAATGCTTCAAACAAAACAATAATTAAGTAAAAGTAAAATAGAAATACACAAAACAACTACTTAATTACAGTAACTTGAGTAAATGTAATTCATTACTTTCCACCTGTGTCTGAGAGTCAGAAGGTAGCTGTGAGTATTAAGTGCTCAGTATTTAGAGTTACGCTGTTTTTACACTCAGTGAGATGGACAAGTGCCATCCTGCAGCTCTTACATAAAAACCAGGGCATTTACCCAGGGCATGCATGCCAGGACCATGTGCACGGTCACAGAGGGAGAATTCTCTCTCTCTCTCTCTCTCTCTGTCTCTGTCTCTCTGCGCATGCGCGGTGCGGCAGGGAAGCGAGTGTGGCGTGTAGAGCGCGTGAGAGCGATTGGCGTTTTGCCAATTTTCTTTTTGCTATTTTTCTCGCCATTTATAACATCTTTTTGGCTAAATTTATCTTTTTTGTGTGAGTGCCTGTGTGTGTGTGTGTGTGTGCTGGAGCATGGCGGCTCAGAACACACAGCGGTTTGAAAGTTGAACTCGCCGGCGCGGTGTCACGTGGTGTGCGCGTGGTGTGCGCGCGGCGAGTTTAGAGGAGTGTGTGTTAGCGGTTGGTGATGTGGTGGGACATGAGAACATCGTCTCTGCTTCCCGCATGAACAGCGCTGTGGTCACGTTTGTTAATAGTGTTGATAAAGTGGCTAAACTTGTACAGAACGGAATCAGTGTTAATAACGAGCACATCCTGGTTTCTCCCCTGAGCTCCCCAGCCAAGAAAATAGTTCTGTCCAACGTCCCTCCCTTCATACCTGATAGTGTCATCGCTGCAGAACTGTCCAGATATGGAAGACTGGTCTCCCCTATAAAGAAAATCCCCCTGGGCTGTAAATCCCCTCTGATTAAACACCTGGTGTCTTTTAGGAGAGGTGTTTGTTGTTTTTATGATCTTTAAAGAGGGTGTAGAAGAGCTAAATGCTGTTTTTAAATTCAGAATTGAAAACTTTGACTACAGCATATTCGCCTCCTCAGACACTGACATTAAATGTTTTAAATGTGGTGCGATGGGACATCTGGTCCGTGCTTGTCCCGAAAGACAGAGCGATCCTGGTGCTTCTGAGCGACCGGGTCACGACGCGACCGTGCCGGGCGAGGCCGCTCCCCCTGCGACTACAGCTCGGCCGTCTGCCGAGGGACCCGGCAATGCTGCCGACCCAGAGCCTATAGAGACCGAACCCCAAGCCCAGCCTGCAGTCCAAGAGTCTACTGGAGCTACATCAACACCAGAAACAACGAGCTCGGCCAAACCGGACCGAGAGGAACCCAACGTGACCCAGCCGGCGCCGGAGAGGCCGAGTACAGCTGATAAGGTCACAGAGGGTTCGGGTGCAGCGCTGGAGCTACCTGGGCTCTCGGTGATGGGTACAAGGGCGAAGAGCCGCCAACTGGAAGCAGCAGCCGCACTGTCACAAGGGGACGAGGCGGACATAGAGATGGAAGAAGAGCCCTCCTTCAAGGCACCAAAAAGGAAAAAGGACCGGAAAGGAGGAGGAAAAAAACTCCCCAAAAAAGACCCCGAACCGGAGTCAGACAGCGATGGGTACATCTCAGACTCTGTGCTGCTTCTCACCGCAGAGGAAGAAAGAATGCCAGTCGTACACAGCGAGGAATCTATACATGTTTTTCTAGAGAAGACAAAAAGGGGCTCAAAAATTAAAATAGAAGACCACTTCTCAAGCAAGAAACAGTTCATCCATGACGTCAAATATTACAGAAAACAAAAAGCTTTCGCTGAACTTGAAATCTTTAGACTAAAAAAATGGATTACCAAAATAAACAAGGAACTCGCTGAAGAGGAATTTTTAGAATGATTTTTACTCTGTGCTGGACACTGGTATGTCTTCTTTTATATAAGACTGTCTTTTTATCCATATACTTTTTAATGAGTGAAGTAAATATTGCGAGCTTAAATATAAATGGGGCAAGAACATGTGAAAAAAGAGCCAAACTATATGAACTACTAAAACAGAAACATGTTGATGTGGCTCTACTTCAAGAAACGCACAGCGACTCCAAGAACGCTGTGGACTGGTCCAAAGAGTGGGATGGGCTCGCGATCCTGAGCCACAATACACCACTGAGTGGTGGAGTCGCACTGCTCTTTGCTCGCAATTTTATACCGAACTCTTACACAGTAGAAGAATTTTTAAATGGGAGGCTTTTAAAAGTGAGAACGTTTTATGAAAATGAAGTTTTTGTTTTTATTTGTGTGTACACTCCCACCAAGGCAGTAGAGAGGATGATGTTTTTAGACAAATTAAGCAGCATAATTAATGACTGTAACTCTGCTGACATTTTAATTCTGGGTGGAGATTTTAACTGCACAACCGACAACCTGGACAGAAACCATAGAGAACCTCACATGGCCTCCCGTAAACGCATGTGGGAGATGATGGAGGCCCAGGACTTGAGTGACATATGGAGAGACTTAAATAAGAAACAAAGACAGTACACCTGGGCCCATTCCATAGAGAACACGCTCTCACTGGCAAGACTTGATCGATTTTATGGTTTTAAACATCAGCTGTCTTATTTTACTAAATGTTTTATTGTCCCAGTAGGCATCTCCGACCATAGCATGGTGCAGTGCACTGTCAGTAGGAAAAACCTCAAGCCTAAGAGCGCCTACTGGCATTTTAACACCCTGCTTTTAGAAGATGCCAATTTTATTGAGTCTTTTACCTTTTTATGGACCAGTCTTAAATCACAAAAAGCAGATTTTAGCTCTCTACAGCAATGGTGGGATCTAGCTAAAGCACAAATAAAAGTCTTTTGTCAACAGTACACACTCAATGTCACAAAAGACATTGTTAAATCAATGAGAGCGCTAGAGACTGAAATAGCAGAACTCCAGTGTCTAGAGACCGAAGAAAATAGAAGAAACACTGAAAACCTGAAAAACAAAAAAGCCCTAATGAACGACCTACTGGGCACTGCAGCACAGGGGGCGCTGGTCCGCTCACGGTTTAAACACGCAACGGAAATGGATGCTCCTTCTAAGTTCTTTTTTGGTCTGGAACAAAAAAATGGACAGAAAAGAATCATACATGCTGTGCGATCAGAGTCAGGGGATCTCGTATCAGAGCCCACTGAGATACGCAAGCAGACACACGGCTTCTACTCAAAGCTGTACAGTAGTGAGTGGTCAGAAGCACATGCAATGGAGGAAACCTTCTTGAAAAATCTGCCCAAGCTGTCAGAACAAGCTGCCACTGACATGGCGGCAGAACTGACACTGGCAGAGATTCAGAAGGCTCTCCAAGGCCTGAAGAACGGGCGGGCGCCAGGTATAGACGGTCTCCCTGTAGAGTTCTACAAGGCATTTTGGTCAGTAATAGGACAGGATGTACTAGAGGTGTTGCAGGACAGCGTGAAAGGAGGAAAGCTCCCGGTGAGCTGCAGGAGGGCTGTCCTGACCTTACTGCCAAAAAAGGGAGACCTGACGCACCTGGGGAACTGGCGCCCGGTATCACTGCTGTGCACTGACTACAAACTACTCTCAAAAGCATTAGCCTCAAGACTGACAAAGGTACTGGAGCAGATCATTCATCACGACCAGACGTACTGCGTGCCTGGTAGGTCTATCTTTGACAATATACATTTCATTCGTGATATTTTGGATGTCTCTAGACTCTTGGATCTAAAGACCGGTCTCATTTTACTGGACCAAGAAAAGGCTTTCGACCGGGTTGAACACAAATACTTGTGGAAGGTGCTGGAAAGCTTTGGGTTCAACCCAGGATTCACCACAATGATCAAGACATTGTACAGTGACATTGAGAGTGTACTGAAGGTTAATGGTGGTTTATGTGTCCCTTTTAAAGTACACAGAGGTATTAGACAAGGCTGCTCTCTGTCAGGCATGTTATATTCTTTAGCGATCGAACCTCTTTTATGTAAACTAAGAGAGCAGCTTTCTGGTTTTAAAATACCTCATTTTAATATTTTAACCTGTCTTTCAGCTTATGCCGATGATCTAGCTGTAATGGTGAACACACAGGCAGATGTGAATCTTTTAACTGATGTTTTACAAGATTTTAAGGTTTTATCATCTGCTAAAATAAACTGGACTAAAAGTGAAGCCATTTTAGCAGGAGAATGGGGAGGCGACCAGCCCACACTACCAGGGGGGTTAATGTGGAAAAAGACTGGTTTTAAATACTTGGGTGTCTACCTGGGCAGTGCTGAGTTTTTAAACAAAAACTGGGATGGAGTTGTAGAAAGCATAAAAGGCAGACTAAGCAGATGGAAGTGGCTGGTCCCAAAAATGTCTTACAGAGGACGAGTGCTGGTCATCAACAACCTAGCAGCATCGTCCCTGTGGCATAAACTGGCATGTATGGACCCACCACCAAACCTGCTAGCAAGCATACAGGCCCTACTGGTAGACTTTTTTTGGGACAAACTGCACTGGCTACCACAAAGCCTTCTTCACCTGCCGAAAGAGGAAGGAGGACAGGGCCTGGTGCAGCTAGCCAGCAGAACTGCAGCCTTCCGTCTGCAATTCATCCAGAGACTTCTCACCGGAGCGAGTGATGAAGGATGGAGAGCAGCAGCCTACACACTCCTACGCACGGTGGGAGGACTCGGGCTGGACAGAACTCTGTTTTTAATGGACCCCACAGCACTGGACACTACTGGACTACCTGTATTTTATCAAAGACTTTTTAAAATCTGGACCTTTTTTAAAAAACACAACAAAGGAAGCAGAACGTTACACTGGCTGCTGGAGGAGCCCCTAGTCTGTGGAGGGCAGCTGGACATTTCTAGTCCAACCACCCCAGCACTATCCAAGACCCTGATCTCCGCAGGGATCGTGACACTCCGGCAGCTGGTGAACATCACCGGACCAGACCTGTCTCGAGCAGAGAACTTGGCAGCACAGCTGGGACTTCGGTCTCAACGGGTCGCCAACCAACTCCTGCATCGCTGGAGAACCACCTTAACGTCAGAGGAACGCGTTCAGCTGATGGAACACACAAGCAGCGAGACCAGTCCTACAGAAGAGGAACCTTTTCCACAGCTGACGATAACTCCAGACCTAGATGGTTATGGCGGCCCCCTCCTGGAGCTCGAGGGTGAGGAAGACATGAACTTTGAGACAGTGTCTGGTAAGGTTTTATACAAAGCTTGTGTAAAGGTCTTAAACAAGAAAAAACTGAACGGGAGGGTAGACACCCCATGGCGCACTGAACTGGGTTTTAATAATGATTTTAAACCAGAGTGGAGGGCACTGTACAAACCACCATTAACCAAAAAGTCTGCTGACCTCCAGTGGAGGATTTTACATGGAATTGTCTCTGTGAACTCTTTTATCTCCATTTTAAATCCTGAAATCACACAGGAATGCCCCTTTTGTTCACAGAGAGAAACTGTTTTCCATGCTTTTATACATTGCTCCAGGTTGTCACCTTTGTTTACCCTTTTAAAACACATCTTTTTATCACTGAATGTAGTTTTTACTCATCAGCTTTTTATTCTTGGTTTTAAATACGTCCGGAGAAACAGGTTCAAATGCCAGCTTATTAATTTTACCATTGGTCAAGCCAAGATGGCAATTTACATAAGCAGAAAAAATAAGCTGGCACAAAGTACAGACTGCGACCCCAAAAAGATCTTCTCCAGACTTGTTAAATCAAGAATTTTAATTGATTTTAACTTTTACAAGAGTATGAAGGACATAAATATGTTTAAAACCATATGGTGCTGTGAGGAGACCTTGTGCTCGGTAGAAGATGACGAAATCATCTTTGCCACATATTTTAACTGAAAAAAAGCACAATAACTATATGTGTTTTTAAAGAAGGACTATAATGTAAAAAATGTCTTATTTATTTATTTATCTATTTTAAATCAATTATTTATAAACGCAATCCTTTTTCTAGCTTATAAAACAAAACTTGTAAAATAAAGGATTGTAAAAAGTCAAAAGTCTCTCTGTCTCTGTCTCTCTGTCTCTGTCTCTCTCTGTCTCTCTGTCTCTGTCTCTCTCTCTCCTCTCCCCCTTTCTCCATCGCTGATGTTTATCAGGCATGTGTAATGAGAAATGCAGGCCCAGACCGCCATGTTTACATTCCTAACTACAGACGCACAGCTATAGGATTTGGGGAACTTCTGGTTATTTGTACAAATGAAACACACACACACAACATCTTTTCACTATGAGATTACGGGGGGAAACCCACATGACACAGAATCTGAGAATCTGGAGTTCTGGATACAGAGTATCGGTTGTATCATCTAAACCATTAACAAACTGTGTGTGTGTGTTACAGTAAAGTACTGAGTGATGCGGTGATGTCATGAGGCTGACTTACTGTGGATTGAAGTAGATTATTTTCTTGTAACAGCACATCCCTGCTTTTAATTCGTTTAATGTTCTGGATCTCAGTGAAAGCAGTGAGTTCCTGTTGTCCTTTACGTTATAGCAGCTATAAACATTTATTCTCTCATGAGTTTCTCTTTAGAGCTTGTCATGTGACTGAGAAACTGCGAAGAAGTATACAGTCCTCTGTCCTAAAGAAAACCTACAGTTACAGCTTCACCTTTCACAGCACTGACACTGGAGACTCCTTTCATTTATTCAAACAATAGCTTTTTACAGTAGATATTGTCTAAATGCAGCTTTATAGAAATCCAGATGTGCATTTAAATCTATAATGAACAATCCAGAGGTGACGGAAGTGGTGAGGAAAACCTCCCTGGAGGTGATGTGAGTAAGAAACCCTTAGTGTGAATACAAACGCTGCAGTGTACAGGTGTGGGGAAATTAAGTACATCTGTACCTTGTGTGTGTGTTAATATGATGTTCACTATAAGCAGACCGTGAGTAAGAATCCTGAGATGAACACAGGACTGTCTTTACAGAGGACACACACAACATAAGATCAGCTCTTTACAGGAAAACCCTGCGGTGTTTAGGACCCTGACAAGCAGGGGCATGTTTGATGATTTTACCCTCTCTGTGGTGCAGGTGGGAGCGAGTGGGCGGGGGCGTGTGACGTTCTCCCTGAGGAGCCTCCATGGACTGAGGAGGCGTGTGAGGACCTGTGGGAGCGTGTGGAGGGGGTGCGACACAAACTGACTCGAATCCTGAACCCGGCTAAACTCACTCCGTATCTGCGCCAGTGTAAAGTCATTGACGAGCAGGACGAGGATGAAGTGCTCAACTCCACACAGCTTCCTCTACGCATCAGCAAGGCTGGTCAGAGCCGAAACTGATCCCGACAGTCCCTACCCTACTGACCCCACCTTACCTTACTGCCCACTCTCACTTTCATCTTACCTCCCTCTACTGCTCAACTCCACACAGCTTCCTCTATCCATCTGCAAGGCTGAACAGAGTGACAAATACCACATACTGCCTCATCTCTTTACCAGTGTATTGTACTCTTTCTCAGCTTATTGCCCCTGCTGTCCCCTTACTGTCTCTATCTCACCTTCTCCACCCTCAATTACTCCCCCCTCACTGCCTTCTTTACCTTGGGGGCACTATTGTACCCACCTCATATTACTGCCCACTCTCTACTATAACTTCCTGCTTCAGCAATTTACAGCCACTTTACTGCCATCTACTGCAACGTTAATAACTGATATCTCTCCCATAATCACTGACACTTACTGCTCTACTTGACATGGCTGCCCCCTCTTGCCTCCGTCTCACTGCTTTTATTATTCACTCTACTGATTCAGCCTCACCTTACTTTCTTTACTTAACCACTCAATATTAACCATCACCTTATGTTGCTGCCTTTCCCAGCTGCCTCCTCCACACCTTCTTCTACTGCCGCAAGTGACCATTACTTTCATGCCCCGTCCTCTCTGTCTTTAATTTCTTAATCTACTGTACATTTCCCATATAGGAATTATCGAGGTAATTAGATTGAGGTGTGTGTATGTTGCAGGTCGTTTATTGGATATCTTGAGGGGCCGTGGCCAGCGTGGACTGCAGGCCTTCATGGAGTCTCTAGAGTTTTATCATCCCGAGCAATACACACAGCTGACGGGCCAGCAGGCCACACAGCGCTGCTCTATGATGCTCGGTGTGTGTGTTTGTGTGTGGGTGTAGGTAAAACTTATATCTTGTTGCCTCATCCAGAATATTAAAAAGTGTGCTTATTTCTCCATGTGCATATGTGTGTACTGTAGATGAAGAAGGTCATGAAGGTCTGACACAATTCCTGCTCTTAGAGGTGAGAAAGTTGCGAGAGCAGCTGCGTAACAGTCGTATGTGTGAGCGGCGCCTTTCTCAGCGTTTCCGTGTGGCTGAGGATGAGCGCAGTCGAGCAGAGAAGAAGAACCAGGAGCTGAAACAGGAGCAGAGCCAGCTGGAGCGGTACACACACACTGTTCCTCATGTCTGAATAAAGCCTGCGAGAAACTTTACAGCACGATGACACCACTGTGTGTGTGTGTGTGTGTGTGTGTGTGTGTGTGTGTGTGTGTGTGAGACAGGATGAGGCAGGACTGCGAGGCAGGAGCGAGGGAGTTGGGTCGGCTGAAGGAGAGACTTTTAGAGCAGGCAGTAAAATATTCACGAGCTCTAGAAGAACAACGTAATGCCTCCACCCGAGAGAGGGAGTTACTGTCACAGGTATCACACACATACACACACACACACACACACATATAGACACACACACACACACACACACACACACACACAACACACATTGTTTACATGTACAGTCGTGGCCAAAAGTTTTGAGAATTACATAAATATTGGAAATTGGAAAAGTTGCTGCTTAAGTTTTTATAATAGCAATTTGCATATACTCCAGAATGTTCTGAAGAGTGATCAGATGAATTGCGTAGTCCTTCTTTGCCATGAAAATTAAGTTAATCCTGAAAAAAACTTTCCACTGCATTTGATTGCTGTCATTAAAGGACCTGCTGAGATCATTTCAGTAATCGTCTTGTTAACTCAGGTGAGAATGTTGACGAGCACAAGGCTGGAGATCATCATGTCAGGCTGATTGGGTTAGAATGGCAGACTTGACATGTTAAAAGGAGGGTGATGCTTGAAATCATTGTTCTTTCATTGTTAACCATGGTGACCTGCAAAGAAACGCGTGCAGCCATCATTGCGTTGCATAAAAATGGCTTCACAGGCAAGAATATTGTGGCTACTAAGATTGTACCTAAATCAACCATTTATAGGATCATCAAGAACTTCAAGGAAAGAGGTTCAATTCTTGTTAAGAAGGCTTCAGGGCGTCCAAGAAATTCCAGCAAGCGGCAGGATCGTCTCCTAAAGAGGATTCAGCTGCGGGATCGGAGTGCCACCAGTGCAGAGCTGCTCAGGAATGGCAGCAGGCAGGTGTGAGCGCATCTGCACGCACAGTGAGACCAAGACTTTTGGAAGATGGTCTGGTGTCAAGAAGGGCAGCAAAGAAGCCACTTCTCTCCAAAAAAAACATCAGGGACAGATTGATCTTCTGCAAAAAGTATGGCGAATGGACTGCTGAGGACAAAGTCATATTCTCAGATGAAACCTCTTTCCGATTGTTTGGGGCGTCTGGAAAAAGGCTTGTCCGGAGAAGAAAAGGTGAGCGCTACCATCAGTCCTGTGTCATGGCAACAGTAAAGCATCCTGAGACCATTCATGTGTGGGGTCGCTTCTCATCCAAGGGAGTGGGCTCACTCACAATTTTGCCCAAAAACACAGCCATGAATAAAGAATGGTACCAAAACACCCTCCAACAGCAACTTCTTCCAACAATCCAACAACAGTTTGGTGAAGAACAATGCATTTTCCAGCACGATGGAGCACCGTGCCATAAGGCAAAAGTGAGAACTAAGTGGCTCGGGGACCAACACGTTGAAATTTTGGGTCCATGGCCTGGAAACTCCCCAGATCTTAATCCCATTGAGAACTTGTGGTCAATCCTCAAGAGGCGGGTGGGCAAATAAAAACCCACTAATTCTGACAAACTCCAAGAAGTGATTATGAAAGAATGGGCTGCTATCAGTCAGGATTTGGCCCAGAAGTTGATTGAGAGCAGCGCAGTCAAATTGCAGAGGTCCTGAGAAAGAAGGGCCAACACTGCAAATACTGACTCTTTGCATTAATGTCATGTGATTGTCGATAAAAGTCTTTGAAACGTATGAAGTGCTTGTAATTATATTTCAGTACATCACAGAAACACCTGAAACAAAGATTTAAAAGCAGTTTAGCAGCAAACTTTGTGAAAACTAATATTTGTGTCATTCTCAAGACTGTACTATAGAGCAATAAGAAGTGACTAAACTCACTTCACTCACATAATGAATAAATAGAAAAACGAGAGAAATTTAGAACATCAACAACAAAAGGTTTTCCTCCATCAAAGAACTTCACCATGACCATGCTGTCTAAAATCACACTTTCGTCTCTGATTGGTCAGAAACAGGAAATCATCCCATATATGGAAAAATGACCTTTACTCACTAGGTATCAGATAGATATGACTGTACAGTGTGTGGTGATAACTGTGCCTATAAACCTCCAGTGAACTGATTGGTCTATAGTAGAGCAGTCAGCGTGGTCACAACTACTGACTCGTATTGTGTATTTCAGATAAAGCAACTGAAGAATAGACTAAAGGAGGCGGAGAAAAGCACTCTTGGAGACTCTACCCAATCAGCGTCTGTCACAACGATGAACGGAGAGGTTCTGAGTGTGTGCAGCGCCCCTGCTGGTCAAGACATGATACTGCAGAGCACAGACGTACTGAGAGAGCGCATCACTGGTACACAGGTCAGGAGATTATACACATGTATGATCATATAATGTATAAATCTATCAATACATTGGTTTCAGTGTGTGTGTGTCTGTTTGTGTGCGCGCACATGCATTCAGGCACTGCTGGATATTCTTCATCAGGACCGGAGAGAAGCAGCAGAACAGAGGAAGGAGCTCTGCAGTACTATTATCAGGCTGCAGGGGGAGCTGGAGAGTGCTGAGGCTGGTAGAGAAAAGGTGAGTAAAAAAATCAGTGTACATGTTATCATCACAACTGTTACATTCAGGATTCAAAAGTGTATCATAAAAAAGAGAAATTCTCTTATGACCATAGTTTGTAAATCACCTTAAAATCTACTGCTAACAGATCACAGGGATATTTTAGACTTTTGACGTGTGTGTGTGTGTGTGTGTGTGTATCAGTTGGAGGCGCAGTGTGAACAGTTACAGTTAAAGTTGAGGACTCTGCAGTTGGACTGGGAGGAGGAGCAGAAGAAAAGTTCCTCTTACTTCAACCAAACCATGGAGCTGGAGAGAGAGAGAGACCAGGTATAACATTTATACATGTGTGTGTGTGTGTGTGTGTGTGTGTGTGTGTGTGTGTGTGTGGGGCTACAGGGCCACAGTGCTGCTTCCTCACTGGGCTGCAGTTACAGGGAGGTTATTTCAGTTTACAGTTCTTTATGACAGTGAATGATTATCCTCCATGGAAAAGCTAACACTGATATACACTTTCTCCCTTAACCTTTAGGAGTCTGAGGGTGTTTTGGGGCCCTAACGACATTCTGACATGTCCTGACATTTATGTATTTTTCAGTTACTTATAAATGTCTAAAATCTGACTACACTGTATTCAGCACAAACTGGGCTACAGTAATATGTGAGCAGCATGAATGTACAAGTTTGTATTTTGGAGAAAATAACAGTTATGCGTGATTATTGAAAACAAAAATATATATTTATCACTGAAATAAGGCCAGAAACCATGTTCATAACATTTGTTTACAGGACTTTTTGTGACCTGGATCTTGTAGTCTAGAGTTTTTGTTTCAAAATGATGTGATAATCATCTTGATCACTCATTCACAGAAAACAATATATTCATTTACATTTTCTAAGACATGTTTTGTTTTGGAAAGGCCGTATGCGAGGAGGCGTGAATGATCATGAATAATGCTCTACTTCACACCAGAGAAGACAAAGACCCGAATAATGATTTGCATAATGAGCCTCAGTCAGGAATGAGACACAGGGAAATGCTAAAAGAAAATAATTTCAGGACAAAAAACATTTTTTTTTTTGTAGTTTATTTAGAATATAGTTAACTGACAGGCAAAATACCTCACTCTTACACCCTATACATAACCTACTCACTTCAATAAATATGGCCGTGCAAAAAAAAAAAAATGTTTTAGGTTTGTAAAAGTCCACTCTTACACCCTGTACACAGTCATACATCTTTGTGCAACTTTCAAAAAGCAGTTCCTGTTTAACTGAAGTCATAAGTGAACATTACATACCTGGCGTTTCCATGGTGTTTTTTGCTTCTTACCATACACTGCTTTACACTGCACACAGACACTGTTACTAGCTGGAGCAACACTTCTGTAACCCGAGGTCAGTCCATGTGCTGGTTGTACACAGTCACAGGTACAGACAGATACTTATTGTGTGTTCATCCACTTTAAAATGACCAAAATCCAGTTCCTTTCCATCCAGGGGTCCATTCTTCATACAGTGGAACCTCGGATTGCGAGTAACGTGGTTTACAAGTGTTCCGCAAACCGAGCAAAGATTTTTAATACATTTTTAATCAGAAACCGAGTAAGTATTAGTTTATGAGCGCTGAGTATCATGTATCACGCATACGGCTCTTATTTTGACACCGAGCGTCACTCTCTCACCTTTTCACCCCCCCCCCCCCCACGACACAAACACACACAAACTCTGCTCGTCTCACACACACGCACAGATGCTCTTTCGCCTTTTCACCCCCTCCCCGGCTTCACAAACACACAGAAACTCTGCTCTGTCGCGATTCTTTTCAAAGGTAAGGTGCTGGTTCATTTGTTTTGTTTTTTTGTTTTTTTTTACTTTACCGCAGTGATTCCTTTAGTATGCGCTCATGCCAGGTCAGAGAGATTTCTTTTTTCCCTGTTAAAACGATGTTTCTGTTGTGTGTGTGTTTGTTGTGAAACTTAAAAAGTGATTCCCTTAGTTTGCGCTCACGCCAGCCTCAGATATTTCTTTTTTTCCCTGTTAAAACGGTGTTTCCGTTGTGTTTATCTGTGTGTCCGTTTGTTGTGAAACTTAAAAAGCGAGGTGGGGAGAGGGAGGAGGAGTGTTACTGTGCAAAACGAGGTGAGGGAAGGGGCTAATTCCACACACACACACACGGCGCCTGCGTGCACCAATCGGAACACTTATCTGTCGAGATTTATTTGTACTTTTTTTTAAAGGTAAAGTGCAGATTAATTTGTTTTTTCATTTTATAGATTGTATTAATTATTTTTATGTATTTATTTTTTGGGGCTGTGGAACGAATAATTTGAGTTTTCATTATTTCTTATGGGAAATGATGATTTTGTTTACAAGTGTTTTGGAACACGAGCCCACTTCTGGAACGAATTATGCTCGTAATCCAAGGTTCCACTGTATGTATATATATATACATTCTGTAGAGCTTCAGAAACCTGTACAGCGCATCACGTCTTCCACACATGCAGGAAACTTACTGAATCTGTGTGTGTGTGTGTGTGTGTGTGCATGCAGGGGGCGTGGTCTTGTATGTAGCGTGCTTCTACAGCTGTTGTCCCTGTGAATAGCATGTGGGCGTGTCCTGTGTGCGTGTCCTGCCTCCGGTCATTATCAGATAATGAAGTGCGACGGAAAGTCTGTGCCTCTCCTCGGATTCATACGGATTACATAAAATGAGAATATTTATTTTTTATTTAACTTTCTTTGATTAAAAGTAGACCCTTTAAGCTTTAAACAGATATATTTCTCATGTCGGTGTGTGAAGTATTCGCGGAGTTTCAGTTAATGTTAGTGACGGTTTCAGAAAGATATTCACAGAGACTGAGACGGCTGAAAGCGCACCTGTTTATTTTCTTTATTTTACAAAAGCACAATTCTTACAGTGAGTATACCTAAATAAAAGTAGACCCTTTGCAGATTTAAATGATGTACTACACTCATATATATGATAAAAAATGAGGGAGCATTTTAACTTCTTTTTATGGTTACCAGAAAAAAATGCACTTGCGTCCGCCGACTCCTAGGGGTTTTAAGCGCCTAGCAGTGATTATAGCCAAAGTATCATAATTCTGACTAATTGTATATATTTTTTTAAGATCTGCCCCATGGCTTCTGGCCAAAGGAGGTACAGCACGGTAAGACCCACCTCAT
Organism: Clarias fuscus; assembly: GCA_030347435.1. Taxonomy (NCBI): domain Eukaryota; kingdom Metazoa; phylum Chordata; class Actinopteri; order Siluriformes; family Clariidae; genus Clarias; species Clarias fuscus. The sequence goes on from CM059217.1 coordinate 291,589, forward strand.
AGCACTGGCCCAAAAAATGTCAGGGGTAGCTCAGTGGTTAACCCATTCCCAGGTTCAAATCCCATGACCACCAAGTTGTCCCTGTTGGGGCAACACTATAAGACCTGCCCCATGTCTATTGGCCAATGAGGACACAGCACTGTAAGACCTGCCGCATATCTATTAACCAATTAGGACACAGCACTGTAAGACCCACCCCATAGCTACTGGGCAATGAGGATACAGCACTGTAAGATTCACCCCATATCTATTGGCCAATGAGGACACAGCACTGTAAGACCCACCCCATATCTATTGGCCAATGAGGACACAGCACTGTAAGACCCACCCCATATCTATTGGCCAATGAGGACACAGCACTGTAAGACCCACCCCATAGCTACTGGACAATGAGGATGCAGCACTGTAAGATTCACCCCATATCTATTGGCCAATGAGGACACAGCACTGAAAGACCCACCCCATGGCTATTGGGCAATGAGGATACAGCACTGTAAGGCCCACCCCATATCTATTGGCCAATGAGGACACAGCACTGTAAGACCCACCCCATATCTATTGGCCAATGAGGACACAGCACTGAAAGACCCACCCCATGGCTACTGGACAATGAGGACACAGGACTGTAAGGCCCAGCCCATATCTTTTGGCCAATGAGGACACAGGACTGTAAGACCCACCCCATATCTATTGGCCAATGAGGACACAGCACTGTAAGACCCACCCCATAGCTACTGGGCAATGAGGACACAGCACTGTCCCATCCTGTATGTTTGTGTCAGAACTTGCTACAAAATCTGAATGAAACTGAGAAATGCATTTAATGTTAGTTTTTATTGTGTATTTGTTATTTTTATTTACTTTAAATTCATTCAATTATGGTTCATTATTTTTTTTATTTTTTTTAAACAAATCTAATTATGCACACAGTTATCAAACTGAATTTTCATTCATTTTGAATATAAAGGCGGAGGCATTTACTTACGAAGGAATTTTCAGATCAGTGTTTTCACCAATGTATGCAGGTTTACCAAGCTCACTTTGAAGATTGTGAGACCAGTTTATATATGTGTGTTAGGCTCTGCGCAGCAGGGACAGTCTGCAGCTAGAGTTCACTGACTGTCTGCTGGACAAGAACCGCCTGCGTAAGTGCATCACTGAGCTGCAGGAGCAAGTGGAGCAGCTGCACCGAGAGCTGCAGAGAGAGAGGGACAAGAACCGTGAGCAGGAACACACACAGTGCTGCTGTCATGGGGTGAGTTTCACACACACACACACACACACACACCTGGTTGCTTATGGTTGTGCGTTGAATCTGATGATGATGTTTACTTCTAGCGTTGAGTTTTCTGATGACTGAATATTCTTAACCTGGATCCACAGGATCTACTAAAGGTGGAACATGTACATGATGTAGTTCAAACAGCCACCATTATACTTCTCTTGAGTCTTGTTGCTGTCTTTTACAGTCAACAGCAACATCTTCCTGGCCAGACTCGATTCCCATCTTTGTGTGCATGGAGTTTGCATGTTCTCTCCATGATTGATGTGGTGGCTACAAGTCAGTCAAGATTCCTAGCCATATAGGAGGCCGGTGACACACACACCGTAGTGGACACAAACTTTAGTGCTGAGGTATAGAAGTTTTGTTTTGAAATAGCCAATGCTGGAGGTTAAAAAGTTTCTGTTGGTGATCAGCCTCCAATGCATAATTTAGCTAAGACCTTACCACTAAGGAGTGACATGCCCCTTCTTTTGTCACACATAACATTGGCAACTTTCCAGCCTCTTCAGCCCAGACCTTGCTGATGTACTGATGCTGAGTTCTTGGGCAGACGTACCGTTTAGCAGTTCCGCATGCTGAGTTCGTGTGCAGAGGTACTCTTTAACAGGTATCGTTTAGCACTTCTGTTTGAGTGAGGAAGCAGCTGATAGAACCTCCATGAAGATTGGGGACTGGCTAAAGTTGTAGAATATTGAGACAGTTCATTCAATATAGTGAGGTCTGCATTCAGAGTAAGTAGAGCTTCGAAATGCCCTCAGCGGGAGAGTGTTAGAGTAATATGTTGGACTGTATATAGCTTTAACAGTGCTGTAAAAGTTAAGCAGGTCATCTGGGAATGATTCGATTCGCATTATGCACGTTTCTCAAAAAGTTGTGAATAGTTTCTGAGTTGTCATCAAATCGGTCTTGTCCATTTTTACCCTTATAACCAGCGGTCAAGTGCACTTTCAGATGGACCCTCGACATGATCAAGCGGAGGTCTGTCCAACGTACTGCACCTCTCATTGCATGGGTAAAGAAAACTTCTCCAATGTTGCTGCCTCTTAGTATGAGGTAATCCAACAGGTGCCAGAGTTTAGAGTGAGGGTGCGTCCATGGTGCTTTGTATTTGGTATTTTGCTAGAAGGCAAAATAAGCCTTCTTTTTCTTTTCTTTCCTTTCCTCAGACTTTATTTAATCTGCACATGAAATGCTGTGTAATTATTGTGTATAGTGTTATATCTACAGTGTTTTATGTTGGTCTGTATTTTGGGAGCCACAAACAGCTAGAATCAAATTCCTTCTGTGTGTCAACACGACACATTATAAATAAAACCAGATTCTGATTCTGATTCTGAAGATGATGTTTGCTAGGGTCAGGTTTTGCTCAGAGCAGAGAGTAAGTAATCTTATGCCTTATGAGTTGGCCTGGTCAATGCCGTGTCTGCTACGCACTCCACGTCATATACTGTCCTACTCGGGCATTGAAACGCTCAAGCAGAAGGATCTTACCAGGACTTTCCCTCTATGAGTTCTCTTAGAGCTGCTGTGTAACGCCAATAGAGTCCTTATGTTCAAGGTCAACAGCTTCAGCTTGTACGATTTTCAAATTCTTTTTCTATTTTGATCACTCAGGTCATACTGTATGGCCCAATAGGTGCTGTAACCTATTCAGCCATGAAGTGAGTGGGTCGGTTTCAGGCCGTCCCTCAGGTGAGGTGAGCAGTGAAGTCCTCATATAGGGCCTCTCAGTCCTGGCTGTTAGCAACCATCTTATTCTCTGCCTCTGCCATCCAATGTTCTCACTAAGACCTCCTTGTCCATTCGTGCCTGTTTCTGGCATGATGTAACCCATTACCACCAGACTTCAGCCAGATGTGGGTTCAGTTCAGGTATTTTCACCTCAGTCAGTGGATACCTGTGAAAGGGTGGTTTTAGAGTGCCATCCCCATTGTCTTCCCCACAACCTTCCATAAATTAAATAGTTATATTGTGTGTGTGTGTGTGTGTTTGTGTTTGTGTTTGTGTGTGTGTGTGTGTGTGTGTGTGTGTGTGTATACAGTCACATCTATCTCTGCTCAGTGAAGAATGTCTTGGGCCATGCTGTTCCCTCAGTCTGACCACCTGCGACAGCACACAGCTCTTAAATAAGGTTACACACACACACACACACACACACACACACACACACACACACACAGTGTGTTTACATTATTCTATGTGAGTTACAGTGTTTGATTATTTCCTCTTTGCAGTGTAATGGGCAGAGCAGTGAACACTCTGAAGGTAAGAAGCATCACACACACACACACACACACACAGTGTTGTTATGTAAACTCATTAATCGTGTGTGTGTGTGTGTGTGTGTGTGTATGTGTGTGTCACTGAGTGATGAGCTCTACTCTGTACACTGCTCTAACACCTGGTGTTTCTCTCATAGATTCTCACTACAACTCAGAGGACAATTTTGACAGTCCAGTTAGTATCTCTCTCTCTGTCTCTCTCTCTCTCTCTGTCTCTCTCTCTCTCTGTCTCTTTCTGTCTCTGTCTCTCTCTCTGTCTCTGTCTCTCTCTCTGTCTCTCTGTTTCTCTCTCTGTCTCTTTCTGTCTCTGTCTCTCTCTCTGTCTCTCTGTTTCTCTCTCTGTCTCTTTCTGTCTCTGTCTCTCTCTCTGTCTCTCTGTTTCTCTCTCTGTCTCTTTCTGTCTCTGTCTCTCTCTCTGTCTCTCTGTTTCTCTCTCTCTCTCTCTGTCTCTTTCTGTCTCTGTCTCTCTCTCTGTCTCTGTCTCTCTCTCTGTCTCTCTGTTTCTCTCTCTGTCTCTTTCTGTCTCTGTCTCTCTCTCTGTCTCTCTGTTTCTCTCTCTCTCTCTCTGTCTCTTTCTGTCTCTGTCTCTCTCTCTGTCTCTGTCTCTCTCTCTGTCTCTCTGTTTCTCTCTCTGTCTCTTTCTGTCTCTGTCTCTCTCTCTGTCTCTCTGTTTCTCTCTCTCTCTCTCTGTCTCTGTCTCTCTCTCTGTCTCTCTGTTTCTCTCTCTCTCTCTCTGTCTCTCTCTCTCTCTGTCTCTGTCTGTCTCTCTGTCTGTTTGAAAGTTTAACTCGCCGGCGCGGTGTCACGTGGTGTGCGCGTGGTGTGCGCGCGGTGAGTTTAGAGGAGTGTGTGTTAGCGGTTGGTGATGTGGTGGGACACGAGAACATCGTCTCTGCTTCCCGCATGAACAGCGCTGTGGTCACGTTTGTTAATAGTGTTGATAAAGTGGCTAAACTTGTACAGAACGGAATCAGTGTTAATAACGAGCACATCCTGGTTTCTCCCCTGAGCTCCCCAGCCAAGAAAATAGTTCTGTCCAACGTCCCTCCCTTCATACCTGATAGTGTCATCGCTGCAGAACTGTCCAGATATGGAAGACTGGTCTCCCCTATAAAGAAAATCCCCCTGGGCTGTAAATCCCCTCTGATTAAACACCTGGTGTCTTTTAGGAGAGGTGTTTGTTGTCTTTATAATTTTTAAAGAGGGTGTAGAAGAGCTAAATGCTGTTTTTAAATTCAGAGTTGAAAACTTTGACTACAGTATATTCGCCTCCTCAGACACTGACATCAAATGTTTTAAATGTGGTGCAATGGGACATCTGGTCCGTGCTTGTCCCGAAAGACAGAGCGATCCTGGTGCTTCTGAGCGACCGGGTCACGACGCGACCGTGCCGGGCGAGGCCGCTCCCCCCGCGACTACAGCTCGGCCGTCTGCTGGGGGACCCGGCAATGCTGCCGACCCAGAGCCTATAGAGACCGAACCCCAAGCCCAGCCTGCAGTCCAAGAGTCTACTGGAGCTACATCGACACCAGAAACAACGAGCTCGGCCAAACCGGACCGAGAGGAACCCAACGTGACCCGGCCGGCGCCGGAGAGGCCGAGCACGGCCGATAAGGTCACAGAGGGTTCGGGTGCAGAGCTGGAGCTACCGGTGCTCTCGGCGATGGGTACAAGGGCGAGGAGCCGTCAACTGGAAGCAGCAGCCGCACTGTCACAAGGGGACGAGGCGGACATAGAGATGGAAGAAGAGCCCTCCTTCAAGGCACCAAAAAGGAAAAAGGACCGGAAAGGAGGAGGAAAAAAACTCCCCAAAAAAGACCCCGAACCGGAGTCAGACAGCGACGGGTACATCTCAGACTCTGTGCTGCTTCTCACCGCAGAGGAAGAAAGAATGCCAGTCATCTATAGCGAGGACTCCATACATGTTTTTTTAGAAAAGACGAAAAGTGGCTCAAAAATTAAAATAGAAGACCACTTCTCAAACAAGAAACAGTTCATCCATGACGTTAAATATTACAGAAGACAAAAAGTTTTCGCTGAACTTAAAATATTCAGACTAAAGAAATGGATTACCAAAATAAACAAGGAACTCGCTGAAGAGGAATTTTTAGAATGATTTTTACTCTGTGCTGGACACTGGTATGTCTTCTTTTATATAAAACTGTCTTTTTATCCACATACTTTTTAATGAGTGAAGTAAATATTGCGAGTTTAAATATAAATGGGGCAAGAACATGTGAAAAAAGAGCCAAACTATATGAACTATTAAAACAGAAACATGTTGATGTGGCTCTACTTCAAGAGACGCACAGCGACTCCAAGAACGCTGTGGACTGGTCCAAAGAGTGGGATGGGCTCGCGATCCTGAGCCACAATACACCACTGAGTGGTGGAGTCGCACTGCTCGCTGCTCGCAGTTTTATACCAAACTCTTACACAGTAGAAGAATTTTTAAATGGGAGGCTTTTAAAAGTGAGAACTTTTTATGAAAATGAAGTCTTTGTTTTTATTTGTGTGTACACTCCCACCAAGGCAGTAGAGAGGATGATGTTTTTAGACAAACTAAACAGCGTAATTAATGACTGTAACTCTGCTGACATTTTAATTCTGGGTGGAGATTTTAACTGCACAACCGACAACCTGGACAGAAACCATAGAGAACCTCACATGGCCTCCCGTAAACGCATGTGGGAGATGATGGAGGCCCAGGACATGAGTGACATATGGAGAAACTTAAACAAGGAACAAAGACAGTACACCTGGGCCCATTCCATAGAGAACACGCTCTCACTGGAAAGACTCGATCGATTTTATTGTTTTAAACATCAACTGTCTTATTTTACTAAATGTTTTATTGTCCCAGTAGGCATCTCCGACCATAGCATGGTGCAGTGCACTGTCAGTAGGAAAAACCTCAAGCCTAAGAGCGCCTACTGGCATTTTAACACCCTGCTTTTAGAAGATGCCAATTTTATTGAGTCTTTTACCTTTTTATGGACCAGTCTTAAATCACAAAAAGCAGATTTTAGCTCTCTACAGCAATGGTGGGATCTAGCTAAAGCACAAATAAAAGTCTTTTGTCAACAGTACACACTCAATGTCACAAAAGACATCGTAGATCAATGAGAGCGCTGGAGACCGAAATAGCAGAACTCCAGTGTTTAGAGACCACAAAAAACAGAGGAAATATTGAATCCCTGAAAAACAAAAAATCCCTAATGAACGACCTACTGGGCACTGCAGCACAGGGGGCGCTGGTCCGCTCACGGTTTAAGCACGCAACAGAAATGGATGCTCCTTCCAAGTTCTTTTTTGGTCTGGAACAAAAAAATGGACAGAAAAGAATCATACATGCTGTGCGATCAGAGTCAGGGGATCTCGTATCAGAGCCCACTGAGATGCGCAAGCAGACACACGGCTTCTACTCAAAGCTGTACAGTAGTGAGTGGTCAGAAGCACATGCAATGGAGGAAACCTTCTTGAAAAATCTGCCCAAGCTGTCAGAACAAGCTGCCACTGACATGGCGGCAGAACTGACACTGGCAGAGATTCAGAAGGCTCTCCAAGGCCTGAAGAACGGGCGGGCGCCAGGTATAGACGGTCTCCCTGTAGAGTTCTACAAGGCATTTTGGTCAGTAATAGGACAGGATGTACTAGAGGTGTTGCAGGACAGCGTGAAAGGAGGAAAGCTCCCGGTGAGCTGCAGGAGGGCTGTCCTGACCTTACTGCCAAAAAAGGGAGACCTGACGCACCTGGGGAACTGGCGCCCGGTATCACTGCTGTGCACTGACTACAAACTACTCTCAAAAGCATTAGCCTCAAGACTGACAAAGGTACTGGAGCAGGTCATTCATCACGACCAGACGTACTGCGTGCCTGGTAGGTCTATCTTTGACAATATACATTTCATTCGTGATATTATGGATGTCTCTAGACTCTTGGATCTAAAGACCGGTCTCATTTTACTGGACCAAGAAAAGGCTTTCGACCGGGTTGAACACAAATACTTGTGGAAGGTGCTGGAAAGCTTCGGGTTCAACCCAGGATTCACCACAATGATAAAGACATTGTACAGTGACATTGAGAGTGTACTGAAGGTTAATGGTGGTTTATGTGTCCCTTTTAAAGTACACAGAGGTATTAGACAAGGCTGCTCTCTGTCAGGCATGCTATATTCTTTAGCAATCGAACCTCTTTTATGCAAACTAAGAGAGCAGCTTTCTGGTTTTAATATACCTCATTTTAATATTTTAACCTGTCTTTCAGCTTATGCCGATGATCTAGCTGTAATGGTCAACACACAGGCAGATGTGAATCTTTTAACTGATGTTTTACAAGATTTTAAGGTTTTATCATCTGCTAAAATTAACTGGACTAAAAGTGAAGCCATTTTAGTAGGAGAATGGGGAGGCGACCGGCCCACACTACCAGGGGGGTTAATGTGGAAAAAGACTGGTTTTAAATACTTGGGTGTCTACCTGGGCAGTGCTGAGTTTTTAAACAAAAACTGGGATGGAATTGTTGAAAGCATAAAAGGCAGACTAAGCAGATGGAAGTGGCTGGTCCCAAAAATGTCTTACAGAGGACGGGTGCTGGTCATCAACAACCTAGCAGCATCGTCCCTGTGGCACAAACTGGCATGTATGGACCCGCCACCAAACCTGCTGGCAAGCATACAGGCCCTACTGGTAGACTTTTTTTGGGACAAACTGCACTGGCTACCACAAAGTCTTCTTCACCTGCCCAAAGAGGAAGGAGGACAGGGCCTGGTGCAGCTAGCCAGCAGAACTGCAGCCTTCCGTCTGCAATTCATCCAGAGACTTCTCACCGGAGCGAGTGATGAAG
>CM059217.1:305000-350000 GCA_030347435.1 Clarias fuscus
TTGGCTCCTCCTCCTCCTCAGTGCTCTACACACTCAGTAACCGTAAGCTCCGCCCCCTCGCCTCTGGTTTATACAGAATATATTTAATCACTTACACATTACTGAAATGGTCTAGGATATTAACTGTGTGTGTGTGTGTGTGTGTGTGTGTGTGTGTGTAGGTCATGAGGAACACCTGATACCGTACACTCTGGTGCAGCCTGTGCAGGTGGAGTGTAAAAGGCCCGTCATTTTCTCTCCGTCTGTTCTCTCTCATGGTCTCATTGAGAGATTACTGCAGCCTGCTGATTCTGGACTGCACTTTGACACCTGTCCTCCAGGTACACACACACACACACACACACACACACACACACACACACACACACACACTTACAACTGAGACAGCGGAGGTGTTTACAGATGAACAAACGTAATATACACCTGCTTTTTGTGTGTCTGTGTGTCTGTGTGTGTGTGTGTGTGTGTGTGTGTGTGTCTTCTCAGAACCGATACCAGCAAGTGAGCATAATGATAAGAGTGTGTTTGTCTTGGATCAAACACACACACCAGAACACACACTCGGCATCAGACTGCAGAGCATCCAGGAGGTCGTAAAACAGGTACGCTGAGAGGGGCGTGTGGGGGATGTGGGCGTGTCCCTGTGGGGAATGTGGGCGTGTCCCTGTGGGGGGATGTGGGTGTGTCCCTGTGGAGGATGTGGGCGTGTCTCTAATGATACACGTGGTCGGGTCTCTGAGAGGTAAGGGGGGGGGGGTGTCTCTGAAGATACAGAGGAGTGTATTTTTTAAACATTTTAAACATTCTCCTTTAAACAGACCTAATCTGTGTGTGTGTGTGTGTGTGTGTGTGTGTGAGTGCAGGATAAGCACTGTTTGCTGCAGCTGAGTGTGAGCAGTGTTGAAGCATTGCTGAAGCAGGGTGTGTATCCCATCATCATCCACATCAAACCCAAGGACAAGAAGGGCAAGAAGTTCCGGTGTGTCTCTCTCTCTCTCTCTCACACACACACACACGCACACACACACGCACATACACACACACACACAGTTATATTTTTCTTCGAAATGTTTATTATTAATATTTTGTCACTTTATCTCTGTGTTTTCTCTTTTACAACAATCTTTCGTGGTCTTACTCTTTTTACATTATTTGGACTTCTGTCTGTCTCTCTGTCTCTGTGTGTGTGTGTGTGTGTGTGTGTGTATGTGTACAGTAAGCTGCTGCCGTGTGTAGGAGACAGTGATGTGATGGAGGTGATGCGGGTGGAGGAGCTGCAGTTAGAGACTCTGCCCCTGATTTTCAGCACACTGCAGCCGAGCGACTGGAGCTGCACAGACGACCTGATCCACACCGTCCGCCACACCATCCACACCCAGCAGGGGGCGCTCGCCTGGATCGAAATGGACAGGATAACATCATCATCATAACCATCATCATCATCATCATCTCAGGAAGACGTAGAACTGAAATTGTTGTAGAGAATTAAGATGAAACACTAGTTTGCTACAATTAGAAGATTTTACTGGGAACAAACTGTGAGAAACAATTAAATACACAATTTAAACCACATCTACTGTACAGTCAGGTCCACAAGCCTCAGTGTTCCATCAGAGTGGCTTTTATAAATAAACAGCTGTGATTCCTGAACATTTAAGATTATTTGAATTTTTTATTAAATGCTTTTGGTTAAAGTTGAAAGATGACAGGAAGTGACATCACGTCCTGATCGCTTCAGTGGTGGAGTACAGAGGAACAAACACTGTACCTGCACCTGTCACTGTGCAAATACTTCTGGACCTGACTGAGTATATATGAATGAAAGCTGTTGGATTAATTAGAAACAGTCTGGAGTGTAGAGCTCTACAGTGTTACTGCTGTGACGTGATGGTGACTGATGGTGATGTAAAGGGTTGATGATGGTGACCATCTGTTCTGACCGGCATCATCACTGGGCAAGTGTAGAGTCTCAGATCTGATCAGATCAGGCTCTGAATGTGACTCGTCAGTCTGCTCCCTTTACTCTCTCACACACACACACACACACACACACACACACACACACACACACACACACAGAGTATCTGATGTAAACACTGAATGTCTGTAACTGCTGTTAGAGTCAGACTCTAATGGTGATGTACTGATGACGGTCGTATTTAAAAGAATCTTCTCAAAGTTAAAGAGAACTGATGATCAGACTTCGCTCTCTGACAGGACAATCTCCCAGCAGCTCTTGCTACTGTGTATAAATATTTTTAAAAATGTTTGCAACTAAATTTTATGCAAACATGACACTCGTTAAACAGGCCAGTTCTTTAAAAAGATATGAATTAAAGATTAGTCACTTGTGAGTGTATTAATATGTCCAACAAAAATATTTCACAATCAGATGATGTTTTTAATGATGTTATATTTAAATGTGATGATGACTGAACCTGGATTTTTTTTAATACTTTACTTTTAAACCATGTTTATTAATCTAAGTTTTTAAAGAAATGTTTAATATGATGTTTACTGTAAAAACAAATAAAGATAACAGTGATGGATGAAAATGTTTCCATGGTAGCAGCCACTACACACTTCATCATGATGCCACCAAAATGCCCTGATTCCGTCTGGCTCACTACCAGAAGTGGGCAAAGTACACAAGTCTCTAAGATTTCCAAGGGCAAATATTAATCAAGTACAAGTAGAAGTCCTCCATTTGTAAAATCTCTCTCTAACACACACACACACTTTCTCTCCTTCCCAATGGTGAATGTTCTGTTTTGTCGCTCTCTCTAACCAGCTCCACTTCTGATTTTAAACTCCTGCTATATTATTAGGCGTGTCTCACAGCAAGGCAAGTCATGCAGTTACACATAATAGTCAGCAGGTGGCTTCCACTACAGTGGAACCTCGGATTGCGAGTAACTCGGTTTACCGCAAGGCAAACAAAGATTTTTAATAAACACACACACAGACACTCTCTCTCGCCTTTACACCCCCCCTCCCCGGCTTCAAACACACACTCTGCTCTACACAGAAACTCTGCTCTGTCGCGATTCTTTTCAAAGGTAAGGTGCTGGTACATTTGTTTTTTGTTTTTTTACTTTACAGTAGTGATTCCGTTAGTGTGCGCTCACGCGAGTGTCATTAGAGAGATTTCTTCCCCCCCCCAAAACAGTGTTTCCGTAGTGTGTGTTTGTTGTGAAACGAGGTGGGGGGAGGGAGGAGGAGATTTACTGTGTAAGACGAGGCGAGGGAAGGGGCTAATTCCACACACACACACACACATGCACACACAAATACACGGCGCCTGCGCGCACAAACGGAAACACTTATCTGCTGGGATTTATTTTAATTTTTTTAAAAGGTAAAGTGCAGGTTAATTTGTTTAATAATTATATATTGTATTAATTATTTTTCTGTATTAATTTTTTTGTGCTGTGGAACGAATTATTTGAGTTTTCATTATATTTTATGGGAAGGCTTGATTTGGTTTACGAGTGTTTTTGTGCCCGCTTCCGGAACGAATTATGCTCGTAATCCAAGGTTCCACTGTACTATACACCAATGTGGTTCAAAAATGACTGGGTATGAGAAGAGTGGAAGCTACTATAACCTCCTATAACTGCTAAATTCCAAATTAAAGTACAGCGAGTCGCCTATATACTTTTGAAGATATGCACATAATTTCGTACATGTTCAAACATGGAAGTTCGATCACATGTCCGGCATACAGTACATTGTCACATGTGTTCAGCGAGCACCCCAGGATGTCTGGAAGCGAACATAAAAGCAGCGGTGATGAAGCTGGTCCAGCCAACAAGCGCCAAGCATTAATGATGAATGTAGTGAAAAGTTCAACCCTCTGTGGCGACATGGTGGCTTAGTGGTTAGCAAAGTCACTTGCACTTCCAGTGGTCAGGTTCACTTCCCACCTCTTTGTGCATGAATTTTGCATGTTTGCCCCATGTTTGGTAGGTCTTCTCCCACACTCCAAAGATAAGCAGATTAAAGCTCTTTGGCATTCCCAAATTGTCCAGAGTATGTTTGTGGGTGTGTGTGTGCTCCTTGCAATAGAATGGGTGCTCCCCACCTCATGCCCTCCTGATACGTCTCCTGATAGGCTACAAGATCATGGAACATGTTAGTTTTATACTGTGTATAAAATTGTGTCAGTATCCTAGTACCTACAATGTTTTTAGGGCTTACGAACAAATGGAACTTACATAGGGTACTTACTGTATACAGTATGTACAGTACAGTGGTTCCTTTGTAATTTGTAATATTTTAGGGGGACTTGAACGGATTATCTGCATTCATATTCTTTCTTGTGGGAAAATGGGTTTCAAAACATAAAATTTCCAGCTCGCCTCTGGAACGGATTAAACTCATAAGCAGAGGATACAGCATCATTGCAGGGTCGGCCAAATACGTTTGTTCATATAGTGAATATAAAATAGTATGCCTGAAAAATAAAAAGGTGAAAAAAAATCATCCAAATTTCAGTTAATTGAATGTAATAATAATTACATGTTAAAAAAATAGTAAATATACTTGCATTGCATTTCACTTCTGTTGTACTTGTACAACCATGTATGTGACAAATAAAATTCTTGAATCTATAATATATAATTTCTGCCTCTCTATAGGAAAGACGTAGAATGGTGGGGTTTGTCTCCCCCTGGTGGGTGACTGAGTGTACTGTACTTCCGCTCTCTCACACAGGGAGACAGTGAGGTGTAATGGCGGAGTGAGGAGTTTACTGCAGCGCGGTTATAAACATTACTCACTCTGTGTGTGTACATACACTCCGCCTGCTGGGACTTACTGTGTGTGTGTGTGTGTTTAGTGCTGAATTTTTATTTAAATTCCCTGAGTGTGTGTGTGTGAGGAGGAGGAGCTGAACCTACAGCTGATATGTGCTGATAAATAAACACACACATCACAGGTAAGTGCAGATTTCACACACACACACACACGAGTGTTATTTCATTGTCTTATTAAAGCTGTGATTCTTCTTCTGTTTCCGGATTTGATGTGAGCTTAGCCACAGGTGCTAACTGTTTTTAGCATGTTAGCATGATGACAGTTCAGTCGACGCTCGTACCGTTTCCTCACACGTTATCACACCACATTATGATTTTAATAAACGTTTAATCTCAGTATTAGAGAACAGACTCGGGACATTTATATATCTTGATCACACACGTCTCGCGGAAGGGGGGGGGTGCAGTTCTCTCTGCCCACCCGTATTCCGGAGCTGTGTCCTGCGCTGCAGGTATTGGCCCCTGGGAAACCCAAACACTCCTTTGATTGGTCAGCTCCACTTCCTGGTTCAGAGGAACGCGATATTACTGGCTGGTCCTGTCCGAGGGGGCGGGACCTGTCGGAACACCGGCAGAAAGAAAAACACCGACTTGTTTACAAGTTAGCTTAGCATACGTTAGCTAGCCTGTTCTGTAAATAAAATATATTTTATACGAGTTTTACATAATGAACCCAGTGAGCGCAGTGTCACGTGCAGCTTTAGAGTTAGAGTGTAATATGATTTATAATTTATTTAGCGAGAATGAAACACACACTGATGCGTCTTCATGTCTCCACGCAATGATGCGTCTTCATGTCTCCACACACTGATGCGTCTTCATGTCTCTACACACTGATGCGTCTTCATGTCTCCACGCAATGATGCGTCTTCATGTCTCCACGCAATGATGCGTCTTCATGTCTCTACACACTGATGTGTCTTCATGTCTCTACACACTGATGCGTCTTCATGTCTCTACACACTGATGTGTCTTCATGTCTCCACACACTGATGCGTCTTCATGTCTCCACGCAATGATGCGTCTTCATGTCTCCACGCAATGATGCGTCTTCATGTCTCCACACACTGATGCGTCTTCATGTCTCCACGCAATGATGCGTCTTCATGTCTCCACGCAATGATGCGTCTTCATGTCTCCACGCTCTGATGCGTCTTCATGTCTCCACGCTCTGATGCGTCTTCATGTCTCCACGCTCTGATGCGTCTTCATGTCTCCACGCTCTGATGCGTCTTCATGTCTCCACGCTCTGATGCGTCTTCATGTCTCCACGCTCTGATGCGTCTTCATGTCTCCACGCTCTGATGCGTCTTCATGTCTCCACGCTCTGATGCGTCTTCATGTCTCCACGCTCTGATGCGTCTTCATGTCTCCACGCTCTGATGCGTCTTCATGTCTCCACGCTCTGATGCGTCTTCATGTCTCCACGCTCTGATGTCTCTTCGCTCTGATGCGTCCCCGCGTCTCTTCGCTCTGATGCGTCCCCGCGTCTCTTCGCTCTGATGCGTCCCCGCGTCTCTACGCTCTGATGCGTCCCCGCGTCTCTACGCTCTGATGCGTCCCCGCGTCTCTACGCTCTGATGCGTCTCCGCGTCTCTCCGCCTTACGTCTCTTTAATATATTTTTGTGATTTGATACATTTATCTTTACACTTCAGTCTATCGTTACATTTCAGTGCGCCTGTTATGATATAAAATGAGCCGTTGCTGTTTGATCCATCTGTCCGTGTACTACTACGTTCTGATTAAATCTCAAATTCAAATTCAAATTTCAAATCTGTCGGTTGTCTCAATTGTATTCGATTCTCTCACAGTGTCCTATGACTTTTTACATGTTGTATTTCAAAATACTCGTAAACCAAATCGTATCTTCCCATATGAAATAATGGAAACTCAAATTATTTGTTACACAGCTAAAAAATAAATACATAAAAATAATTAATACAATATACAAAGTAAAAATAAAACAAATGAACCTGCACTTTACCTTTGAAAAGAATCACGACAGAGCAGTGTTTCTGTGTAGAGCAGAGAATGAGTGTGTCTGTGAGTGTGTCTGTGAGTGTGTGAAAGCGAGGGGAGGAGGGGTGTGTGTGCGCGTTAAGAGGCACGGTGTCCAATGACAAAGTGCAGGCTGATACAGAGAGAAAGAAAATAAATATTTAACCTGTCTAATGAGACTTGCTTTACATGTACACTGTACACACATGCATACAAACACAAAATAAAAGAGGTTTTTTATTTTTGGTCACAATGTTATAGTAAACAGTACACGCGTGCAGGGATGTTGATTATACCAGTGAGAGATGAGCACTAAGACCCAGCAGGGGAGACGATTACCCACAATTCCACAGCGCAAGAGAGAGAAAAACCATTGGCTCGGATGTGATCAGATAACACTCGACGTCAAAACAAGAAGCGCATGCGTGATATATGATACTCAGTACTCGTAAAACAAGACTTATTTGTTTTTCAAGTCAACATTTATTAAAAATCTTTGCTCGTCTTGTGGAACATTTGCAAACCATGTTATTCACAATCCGAGTTTTCGCTATATTTGATTTGTTTGGTTTTATAATACTCTCTGACTCGTGATGGTTTTATAGCCTGTAATATATTGTTTGTAGAAAAGCTATATAATTAGTTTCTCACTCACTCCCTCATCATCTATACCGCTTAATCCTGTATTCAGGGTCACGGGGGGCCTGGAGTCTATCCCAGGAGACTTGGGGCACATGGCAGGGTACACCCTGGACAGGGTGGCAATCCATCGCAGGGCACAGACACACACACATACACTCACTCATTTACACACTACAGGCAATTTTTGACAATTAGCCTAACCTACATGTCTTTGGACTGTGGGAGGAAACCGGAGTACCCAGAGGAAACCCACCAAGCACGGAGAGAACATGCAAACTCCATGCACACTGAGACGGGAATCGAGCCTGGCTGGGGATCGAACCCGGACCCTGGCGGTGCAAGGCGACAGTGCTAACCACTACACCACCATGCCGCCTTAATTAGTTTCTCTTTATGATTTTATGTACCTGATGCCATTATTTACAGGAGACTAGATTTTATAAAATTGCTCGTCTTTCCTTTACTGACCAAACCCCAGCCACTGGATGCAGTGCCGGTGCCAAGCTCAGATAAAATGGGAGGGTTGCGACAGGAAGGGTATCCGACGTAAAACCTGTGGCAAGGTTGTATTTGCGGATCGAATGGTTCACTGTGGGTGGCGACCCTTGCAGCCAAAAGACCAACACCACCACCACTGTTCTTTCTGTTACTGCTGGTGTGATTTCTACATCTTTATGGACATACTTGTGACTCACATCTTTTATATGTTCCTCTGTTTTAGAGTTTAATGGAAGACTTCAAAAGTCCAGAAGAAGATCAGAGTAATCCGTTTTGTCACAAGGTGCAGTGCCTTATGGAGTCAAAACCACACTGTTAGCTACGTATTTTATTTTGTTGAGTTTAGTGTCATGGGGTAGGTACACTGACATACAGAGTTATTCTTAACGTTGTTGTGTCTTGTCTCGTTTCAGGACACTACGCAGATACTTAAAGGTAAACACCTAATTGGCATAAGCATTTTTATGAAGTCCCATTTGCATAATAATTGGCATCCTGACCAAGATCTGCTTCTAGTTGAGCTCATGTGTCTTTTGGTGTTTCATTCAGAATCGACCACGTCTGCACCGTTCAACTGCGTGACTCTACGCTCTAGTTCCACTCCGTCCTTGTCCCCTTATCCTGCTCCTGGGAGCCCCACGGTGCCCTCTGCAGGTGAGAACAATGCAAAGCAAACCGTTGTGGCAAATGGACAGGTCCCTCCCGCAGCGTCTATGTGGCACATGTCCCGTGAAGTGCCACCTCGTTTTCGTAACCATCAGGAGCCTAAGATTCTGCTGAAGAGAGGCCAGTCACTAGATGGGATTTCACCATTCCTCCAAACAGGGGATCAGTCGAATGCAAACACTGCACAACCCTCAGGTGGGCTCATATGTTATTAATTATATAAACACCTTCATTACTCGCAGACAAAACACTGTACATCCTGAATTACCTTTTTTTGGTACAGGTACGTGCATTTAATGTAATCAGACCATTCTGTATAGCTTAGTTTAGCTGTTTCTGTTTTATTTTATTGTTCTTTTTTTCTATATCATAATGTAAATCACTTGTACCCTTTTCTTATCATATTTAGCTTCTTTATCTTATGCAAATTCTACATGCGGGCCCGGCTTCGAACCCCCACTGCTATCTCAGGGAATGGATAAGATTGTAGTGGACGGCTCAGACCTGCAGGCATGGCCCAGTATTGTGGACAGCACCAGGCAGAACGAGGTCCTGAGCAAAGCGTCGAGAGAATCCAATCAAGGCGTGCAAAAGAATAAGACAGGACAGGTGGAGCTTGGTGTCGCTGCAGCTGCAGACAGAGGCAACTCCGAATCAACCCTACCGTCCTCTTGTGAATCATCCTCGAACTCTGCAGATGAAGAAAGTGTGCAGCAAAAGACCCAAAGCCAATGGGAGGACAACAGCGTGGAGACAGTAGTGGGACCAAAACAAACGGAAACTGATATTGCTGATTACTGCAAAGAGTTAACTGAGGCAGTGCAGCATTCTACTTTCAGTTCAAATCTAGAAGCCTTAACTCTTGATTCATGTGAAAGTAGGACAGGAGAACTGCAGGAGACTGGAGAAGTGTGGGGAACCTCAGAGGAAAACCAGGTAGGAAAGAAGGTCACTGGAAACGATGAAGTCAGCAATGATACAACAGTCTGGGATGAAAAAAGAAGTGGTATAAATAAGCCGGCAGCTACAGTTCGACAGAGTGACATGCCAAAAGACGGCATGAGTAGACATGTAAGGGAAAACTCTGCAGTTTGTTTACAGGACACTCAAACTATCACCACCAATGCAACAACAATTGGTAATGAGAAAGGGGTGAATGAAGGGGGTACATCAGAGTATGTGTCCGCTGATCTTGGAAGAGCTGAAGATGGGACTTGGTTTCACAACAATTCCAGAGCTCAAGCCCAAGGCAATGAAGTGTCCTTACAGAACATGATTAGTCAACGGGACCTGGATCCCAGAGTACTTTGTAATACTGGCTGGGGGCAGTCCCCGATCAAGCAGGGCATCGCCTGGGATCTGGAGGTGGACGTTCACTCTGAATCAAGTAAAGACTGGAACACTCAGATCGATCAAAACAGACCAACCTCTCCTCAGTGGACCAGAGATGTGCAAGGCCATGTTAAGGGAGGCAAACTCCAGAGGGCAGTGAGTAAAGGGGAGCAAATTAATGAAAAATTAGATACTAAAAATGGTGCTCTACTGACAGAGAGAGGCAACAGCTTGATAGAGGCTGTTGAGGATGAGCAGGCAGGAGGTTGGTGTGGAAATAGGAGAGATGGTGGGCAGCACAGAGAAGCAGACAAGGGCAGATGGAGCCCAGGAGACACTCAGTGGGGGGGAAACAAGGGTAAAGTCAGCCAAGGTGACAAGTCATGGGTCGACTCTGAGGATGAAGGATGGAGAAGCAAACAGCACCAGGGATGGGGCAACAACCACCACTCGCAACATATACCAAACAATCCAAAAATACTGAAAGGCCCAAATCAGCAACAAGTGCAGCAATCCCAGTCTCAACTTACTCAGCCAAGAGGCTCACAGGAGTCCAAAGATCTACCAGGAGGCCCAGTGACACTGAACCAAAGCTCAGGATGGAAGCCCGGTCCCGTTCCCCACACATCTTCAGCGATTGAACCAAGTGGTTGGGAGGAACCCTCACCCCAGTCCATTAGCAGGAAGATGGAGATTGATGATGGTACCTCAGCCTGGGGTGATCCTACTCACTATGAGAACAGGAGTGTCAACATGTGGGAAAGGAGCAACGTGCAGCAGAGGGGTCAGCCTTCTCAACCAAAGCATGAGTCCATGCCAGCCAACACACCGACGAGCAGAGACAAAAACACAGGTTGGGAAGATGTCCATTTCTGTAGTACAACAAAGTGCTTTGTGTTGTAATAGTGTGACCATCCTTTATAATATTGTCATGCAATATCTACAGGATGGGATCGGAGTACCAGTGCACCTGAACAGGTCATGGACAACAGTACTGCAGGATGGGGGAAGGTCTTTGATGCTCCCTCGGGCTGGAGGGATACAGAGGAACATGGGAAAGGGACAGGATGGGGCAGCTCCCGCTCCAATCCACCTAAAATTGGTAAGAAGGTTTTTACATTTCTTGGCCAGATGCAGCAATCCCTACTCTATGTGATCCACTCACTTTAACCATTAAAAATTTACCATTACCGTTGTTTTAGTTCTAACCCTGCTCCTGTTGATCTATCATCTTGAAGATATGAGCTCTAGGCCAGTTCCAGCTGCGCTTATGGAGATAAAATATCCTGATTTATTATATTTTTTATATATTATTTTTATTATTCTCTGTTCTTAGGTATATGCCACACCTTTTATCTCCTACAGTCATTCAACAAAAATGTTAGACTCTAAGGCTCTAGCTGGTTACTTGAGCTGGATACTTTGACTTGGACCCCTCAGATCTCCAGCTACAGTTTGATCTTTGCATAAGCGATGCGTTTATTTCTCCACAGCTTCGAAAACCATGCAAGATAGCTGGGGCGATGAAGGTTTAAATATGTCACACCATTCCAGTTGGGAGGAGGACGATGGTGGTCCTGGCATGTGGGGTAACAGGTCTCAGGAAAACACTTCCTCTTTTTCTGCTGGGGGTTGGAACCAGAGTTGCAGGAGAACTGGAGCAAAGGTACGTAAGGGTTGTGGATAAGCCTTAGGATTGTACGCTCTAATTTCTAAATTATTTTGTCAGTCTTATGTTAAAAGTTGTTGTTTTTTTTCTCAGGGTTCTCTGAAGGGCAACGTTGGGGGTCCCTGGACAAGCTCGGTCACTCGGCAGTTCTCAAACATGGGAATCATGGTAACTCAAAATTGAGTGATATGGTTTAGGAGCTATTTCTAATGTGAACAAAGTGCTTGTTTAATAAATGTAAAACTTCCAGCGAGGTAAAAGGTTATTATAGTCTAGTATATGTAGCTTACATGGATCTTGACTCCTGGCTTGGATCAGGAAGAAGACGCTGTCTCAACATCGGACAGGAGCAGGAGAGGAATGAACGACTTTAATGGTGAGATGAGGAGAGGAGGAAGAGGAGGAGGAAGCTTTCGCTCAAACGTCTTCAAAGAACCGGGCACGGTATGACCCAACTGAAACTGTGCAAAAATATAACATATATAAATGGTATATACAGTTGAACTGTGTAGCACAGCTTCTTTCAGTTGTTACTTGTTTTGGGTGAGGTTTCTCCCCTCGGTCTTCTCTCCAGGAGGTGAAACACTGCACACTTGGATTAAGGTCTGCTAGTAGACTCGGCCAATCGAATCCCTTTCACCCTCTCCCTGTTGTGTTGGGGACCGTAGTCTTACTGCATGATGACGCTCTCCCCAGTTAGATCGGATTTTCCCTTTCTCAGACAAAATGTTTCTGTAGACCCCGGAGTTCATTCTGCTGCTCCATCTTCAATTAAGATCAGTGAGAATGTTCCAGAAGCAGCCCTCCAAGCCCTAGCCATGATAATACCAAGGATATAGCGATTGTGAAGGTCCAGGCCAATACCAATACTGATGGTTTTTGTTGCTAATCATTCCCTTTTTGTGTCAGGGAAATCAAAGAAGGAAACTCAAAAGAAGTTTTCATTTTAGAAAATAAAAAATCTTTTTAAGTCTTTCATCTGTTCATCAAAATATGTTGGAATGCACACAAATATAAATTCAAACATAGAGTTCTCTCATAGGTGTATTTCATACAGAATACATCATTGTTCATGTAAAGTCTGTATAGTAACGTGACTACAGTCTATGATAATGCCAAATAGCACCACAAGGTGTCTCCTCTTTTTTTTTTCTTTTTTTTTCTGGTAAACTAGAATGTGTGTACGGTGCAGCTCTACTTAACCTTCATGCTACATTTCCTCGTCTATGATGAGCGGTGTAGAGAATGAGTGTTGTATTCTACAGTCTGACAGAGTGACTGTAGTGTTGTGGAGACTGGACTCGTATAGACTAAAGGATAAAGGGATAAAGATACAGAGTGGAAATCCCTACTTACAAAAGTTATTACCTTTCTGTGCTAAGCGGCTGTCCTGGGTATATCACTGAGTGCGGACTTCTAGCTCTTACTCACTGCCTACACCACTCTGTGTTAGAACCTTGTGGCAGAAGGGGCTGTTACAGCTGGAAGGCTACTGTTGTCCCAGTCAGAGCACAAATAATGATTATTAGGGTTTTAACCAACACTATATGGAAGCAGCGCAAATCGAATGCCACACAACAGAGAAACTGCCATCAGTGAGAGGTAACTAATTTGTCAGATAACAAGGTAAATATATTGGCCGGTACCAGATAAACCTGTGTGCCCTGAGACACTACCTCCACCATACTTCAGACCCATCATCCGGTATGTTCTGGATCAGGATCAAATCCTTTTTCTCTCCACACTTTGGCCTTTCCGTCACTTTGGTAGAGGTTTATCTCTGTTGCAGAACTGTTGTGGATCGTTTTTTTTATTATTTCAATCAATCAAATAGATTGCTTTACTCCCATAGACAGCTCTCTGGTGTTCATGTTGGTTTATCCCAACAACAGTCTTCGTTGGTGAAACCCACTTCTTAAGCGATCAATCTAAAGTCAAGTGTCTTTATGTAAAATACTGAAGACATGACCTATGGACTCAGAATGAAGACATGACATATGTCAGTGCACTGTTTGTTTTAAACTAGTGGTGTGTGTGTGCATTTTCTTATATAAATATAAATAATTTATATGGAGCACTTGCAGGCATTCATTGAAGAGACAAGAACATCATGGATGCTGTCCCGTATTACTTAGAGAAGGTTTTATGACACAATCTTCTCTTTCTTTCTTTCTTTCTAGTCAGGTGTGTTTAATACTGGTGGACATTTAAGAGGAATGCAGCAGCCCGGTGTGCATCATGTAAATGCTTCCCCTGGAGTACGAGCACAAGTGCCTCAGCAGTTCCTCCCTCCTCAGGTACACCAAGGATCATCAGTTATCAGTTATAAAACATTGATATCTGTTCTTAAAGCAAATGTAAGGAAAAAAACTTGAATTATGTCTTACTGAGAGTGTTTGGATCCTGCTGCACACTGATCCTGTATACAGCAACAGACTGTGGTGTGTTACATAACCGTTTTGTGTGTGTGTGTTTAGGTTTCAGGGTCTGTCCTGAATCCGATGTTCCCCCCACAGCTCTCTCCTCAGAACTTAGCTATGCTCAGTGGGATAAACCCCCACATGCAGCAGGTCCAGCTGGTAAATATCTCGCACATCGCTGCTTTAATCTGTTATATATTAATATATGTCTCTCTCTCTATAATATAATATGTCTGTCTGTCTGTCTGTCTTTGTCGCGCTCTTGTTCTTAGGCGTATCAGCTCCTCCTACAGCAGCAGCAGCAACAGCATTTCCTGTCTCAGAGGAAGTTCCCCCATCCTCCTCCTCTTCTTCTTCCACATCAGGACCCACAGCAGGTACTAAATACAAAATATAAATATTAAAGGTCTCATACTCTACTCCTTTTAAACAAGTTAAAACAACAAAGTCTCCAGAATTCCAGCTGAAATATCACTTAGATCCTGCATTCTGGTGTTCCTCAAAATACAAAAGAGTATCTGGAGCTTTAAATGCTAATAATCATCACGCTGGATAACTAACATGCTAACCTCATACATCTGGAGCAACAGCACACGTGTAAAACGTGTAAACTACATTAGCAACATGCAAACAGCTAGCTCTAGAACCTCTAGGAGAGCTGTATGTCAGTACTTTTCCACAGTAAATAAACTCCCAGTGTGTGTGTGTGTGTGTGTGTGTGTGTGGTCAAGTTCAAGTAGGCTTTATTATCACTTCAACCATAAGTCAATACACAGTGAAACGAAACAATGTTCCTCCAGGGCCAAGGTGCTACGTGCAACATAAATTTACAACATAAGTTAATAGAAAAACTAACTAGCTAACTAAGAGGCCTAGTTAGCTGGCTAGCAGAGACAAGACAGATTGACCTGAAAACATAAATTCACCAACATAAATAAACAAAAAACTAACTTGCCAAACTTAGAGAGGAACTATCTTTTTTTTTACAGGCAACATAAAGCGCACGTGCAAATGTGAGAGACGAAGTGACAGAGCGACAAATACGACATAACATAACATAATGCTCTTTGGTGCTGAGGTGATGAGTTGAGGTGGTGCAGAAACAGTAAACGGTCCTTAAAGTAGCAGCAAGAATTAAACAGTTAGTGCAAAAAGTAATCCAGTCATAAATATTGTGCAGAAGAGCATTTACAGGTTGGTGTGTACAATAGTCTGGTAGTGTAGATCAGTGTGTCTCCGCTTGTGTTGATTTGTCAGTCCAGTCTCAATGTTTTGAGGTAGATTTAAGCTGAGTGATAATGTGCGCGCGCGCGTGTGTGTGTGTGTCTACGTGTGTGTGTATTATCAGTCTAGTCCCTTTTTGTTGAGGAGACGGATGGCTTGTGGAAAAAAGTTGTTGCACAGTCTGGATGCGCGTGCCTGAATGCTTCGGTACCTTTTTTCAGATGGCGGGAGGGTGAAGCCCACTGTCACAGGCAGGTGATGTCGTCCTGTAGTGGGTGATGGTTTGTAAGCCCTGCCACATGTGCCGTGTGTCACCGCTGTCCCTGAAGTGGTTGTGGTTTCTCTGGGCGTATGCGAGCTCTCTGATGGCCCGGGACAGTTTGGCCCTTGCTGTTCTTAGGGCCGCCTTGTCCCCCGCTTTGAAGGCAGAGTCTCTGGTTCTCAGAAGTGCACACACCTCCACAGTAATCCACGGTTTCTGGTTGGGTCGTGAGATGATGCTCATTATCGATGCATTTGTTGATGTAGCTGGTCACTGATGACGTGTACTCCTCCAAGTCAATGTAGTCGCCGTAAGTTGCAGCCTCCCTAAACATGTTCCAGTCAGTGTTCTCGAAACAGTCCTGAAGAGCAGAGATGGCTCCTGCTGGCCAGGTTTTCACCTGCTTCAGAACCGGTTTTGAACGCCTGACGAGTGGTCTGTATGCTGGAATTAGCATAACAGAGATGTGGTCTGAGTAGTCGAGGTGGGGGCGGGGCTCTGCCCGATATGCGCCGGGGTTGTTTGTGTAAACAAGATCCAGCGTGTTTTCCCCTCTCGTTGCAAAGTCCACATACTGATGGAATTTAGGAAGCACTGAATTGAGATTTGCATGCTTGAAATCTCCAGCAGCAATAAACAGTCCATCGAGGTGTGTGTTCTGCAGTTCACTGATCTTTGCATACGGTTCCCATAGCTCTTCCCTAGCATTAGCGCTAGGTGGATTGTACACTCCGATAATGAGAACAGTGGTGAATTCCCGCGATAAATAAAAAGGTCTGCATCTACTCGTCACAAACTCCACCAGCGATGAGCAATAACTAGAAACTAGCACAGAGTTCTTGCACCATTTCATGTTGATGCGGCGGTGGCTTATGCGTTTACGTGTGTGTGTGTGTGTGTGTGTGTGTGTGTGTGTGTGTGTGTGAAGGGGCACGGTGTCAAATTACGCGTGTGCGCACACATAACAACAGGCTGATACAGAGAAGGAGCAAATGGATCTCTTGGCTTTACACACAGACAGCGCCTGGGTGCATAAATGGAAATACTGTAGGGATTTCTTTCTTTTTTTTTAATAGGTAAAGTGCAGGTTAATTTGTTTCATTTTTACTTTATATTTTGTATTCATTATTTGTATGTATTCATTTTTGGGGCTGTGGAACAAATAATTTGAGTTTTCATGATTTCTTATGGAAACATATGCTTTGATTTACGAGTGTTTTGGAATACAAGCCCACTTCTGGAACGAATTATGCTCGTAATCCAAGGTTCCACTGTACTATACAAAAGACAATACAAACACAACATAAAGTGGACATGCAAATGTGCAAACAGGACAGAATGCAGTATACTGTGACGTACTATACTATACTATGATATACTCTGATAGTGAGGTGACATGGTGCAAGTAAATGACATGATGGATTAAAAACAGTTGACATTTCTTGTAAAAAGTAACAGCAGAGACAGGAAAGAATCCTGATGAATCCTGTCACAGTAATAACATAATACAATCTCTTCTGAAAAAGGGTCAACATGACCGATAACCAGTGGAAAAACATCTCTCTCCCTCCATCTTTGTGTCCATATCTTACTCTCTCTGTCTGTTTCTTTCCACATCACCTATATGACTCTCTGTTTGTCTGTCTCTGTCTCTCTGTAGTTGGCCCGCATCATGGCAGTTCTTCAGCAGCGCCCCAAAACCCCCACACCTTTCCCAGGTGAGGTGTAATGAAGTACCACACACTGATTTTATTTTTGTAATAATAAAGTTATCATTTTTGTTTTGTTTATTTACATATAAGAACACTAACTCATGTAAACTTCATATGCTGTAGTCAGCAGTATTAGTGTATTGTTGTTAAACACATGATGTTAATGAGGTTTAGATTGTTTAGCTGACACCATTACCCAAAGAAGAATAGGAACCGTTAACACAGAGCCCTGTTCCCACTGCAGGGTTTGTTCCGGGGGTGGAGCCTGATTCACTGATGGGAGGAGTGAAAGAAGTGGGAGGAGCTCAGCCGCAGTTTAAATGGATGATGGAGGCAGGACATCCGCTGTGTCCTTCACCTCCTGATCCCATAATGATTAAGAATGGTACGATACACACACACACACACACACACACACACACACGCACACACACACCTACACAGAAGTAAACAGTTGTACATAAACACTGTGTGTGTGCGTGTGTGTGTGTGTGTATGTGTGTGCGCAGGTCTCTTACCAGGTCCGATGAAGCTCAGAGGCGACTCCTCATACCCCCACTATGACATGGTGGAGAATGTGGGCGTGGCCTCTCCAAATCTCATCGATAATTGGCACAGGAGTCCTGGTGCCAAATTAGGCTCCGCCCCTAACACTCCCACCTGGCCCCCAGGTATAATAATGCAGTGTTCTGTGTGTGTGTGTGTGTGTGTGTGTTAGGGGTGCTCTGGCACCGGTCGGAGCTTCACCGGTCTGGTGATTCTACGTCTTGTGTGAAAAAGTCAATACATTAGCAATCTGCAGCCTGTTTAACAAGACAATTCCACTAGACGGGAAGCAGCCGAAGCATTTTAACAGCACGAACCTCATCAGACATTTGAAGGTTATTCACGTGAAGGAACACGAGCAGTTTTTAAAGTTGTCTAGCGCTAAGAGAGCAGGCGAGCTCAGCAACTCGCGCGCCGCCGCTCACTCAGCTGTCGGTATAATTCCCCCCTCTCACCTACGCGGTTTCACTCGGTGGCCGTAAGTAAAGTTCATCATGATTCACCGCGAGTTTTGGCGCAGTGATTACGTTTCCATCTTTCTGCGCGAAAAATTAAACTTTTATTTTTTTGGCGGTCCTCGCGGATGCTTGAGGTCCTTGCAGAACTTCTGGTGACTCGCGTCCTAATTGTCTGTTATTTAATTTAATTTTATACAGTCTACAGGAAAGTTGTATTTGTCAGGCTCTAAGCTGTTCCCAATTACTAACCAAGCACAGGCTGCTATGTTTTAAGATGATAGAGCTTTTAGTGATCGGAGATCGGCCTCAAAATCCTGATCAGAGCACCTCTAGTGTGTATGTGTGTAAAATCAGTGATGTTTTCACTCACCTGTATATATGTCTGACTCTCTGTGTCCATGTCCGTGTGTGTGTCCATGGCCGTGTGTGTGTGCGTGTGTGTGTCTATCTGTGTGTGCACGCGCGTGTGTGTGTGTGTGTGTGTGTGTGTGTGTGTGTGTGTGTGTGTGCGCGCGCGTGTGTGTCAGAGTTTCAGCCCGGTGTTCCCTGGAAAGGTGTTCAGAGCCCCGAGCCTGACCCAAACTCCTACAGTGGAATTCTGGGAGAGAACACACTCTCTGATACTGAACACCACTTACTGCAGGATCACACAGGTACGCCTGCTAATGAAGGGGGCGTGGCCTCATTACATCTTACAGTTACTCATAATGTAGTTTAAATAAATTAACTCTTGTTAACTTGTAACTTCTTGTAACATTTTTTTTAATTAGAGATGAACACTGTACTGCCTTCACCTGCTGCCTGGCCTTACTGTCCCTCCGACACACACAACTCAGGTAACACCTGCATAAGTACACACACACACACACACACACACACACACACACAGTGTACGGTATTACACACACCGCTCTGATGTCTGTAGCTAAGTTCCCAGCACCGCCCACCAGCTGGCCCCCTGAACCAATCGGGCACAGGACCAATCGACCCAGCTCCCAGCTGCCCCGCCCACCTCCAGGCCTGACCCATCAGAAACAGTCTCCGTGGTTAGGGGTGGGGCCTCACGTACCCCGAGGGTGGAGCTCAGAGAGCCAGGAGTCACCTTTTGGTACAGGTACTGTTTCAGACTTCACTTTCCAGAGGTTGTGGTGGTGTTGATGATGAACACTGGTGTGCAGTTAAGAAAAAAAAAAAATTCATGATATTTTGGTGTTTCAGAGAGCTCATGGAGTGGTGGATCATCTACAGGAAGTTCATGGCTACTGCTGAGTAACCTCACACCACAGGTAATAACGAGTGTGTGTGTGTGTGTGTGTGTGTGTGTGTGTTTTTAGATGAATCAGAAACTCTGGAGTTTGAAGTGTTGGGTGAACCCACTGACCACAGAGCAGTGATCTTTAGACAGGCTTTAAGGAGTGTCTCTGTGGATCTGTGAGAGTTTACAAATGTTCCTTGGAAGACTCAGTAAGCGTCGTGACTCTCGTGTGAGTGTGGTTGTTTTGGTTCTCATGGTGGTGATGAACTTGTTGTGAGTGTTAAATGAGACTTGGAATATGAGCTTCATCACTGAGAACCAAGATCAATGGTGTTGGCAACAGGTGGAGACTCGGTCAGCTTTAATAAGAGTCATGACTCTGGTGTTTCATGCCGAGGTTGGATGCTAATGATGAAATGAGCTTTAATAGGTCTCTCCACAAAGAACCTGTGACTACGATGAAGGACCTCCAGATCTTTTACCTCTCACATGGTTTCTCCTCTGTGGATGCTCTTCACCTGCCACCTCATTTTTCTCCACATGAAGGTGTACAGGATTCATCTGCAGGAGAAGCTTAGACTTGTTCACACACATTGGTTCTGTGAGAGGGTCTCTTTGGTCAGACGTATTGGGTCAATAGTGGACTGCACGAGTCTTGACAAAATCAGAATTTTTCTTCATGGCAACTAAGATCACGATTCTCTCTCTCTTTGTTTTCTTCCAACAAAAAACACTGATTGCACGAAAGAACATTTCGTGTGGTGGCCATAAATACGGTTCATCGTGATTCACCAGGAATGTTGGTGTAGTGATTATGTTTTCAAGGTTAGGGTTGCAGTGTTTCAGTGTGTGCAAATCCTACGGTTGCAGTGTGATCTGAATGCAAGGAAACACACGCAGGTCAATCACCATTATTCAGATCACATGTGTGTAATCGTGATTTATTTATATCTGATTAATTCTGCAGCTCTATAGTGGACCACTGTTGGGTGGTTACTCCAGGTGAAGATGAGGGGAAAACATCCAGAACTGAGTTATCTCTCAGGCATTCTGGATCCAGAGCCAGTCTCTTCTGGGCCACAAGGCTTCACTGAGATCTTCAGGTTGGCAGGGCTCCTCGTCCAGGCGCTGGTCAAATCAGACTTAATACCACCACACTCTGTCGTCCAGCCTTCATTTATATTGTCTTATCATCTCATTATGATACTGTTGGTTTTACAATATTTATTTTATTTATGCATCAAATGAAGGTGATGGAGAAACACTTTTCTCACAAACTCTTACAACTATACAATCTGTTGTGTGTGTGTGTGTGTGTGTGTGTGTGTGTGTGTGTGTGTAGATCGACAGCTCTACTCTAAAGACGATCTGCCTGCAGCACGGCCCACTGATGACCTTTAACCTCAGCTTGGCTCAGGGCAGCGCTCTGATTCGCTACCGCAGCCCAGAGGAGGCGGCCAAGGCCCAGAGCGCGCTGCACACGTACACCTCGTCTCCTTCCCTTTTCTCATTCCTCTTGTCTTTTATTACTGTAGTTACATCGTCGTCTCTCTGTCTGTAGGTGTGTCCTGGGTAACACCACCATCTTGGCGGAGTTTGTGAGTGAGGAGGACGTGGCCCGTTACTTCACACATTCCCAGAGCAGAGAGACAGACGGGGAGACGGACAGAGAGACGGAGAGTGAGACGGGCGGAGGAGGAGGAGGAGGAGCGGGGGAGGTGAAGCTCGGCTGGGAGAACCTGGACGGAGCCAGACTCTCCCTGTTTAACCAGTGGAGCCACGCCCAGGAACCTGGGGTCTGGGGAGGTGTGGCACCTGGTTACCATGGCAACAACCTCTGGGGTTCTCCTCAGGTGGAGGACAGGGGGCCGGGCTTGTTGCCGGGCAATCTGTTAGGGGGTGGGGCTGACAATCTGTGATGAGAGAGAGAGAAGTGATCATTTTTAAACACACACACTCACAAAGATGTAAGGTCTCGGTTCTCTCCGTGTTCACACAGGCAGTGATGTCATCACCTGACGGTCTGATTGGCTGTAGATTAGAATCAGACTGTGTGTGTGTGTGTGTGTGTGTGTGTTCACGGCCTGTTAGTGAATGTGGAAGTATAAAATGTGTTTTAGTGTTTCAGCTTCACTACTGATAAATCACTCTGATTATAATAAAGCATTAAGACTTTTATATTTTTGTACTGAACGCTTTTTAAACTAAAACTATAAGTTATTTAGAGTATAACATAATTAGAGGTCACATGGTTTCTCCTCAGAATCTGTGAGGACTGAGACTGTATAACGCTAACGACCATAACCTTATCATATATTAACATTCATTCATAAGAAATCCTCTCTACTGACTTTCTATTATTATTGGTTTAATAAGAGATTATGCCAATCACTTTAACTAGCCCCGCCCTTTGGGATATACAGTCATGACTCCGCCTCTTTCCTCTATTTAAATCTAGCTGGGTTTTTTTTGTAATGTCACTGCCAGTGTGAACACCGCCATCCATTCTCACACCTGTTAGCCCCGCCCAATGCACCTAATCACTCTGCTAGGTTTACACACTGACTCCGCCCCCTGAAGCTCTGATTCTCATCAGCCAGAACAGTAGTCACAAATCTGACATGCTTCAAATTGTGTGTCTGTGTGTGTGTGTGTGTGTGTGTGAGAGAGAGAAACACGAGACCTGAGTGTATAGTTTAATATGCATGTGTGCACTTTACTGTTGTGTGTGTGTGTGTGGCTGCTTTACAAGAGTGTATGTTACAAGTTGTATGTATTATGTACTCTACACACTGCTGTTTTCTGTTCCATGCTAAGTGTGTGTGTGTGTGTACATTTATGTAGCCTTTTTTAATCTGCAATAAGAACATTTTAAATACACAACTGTGTGACAGCATTTTCCTGAGGTTTACACACACGTGTGTTTAAACAGAGGTGATGTAATTGTTCATGTATATTCGTGTGTGTGTGCTGTATGGAGTTTTTACAGAAGAGTTATTTAATAATAGACACACATACAGCAGTGTAATAAACACTGAGACTTTTGCTTGAATTTTTTACTGATGTTCTGATTTATTTATTTTTATCATAATATTTTATTTTGTTTGAAAATTAAAAATACCTTCTTCATAAAATGCCAGAAGACAGAGATTATAACAGACTACACGAAGAAACTAGGACAGGGTTGAGGACGATGGTATAGACAGGTAGTGAAGGAACAGGAAGTAAGATCCTTGTTACATTAGTGACTGTCACACATGTAGTCAGAGGTTCTGTTTAACATTCTCTTTGCAGTGTGGCTGAAGATTACTTCAGGATCTGTTGGCAACTTTAAGAAAATGTTTTAAAAACGATTAGTCAATTAGAAACCATAGTCTGTGGAGCGAACATGCTTGAACGATTCGATAGTCAGGAATCGGTTCAGGTGGCGGTGAGTAAGTTGAATGATTTAAATGCCTGTTCAAAATTTTGGGAGTCTTTTTTTATTTTTTGTTTTTTTGGCAGTTTTGAATTTAATTAGCACATTGATAAACTCCTCCTGTCTGATTTCTGCTCTTTCTGCTAAAAGCGTATTATGTATTGTGTATATTTATTTACATTTTATAATGAACTTAATTACAATGAATAACTAACTGTACTCGGGTACAGGCTCCAGGTGTTCAATTATTACTGCAGAGGCAAATGCTTTGAAGTTTACTGAATCCTCATCACAAAAGGATTTCCTAATAATAATAACGGACTCAAAATTATGTCTCGGACCATTAGACAATCATGGAAATACTTAAGTTATCATTTTTATAATCCAATAATTTGTTTTTCTCTTCGATACCTGGACATTCAGGAATCCCTGGTAATAAGCAATCCGATAAAACCGCCAAAGAAGCACAAAAAAACAAATCAATCAAATGTTCTATACTTTTCACACACAAAAAATAAACAGCAATCAGAATGGGATCAATGTTCAAATAAACTACATAAAATAAATCCTGATGGAACATACATTTTCTTTTAATAATCGTTAGGATCAAGTCATTTATACAAGATTCAGAATAAAGTTAAACACTAATTTTTACTCTTTTTATCTGACCAATTCTTCTACTCCTTTGAGGAACTTGTTTTATTCTGTTGAGACATTTGAAAAAGTTTTTAAACAAGTAAATCCAAATTTTGTTTCAAGGTTCTTAGAAACATCTTATCTACTAACGAAAAAATACATTCATTCTTTTAGGCATTTGGCAGACGCTCTTATCCAGAGCGACTTACAAAAAGTGCTTTAAAGTTTACATTACTGGATAGATACTTACACTGGGTTAACTAGGTCAATAACTAAGTGCGATTAGTCTAACACAACTGGGAAGAGTTTTTTTGGGGGGGTTGGGTTAGTCCTGTAAGTACTGGAGAAATAGACAAGTTTTGAGTCGCCGTTTAAAGATAGTCAAAGTCTCTGCTGTACGGACATCTAGAGGAAGTTCGTTCCACCACCTCGGTGCCAGAACAGAAAAGAGTTTGGATGAATGCCGCCCTCGATCCCTGAGAGATGGTGGGACGAGGCGAGCAGTGCTGGAGGACCGGAGGGAACGCGGCGCAGTGCGTGGTGTGATTAGAGCAGAGAGGTCAGTGGGTGCTGGGCCATTTTTAGCTTTGTAGGCAAGCATCAGTGTTTTGAATTTGATGCGGGCAGCTACAGGAAGCCAGTGCAGGGAACAGAGGAGTGGGGTGGTGTGGGAGAACTTGGGAAGGTTGAAAATGAGACGTGCTGCTGCATTCTGGATCAGTTGCAGAGGACGAGTTGTGGACAGAGGCAGGCCAGCCAGGAGTGAGTTGCAGTAGTCCAGTCTTGAAATAACAAGGGACTGAACAAGCACCTGAGTAGCCTGTGAAGAAAGAAATGGGCGGATTCTTCTGATCTTGTAAAGAAGAAATCTACAAGAGCGAGTAAGGTTAGCGATGTGTGGGGAAAATGACAGATGATTGTCCATGGTTACCCCAAGATTGCGGGCAGTGGCTGAAGGAGTGATTTGATTGTTGTCCAGGGATATCACAAGGTCTTGACCTGGAATGAACAACAGTTCGGTTTTACTCTGATTGAGTTTCAGCTGATGAGCTGCCATCCAGGATGAGATGTCTGCCAGACATGCTGAGATCCGCGTGGAAACCCGAGTGTCAGAGGGAGGAAAGGAGAAAACAAGTTGAGTGTCATCTGCATAACAATGGTATGAAAATCCATGCAATAATATGACCTTACCAAGAGACCGGGTATAGAGGGAGAACAGAAGAGGACCAAGTACTGAGCCCTGCGGAACACCAGTAGAGAGTCTACATGGGGCAGATGTAGATCCCCTCCATGTCACCTCATACGACCTATCTTCTAAGTAAGAAGCAAACCATTGCCACGCTGTTCCACAAATACCAAGGCTTGTGAGAATAGATAATAGGATCTTGTGGTTCACTGTGTCAAATGCAGCTGACAGGTCCAGGAGGATCAGGACAGATGTTCCAAGATGGCGGCGCGGCAGTAGCACGCAGCGGCCACTCTGGAGCCAAAATGTTGCTACATTGTTTACGTCGTGTCGTGACGCGTTTATTTTACATAGTTTATGGACACCGGCGCAAACGGTGTTCATACTTACCACCGCCAGACACTTTTGCAACTCAATAAACCGGCATATTTCATTCAAGATGAGCTGCGGGAGAAGCTACGCGACCTCGGCTTGCTTCGGGAACCAGGCCTCCAGTCCTCGGCATTGCCTGATGCCGGTGGCCGGAGGAGGGGACATCGTAAGCGGTGCGCGAGGAAGCGGAAGCGCGGCAAGCGGGCAGGAGTCTGTGCTAGGCTAAAAACAAACCCTAGCCGGCCGGCTCTTCCGTCCATCATCTTATCTAATGTCTGCTCCCTGGAAAATAAACTGAACTATATCCGACTGCAACAGGAGTTCCAGACACCGGCATTCAGCTAGATGGACTAGCCTCGTTTCGTGCCGACAGAAACGCAGCTCTGTGCGCTAAGACTCGCGGCGGCGGCTTGTGTGTTTACATCAACACGAAATAGTGTAAGAACTCTGTGCTAGTTTCTAACTTTTGCTCATCGCTGGTGGAGATTGTGACTGTTAAATGTAGACCTTTTTATTTACCGCGGGAATTCACCACCGTTTTCATTATCGGAGTGTACATTCCACCTAGCGCTAATGCTAAGGAAGCGCTCTGTGAACTGTATGCTAAGATCAGTAATCTGCAGAACACACACCCGGATGGACTGTTTATTGTTGCTGGAGATTTCAACCATGCAAATCTCAAGTCAGTGCTTCCTAAATTCCATCAGTATGTGGGCTTTGCAACGAGAGGGGAAAACACGCTGGATCTTGTTTACACAAACATCTCCGGCACATATCGGGCAGAGCCCCGCCCCCACCTCGGCTACTCAGACCACATCTCTGTTATGCTAATTCCAGCATACAGACCACTCGTCAGGCGTTCAAAACCGGTTCTGAAGCAGGTGAAAACCTAGCCAGCAGGAGCCATCTCTGCTCTTCAGGACTGTTTCGAGAACACTGACTGGAACATGTTTAGGGAGGCTGCAACTTACGGCGACTACACCGACTTGGAGGAGTACACGTCATCAGTGACCAGCTACATCAAGAAGTGCACCGATGACGTCACTGTCTCCAAGAACATCATTTCACGACCCAACCAGAAACCGTGGATTACTGCGGAGGTGCGTGCACTTCTGAGAACCAGAGACTCTGCCTTCAAAGCGGGGGACAAGGCGGCCCTAAGAACAGCAAGGGCCAAACTGTCCCGGGCCATCACCTGAACTGTGTCTCACCACGACTGATGTGAGGAAAACTCTACGCAGAGTCAACCCACGTAAAGCTGCTGGACCAGACAACATCACAGGCAGAGTGCTCAGAGAATGTGCAGAACAGCTGGCAGGTGTTCTCACCGACATATTCAACATCTCTCTGAGCACCACCATTGTCCCCGTGCCGAAGAAGTCTTCTGTGTCCTATCTCAATGACTACCGCCCTGTTGCACTCACACCCATCATGATGAAGTGCTTCGAGCGGCTCGTCATGAGACACATCAAGACCCTGCTGCCCCCCTCACTAGACCCCCTGCAGTTCGCGTATCGTCCAAACCGTTCAACGGACGACACCATCTCCACCACACTCCACCTGGCACTGTCACATCTTGACAAGAAAGACACTTACGTCAGAATGCTGTACATAGACTTCAGTTCAGCATTCAACACAATCATCCCCCAACACCTGATCGGGAAGCTGAGCTTGTTGGGCCTGAACACCTCCCTCTGTAACTGGATCCTGGACTTTCTGACCGAAAGACCTCAAGCAGTGCGGATCGGGAGCTACACCTCCAGCACCACCACGCTGAGTACTGGGGCCCCCCAGGGCTGCGTGCTCAGTCCCCTGCTGTTCACACTGCTGACTCATGATTGTGTAGCGACACACAGCTCCAATCATATCATCAAGTTCGCTGATGACACGACCGTGGTGGGTCTCATCAGCAAGAATGACGAGTCAGCGTACAGAGAGGAAGTGCAGAGGCTAACGGACTGGTGTAAAGACAACAACCTGTCTCTGAACGTCGAAAAGACATAAGAGATGGTTGTTGACTTCAGGAGGACTTCCGCTCAGCATCGACGGCTCTTCTGTGGAGATCGTCAAGAGTACAAGATTCCTGGGCGTCCACCTGTAGGAGAACCCCTCCTGGTCCCTCAACACCAGCTCTCTGCATAAGAAAGCCCAACAACGTCTTCCCACTACCTCAACTCATACTTCATCAAAAAAAGTACTGTTATGTGTTAAATTGTTGTGTCTGTCATGTACCTCTTTGTTTGCACATTTGCACGTGCACTTTGTCTATTGTGTATTTTTGTATAGAAATTTGATAGTTCTTTTAGATTAACTTAAAAATGTGTGTTGTAAATTTATGTTGTTGCATGTATGTAGCACCTTGGTCCTGGAGGAACGTTGTTTCGTTTCACTGTGTACTAACTGTATATGGTTGGAATGACAATAAAAGCCTACTTGACTACTACTTGAGATGACAGTTTAGCAGATCTAGCAGCATGGAGCTTCTCAGTGACTGACAGAAGGTCTGTCTCTGTGGAATGTGCCACCTTGAATCCAGATTGGTTGGGATCATTAAGGTTGTTCTGTGAGAGATAAAGAGACATTTGGTTATAAACAGCCCTTTCAAGAATTTTGGAAAAACAAAAGAGAGAAGTGATACCGGACGATAGTTGTTAACTTCTGAAGGGTCCAGGCAGGGTTTCTTGAGGATGGGAATAACCCTTGCCTTCTTAAAAGCAGCAGGAACATGACCAGATGATATGGAATGGTTGATGATGGTTGTGGTGAAGGGAAGGAGGTCTCGTGAGATGGCCTGGAGCATTGTGGAAGGGATTGGGTCTAAAGAACAGGTGGTGGGGTTAAATGACGAGATGATCTGCTGAATCTCATCAGATGACAGGTTGGAGAATTCTGCTAAGGGAGGGAAGGGAAGTTCCTGAGGTTCTGCTGTAGGAGTTTAGTTGGGAGCGAAGGACTGGCGGATTGCTGCAATTTTCCCATCATAGACTGTGGCAAAATCGTCAGCAGTCAGAGAGGAAGGGGCAGGAGGAGTCGGGGTTGAGTAGTGAGGAGATGATGTTATGGAGTTTGCCAGGAACATGTGCAGAGGCTTCCAGCTTTTCTCTGTAGAATGCAGTTTTGGCAGAAGTCACGTCACATGAGAATTTGGAGAGAATAGCCTGGTAAGAGACGAGATCGGCATCAAGCTGCGATTTCTTCCATCTTCTCTCTGCAGTTCTTAATTCTCTTCTGTTGTTGCGCAGTACATCAGATAGCCAAGGAGCAGGACAAGACGTCTTCCTTGGTTTAGATGACAGCGGGCAAAGGAGCTCTATGGATGAGGAGAGAGAAGAGAGGAAAGTTTCAGTCACAGTCTCTAGTGGTAGAGAGGAGAAGGAGTCTGGGAGGAATGATAGGGTGCATGAAGACATAGAGGAAGGGGAGACAGAGTGAAGGTTTCTGCGGGTAAGAGAGAAATTTTGGTTGCTAGTTTTACACAGAATAGGAAGGGTTATGGTGAAGGATACCAGGTAATGATCAGATTTATGAAGGGGAATAGTAGTGAGATCTGTGACTGGGGAAGGGCGGCAAAAAACGAGGTCAAGAGAATTCCCTGCCTTGTGTGTGGGAGGGCAACTGTTTAGAGTTAAAGAGAAAGAGTTAAGGAGAGGGAGAAGGAAAGAGGATTGGAGTTTGTCAGAGGGGAGGTTGAAGTCTCCTAGAACAGTGAGAGGAGTGTTAGTGGAAGGAAAAAGACTAAGAAGCATGTCCATTTCATCCAGAAAGTTTCCTAGAGAGCCAGGTGGATGGTAGATAACTAAGATGTGAAGGTTAATTGGAGAGGTTACCTTAACTGCATGAAATTCAAATGATGAAAAACTGTGATGAGACAGGTCAATAGGCGAGAAGGACCATCTCTTAGACAACAACAGACCCGTACCACCACCTCTGCCAGTTTCTCGTGGAGAGTGAGAGAATATATAGGCAGAGGATAGGGCAGCCGGTGTAGCAGAGTTCTGAGGAGATATCCAGGTCTCTGTTAGTGCTAGAAAGTCAAAAGAGTAATGGGTAGCTAGGGGTGACATAAAATCTGCTTTCTTTACAGCAGATTGGCAGTTCCAGAGCCCACCTACCACCAGTGCAGGACAATGAGACAGTACTGGAGGGTAGATGAGGTTTCTGGGAGATCTGCCTCTGCTGTGTGAGTAAAAGCATCTTGGTCTGTGAGAGCTGACAGAGATAGGTTGAACACACATCCTTAACTCCTAGACAGAATGAGATATTTGTCTACAAAAATGTAATTCCTTACTAAATAAGAATTTATCTCTTTTCTATGTTCTCTCTTTCAATTCTATGTACACTTGCTATCTAAATTCATGACCAACTTTGTTGCAGGGTATGCTTATTTACTGCTACAGACACTTGTGTCTGTGTCAGAGACACCTTCAATATATGTAGCTAAGCCCTGCCCACAATTCACACCTTAAGGAAGCCTGAAACTACTCTTGATTAATTACCTGAGAACCAATCACACTGCAATCAACACTGCAATCACCACTACCAAACAGCAAGAACTAGGTATACAGTAAGAACCAGTTGTGTTTCAAAAACAGTACAAAGGTTAAATACCTACCTTACCAGTGGAGAAGAATCCAATGTAGAAAACTAAAGCACACTCTCAGTTCTTAGCACACTCTCATTCTTCTCTCAGACACTCAGTCATCTCCAGGCACACACACACAAAACCACCAGCAACTCATCTACAGCACTATGTTGTTTTCCAAACTTTTGAACCCGAGGTTAAAAACAGAAAAATGTAATCAGTTGATTAAATAAATTGTGAAATTCTTTTGTGTGCCAACATTTATAATCACTCTGTGTCATTTCACCTACCAATGTGTCCAAATAGAATGGTTTGACAGGTCAAAAGATTTTGTTCAACTTTATTCATCATTCATCAACCTCATAGAGGAGTTATTTTTCTTATAGAGGTGGAAGGTACATAATCTACAATCCCATGATAAATTGTGCTGCAGGAGGTGTTAATGTTCAGAGCAAAAGCGGCAAATTCACAACTCTTTCCACATGGCTTTCCTCATCTCCTTCCTCCTGTGCTTCTGCTCTTCATGAAGAAAATTCTGGAAGGCCTCTGCAGTGTGGAGCACCTGAGATAGAGTGACTTTTATTTGCTTTTTATTAACAACTGTGTTAAGAAAAAGTTTTACTTTGAAAACACATACTGTACAATTCAGTTGTTATTTACAGGTGTCGGACAATGAAACTGAAACGTTTGGTTTTAGACCACAATAATTCATTAGTATGGTGTCGGCCTCCTTTTGCGGCCAATACAGCATCAATTCAACTTAGGAATGACAGATACATGTCCTGCACGGTGTCCAGAGGGATTTTGATCCGTTCTTCTTCAGAATAGTGTCCAGGTCACTACGTGATGCTGGTGGAGGAAAACGTTTCCTGATTCGCTCCTCCAAAACACCCCAAAGTCTCTCAATAGTATTTAGATCTGGTGAGTGTGCAGGCCATGGGAGATGTTCAACTTCACTTTCATGTTCATCAAACCACTCTGTCACCAGTCTCGCTGTGTGTATTGGTGCATTATCATCATGATACACGGCACCGCCTTCACGATACAATGTTTGAACCATTGGGTGCACATGGTCCTCCAGAATGGTTCGGTAGTCCTTGGCAGTGACACGCCCATCTAGCACAAGTATTGGGCCTCGGGAATGCCATGATATCGCAGCCAAACCATCACTGATCCGCCCTCATGCTTCACTCTGGGCATGCGGCAGTCTGGGTGGTATAGTCGCTTCTCTGGGGCGTCTCCACACCACAACTCTCCCGGATGTGGGAAAGACAGTGAAGGTGGACTCATCAGAGGACAATACATGTTTCACATTGTCCACAGCCGAAGATCTTCACTGCTGTCACCATGGAAACCGATGTCTGGCATCGGCACGAGTGACCAGAGGTTTGTCTATAGCAGCCCGGACGTGTACATCGACCCTGTGGAGCTCCAGATGAACAATTTTGGTGGAAACAGGAGAGTTGAGGTGCACATTTAATTCTGCAGTGAGTTGGGACGCTGTGGTTTTATGTTTTATACACTGCGTGTTCGCACCCGGACATCCCTTTCAGACGGCTTCCTCTCGTGTCCACAGTTACTCCTGTTGGATGTGGTTGGTCCTTCTTGGTGGTGTGCTGACATCACCCGGATACTGTGGCTGTGATACATCACAGAGACTTGCTGTCTTGGTCACAGATGCGCCAGCGAGACGCCTCCAGGATTTTTCCTCTTTTGAACTCTGATATGTCACCCATAATGTTGTTTTTAAGTCCTTCTGAGGCAGTGCTTCAGGCCTCTTCTTAAATTTGTGTAAATTCTAGATTCCAAAATTAACATTGTTACCGTTCTTAATCCCTGGAATGAAGGAAATGGAGATTTTCCATATCATAACATGTGTTGTGATACCAAAGAAAATTCCTTAGTAGGAGTACATCAAAATCCATCAGGTGCATTTTTGCAAATGACACAAAATAACTGACTTCCTGTTGAGTTGAGCCCAGGACATGCAGTGTTAAAGTTGTTTGGCTCAATGAGCTCTAAATGTGTACCGAGTTTCATGTGCATATGTGCAAGTGTGTATGAGCTATGCAGCATCTCTTGCGAGGGCATCCTAATAACAGCAGATTCCAACATTTCTGCCAATTTTCATGAGTTTTTGAGTATGTTTAGACCCCAAAAAAGCCCAAAAGTTTGAAAAACAATAAATACTCCTTAGAAAAACAAGAGGGCCCTGCGCACCCTATAGTGCTTGGGCCCTAAATGTAACCAAATTATACCTGAAAAGTGAAACTTTAACACTGAAAGACTGTGTGTTGCACAGAGTCAGCATGAGGCGTATAATGTTAGTTAAACTGGTTAATAAACTCAGCAAGTAAATCACTGTTACAATCATCATAACATATTTAATCAAAAGGAAAACTGAACGCACAATGAGAGTCACCTCAACGTCTACATTCCCCTTCTGCTACACTTGGCAGATCTACTTAATGTTCATTTTCCTGCCACCTACTGAAGAATGAAAGTACAATCAATCAATCAATCTTAAATAAATTATGTAATTCACTGAATATGTTATATTTTGGAAAATGCACTAATACCTACACTATGAGTATGCACATTTGATATTGAAAGGTGAGTTCAGCCAGGGGCGCAAAAATGGGATATGCAGTATATGCAGTGCATGGGGGCGCCACACGGAAGGGGGCGAAAATTGTCTTTAATAAAGCTTTTAAAATATTTGAAAAATTATATTTGTTAAGAGACTATTGTTGTTTAGCATTTTAAATGAGTAATAAATAAATAAATAAATTATGTATATCAATTGAGCCCCCTATAGTTGCCAGACAGTCACGTGTGCAAATTGGAGAGAAGAGGGAAATTTTCTGGCGCGCAGAACAGAAAAAGAAAAAAAGAGAATGAAATACAGTGTCTTAAAATGAGGACAGCAATGTCAAAGTGGATAAAAAGAGATTGGTAAGCTTGACCTATCATTTTGTATTACTGTAAGTCTAAGTTCATCAACATTTAACGTTATTGCCAGCGAGGCTGGGCTTAGTTACCGTCCGTTAATATGAAATCATTATTCCTGAAAAAATAGGCGTTTGGTTTAAAAAAATTTTAACTTATTGTTAAAAATGTTAACTGAGGTTCTCGCCACCAAGCAAAACCCAGTTATTGGGCTCTTGCCTTGTCCTCTCAGTTCGTTATGTTCAGTCCAGGGGAGTAATAAATGCACGATTTTTTTTCTCGGAAAGCCCTGCTGTGTAAACAGAACGAGACGAGCGTATGGATCCTCTACACCTTCATTCATACAGTATTCAAAACCCTATTTTAAGCTTTTTGTAAACAGGATTCTCAAAACAGCTTGAAAAACCACAAAGTTTCTAAAAATTATGCAGTAATAATAATTCAGAGAGTGATTTAGCCTCGGATGCAATTTTTTCCATATTTGGCCACTTTTTCAAGCTTTTCCAGAGCATCAAGAGCTCCTCCAAGCTGAAAGCGCAAGGCTTTAACAGAATCTAGTTTTGCCT
Organism: Clarias fuscus; assembly: GCA_030347435.1. NCBI lineage: Eukaryota > Metazoa > Chordata > Actinopteri > Siluriformes > Clariidae > Clarias > Clarias fuscus. The sequence continues at coordinate 338,211 of CM059217.1, forward strand.
CCCACCTGGTGTCACTCAGTGGCTTCAGTGTCCAATTTCCACAACTTTTTTCAGAACATCCCATCTCTTGACAGATGAGAAGGAGATTGAGGCTGTGGCTGCAGCGAGGAATGAATATTGCCTCTGAGTTTTTCTCCAGGATTAAAGCTTGGGCCACATTGTGAATCCTCCTCCAATCTTAAATTCTCCTCCATCACTTCAATCTTACTCTTTGCCAGGCCTTGACCAGTTGTGTCCTTCACAGCAGTGAAGCAAACAAATGATTTCTGTACACTTGTTTTTTTTCCCTTTCATCTGTGTGGACATATCTTATTATAACAGAGGCCTGCTCCTGTTTGGAAGATGCTTCTCTCTCGCAATTCACTTCAATTATCTTCCATAGCTGCAAGCGAGTTGCCAAATCTTTCCATGATAGTTAAGTATCTGTGTAATGGTTACTTATTTCATGAAGCTTTCTTGGAATATAACAAACCAGTCTCGCTCAATTCTCTCCCCATTTGATAATAAGCGATAACAATATCACCCCTCTCAGTCATGTTTTGCCTAAAAGTGTCAGTAATTTGATGGGGTGCAGGCCAGTTTGGAACCCATGATCTTTGCAACCCATGATCTTGCATACTCCTCAGCAAATGTGCAGTTGCGCCCCTGAGTTCAGCATGTGTAGAAAGAACTTAATCACAAAACTTGATTTAATCTATGGGCATTGCTGGACCTTTATTACGTGGCACATGCCTCAGTATTGATCTGCTTTGCCCAGTATAGTCTCACATTCAAGTTTTAACTGCCTCTTATATTTTCAGTGATTAAGTTTAGATTAATGATAACAGCAAATATATTTTTTTAATCCACAATGTAAAAGCAACTCATTATTATCCTCTATAAAAGATGGGACACACCTTGTAGATACATCTAGATACTAGATACATCCGTCTAGATACATACACCATTGCACATATATATATATATATATATATATATACGATATATACTGTATACCACTATGTTTAATTGCTCACAACAAGAACTGGGATTGAGGCATTGATCAAATCATAACAATATAATTGCTCTTAATCTCAATTCTATCCATGTCTAGGTTTGGGTATCGTTTGAGTTTTTTTCGATACCGGTGCCAAATCGATACTTTCAAACCGGTACCGGTGCCAAAACGGTGCCTGAACCGATACTTTGCAAAAGCCACAAAATGATGGTGGATGACTCAAGAATACGTTTTTATTGAACAAAAAATTGAATGATTAAAATTGAACAATATATTAAAAGTTTAAGTCCTAGCTGGAAAGCCAGAATTATAAACAGAATCCATGTTACATTAGTATTTTACAAATCGTTTGACCATTTGTTAGCATGAATGTAAGATTAGCATTTTGCAGTTAACATTACATTAGCCGACTGCTAACCTGCGGAAAGGCTGCTGACGTCATCATAATCGCTGGACTCCTGTTTGCTACGGTTGGTGTGACTGGGACATTAGATTTGACGTGTTTCCCCCTTTACACTCAACTGCTGTAAGACATTTACTGCACGTCGCGGAGTCGGAATCCTTTCTTGTGAAATACAGCCAGACTTTCGACCATTTAGTTTTAGACATTTTAACGAAAGTTAATTTATCAAGTTAAGATAGCGGTAGATCACCTGCTGCCGTCAGAGCGAGTGTAACGTTAGTGGCTGCGTTCAGGCGCATCTCGGATGATCTCATGTCCTGATGATTTGTGCTTTTAATTTTTTTATCTAATCTAATAAATGTTTAATCTACAAAAATAAAATGGACAGTAACATTACTGCAACAATGTTTTGGATTTGTATCATCAAAGCTTTCCGAAGTCCTCAAGATTTTTCTAATTAAGGAAATAATTTATTATTCTGATCATTTCTGACAGCCCATGAATGCAGTGTTTAAATTGTACTAGCGATCATGTGTGTTGATGAATCTAATGCTTATTACAACTGTGTCTTCATCACCAGAGAACAAATATATTAATCAACAGTTCAGGCATTTAAGTGGCACCGAAATGAGGCACCGAAATTCGCGTTCTGTTTCGGTCCGGTACATACCGGTTATAGAGGTATATTTTTTCGGTACCCAACCCTATCCATGTCTGCAACCATTAATAAGGCAAAGGCCTACCCCTGAGCCATCAATGACCAACCATTGGACTAAAGTTAGTTTTATAAACTATGTCAATTATCTCATTTTGCCAACCTAGATATACATATAGACATATAATAGTGGAAGCAGAAGCACTCAGGTGGTCTACATCTTGTGTCGACGTTGTAATCTGAAGGAGATCAGTGACTGCAAAGTATTGGTAGGGGAGAGTGTAGCCAGACAACACAGGATGGTGGTGTGTAAAATGACCCTGGTGGTGGGGAAGGTGAAGAGGACAAAGGCAGAGCAGAGGACAAAGTGGTGGAAGTTGAAAAAGAGAGAATGTAGTGCAGGTTTCATGGAGGAGTTGATAATGGCTCTGAGTTGTCAGGAGGTGCTTCCAGTTGACTGGACAACTACAGCTAAGGAGATCAGGGAGACAGGTAGGAGGGTATTTGGTGTATCATTAGGAAAGGCAAAAGTGGACAAGGAGACTTGTGATGGAACGAGGAAGTCCAGGAGTGTATACAGGGAAAGAGGCTAGCTTAGGAGAAGTGAGACACTGAGAGGACTGAAGAGAGTAGATGGGAGTACCGGGAGATGCATCATAAGGTGAAGTTAGAGGTGGCAAAGACCAAACAAAGAGCATATGAGGACTTGTATGCTAGGTTGGACAGTAAGAAGGGAGAGGTACAACTGTACAGGTTGTTGAGGCAAAGAGATAGAGATGGAAATGATGTGTAGCCTCCGAGTGGCGCAGTGGTTAAAGCGCTCGCCCTATCATCCGGAGATCGCTAGTTCGAATCCCGGGTGGTGCTGTAACCTCTCGCAGCCGGAGGTCTAGAGAGAGCTGATTGGCCGAGCTCTCTCAGAGGAGAGGGATGAGAGGTACTTAGTGCTCCCACATTAATCACGGCTCTGCAGCCAATCAGCTGTGATGGAAAATCGAAGGAGTTCTTTGAAAAGTTGATAAATGAGGAGAATGAAAGAGAATGAAGAGTGGAAGAGGTGACTGTTGTGTAGCAGGAAGTAGCAAAAATCAGTAAGAGTGAGGTGAGGAGGGCATTACAGAGGATGAAGAGTGGAAAGGCAGTTGGTCCTGATGACATACCCGTGGAGGTATGGAAGTGACAAGATTTTGTGAAAGGATCACAGAGGAATGGAAGAGAAGTGTATTAGTACTGATCTTTAAGAACAAGGGGGATGTGCAGAGCTGTAGCAACTACAGAGGAATAAAACTGATGAGCCATACAATGAAGCTTTGGGAAAGAGTATTGGAAGCTAGGTTATGGGCAGAGGTGAGCATTTGTGAGCAGCAATATGGTTTCATGCCTAAAAAGAGTATAACAAATGAAGTATTTGCTTTGAGAATGCTGATGGAGAAATACAGGGAAGGTAATAGGGCGTTGCATTTTGTCTTTTTAGATTTAGATAAAGCATCTGCCAGGCAAGAGTTGTAGAGGAAGAACAAAGAGGAGATTTATGGATGCAGTGAGGGAGTACATGAAGTTAGTTGGGGTGAGAGAAGAGGATGCAGAGGATAGAGTTAGTTGGAAGCAGATAATTCGGTGTGGCGACCCCTGAAAGGGAATAGCCAAAAGACAAAGAAGAAGAAGAAGAAGAACCCGAGTAAATGCAAATGCAGTTTTTAATGGACAAAAGCTGTCCATACCTGCCTGGTCCTATGTAAAAAAGTAATCCCTGTAGTCTTCATAGAATGAGGGAAAGCCAGCTGAAGCAGTGTGATGCTCTTGGTGATGTTCTGCCAGAAACTTCCAGCAGTGTTGGGTGTAACATGTTATGAAGCGACAAAGTAACGCGTTAGACTACTCTGATTACATATTTGATGTAACGAGTAATCGAACGTGTTAGGTCCGCCATTCAAGTACTCAGTTACTTAGTTACTTTTTCAACAATCTAATCTGTTATTCAGACAATTTATGTAATCCGTGAGCCAGACAGCAGTCATTCCCAATCAATTAGTGTGTGTGTGTGTGTGTGTGTGTGTGTGTGTGTGTGTGTGTGTGTGTTTGTGTGTGTGTGAGAGAAAGTGGTCCTACAAGCCCCGCCCCTGATAACCAGCCCCCTCTGATATTCCTGCTGTTATTCCCCTATCTCACCTATGCGGTTTGACTATGCGAGGACCGACGCACGGAAAGAGGGAAACACACAGCGCCGAAACTGGCGGTGAATCATGATGAACCGTACTTACAGCCACCGTGCGAAACCACGTAGGTGAGATAGGGGTATTAGCAGTTAACAGATTATGGGCCAAACTTCGCTGAATGATGATGGCATTGCACATACACTGTTCAGGGACCATTTAAGGAACATGACAGTTTGTGGTGTTGACTCAAGTCTATGAGTGACTATGGGACGTACTGGAGAAAAAAGTTTGATCCATGGAGTCTCCACTTCAAACATTTGCAGGACTTACAGGACACACTTACACTCTGTGCTGGATACCACACACACCTTCAGAGAGCAAGTGGAGTCCAGACCTTGATGTGTCAGGACTGTTTTGGATGCACAAGGGGCGCCACACAGTTTTTTTTATTTTTTTTTATTTTTTTTAGCAGTGATGGTGTTTAACCCAAATATTGTAGAAACATATAGGTTTTTAGATAAGTCAAACTCTAGATGTATCCCCTCTCTGTGTCTCTGTGCTCTTTGTTCACCCATAACCACTGTGTTACAAGCAAAATAGACTCACACACTCATTGTCAATACCACTTTATCCTGTATACAGGGTTGCAGGTGGCCTGGAGACTATCCTAGGAGACTTAGGGCGAGGTGCCAAACCTGTTTACTGTTGCTGGAGATTTCAACCATGCAAATCTCAAGTCAGTGCGTCCTAAATTCCATCAGTATGTGGACTTTGCAACGAGAGGGGAAAACACGCTGGATCTTGTTTACACAAACAGTCCCGGCGCATATTGGGCAGAGCCCCACCCCCACAATTATGCTAATGCAGCTTACAGACCACTCGTCAGGCGTTCAAAACCGGTTCTGAAGCAGGTGAAAACCTGGCCAGCAGGACCCATCTCTGCTCTTCAGGACTGTTTCTAGAACACTGACTGGAACATATTTAGGGAGGCTGCAACTTACGGCAACTTCACTGACTTGGAGGAGTGCACGTCATCAGTGACCAGCTACATCAACAAGTGCACAGATGACGTCACTATCTCCAAGAACATGATCTCACGACCCAACCAGAAACCGTGGATGAATGCAGTGGTGCATGCACTTCTGAGGACCCGAGACTCTGCCTTCAGAGCGGGGGACAAAGTGGCCCTAAGAACAGCAAGGGCCACACTTCAGGGATAGCGGCGACACACGGCGCATGTGGCAGGGCATACAAGCCATCACCAACTACAGATCTTCATCACCTGCCTGTGACGGCTCCCTTCCGAATGTGCTGAACAGCTTCTATGCACGGTTCGCCATGCAGAACGACGTGACGGCGAGGAAGACCACCCCTCCTCCAAACGACCAGGTGCTGTGTCTCATCACGGCTGATGTGAGGAAAACTCTGCAAAGAGTCAACCCTCGTAAAGCTGCTGGACCAAACAACATCCCAGGCAGAGCGCTCAGAGAATGTGCAGAACAGCTGGCAGATGTTCTCACAGACATCTTCAACATCTCTCTGAGCAGTGCCATCGTTCCCACATGCTTCAAGTCTTCCACCATCGTCCCTGTGCCGAAGAAGTCTTCTGTGTCCTGTCTCAATGACTACTGCCTTGTTGCACTCACACCCTTCATCATGAAGTGCATCGAGACCGTGCTGCCTCCCTCACTGGACCCCCTGCAGTTTGCGTATCGTCCAAACCGTTCGACGGACGACGCCATCTCCACCACACTCCACCTGGCACTAACACATCTCGAAAAGGACACCTACGTCAGAATGCTGTACATAGATTTTAGTTCAGCATTCAATACAATCATTCCCCAACACCTGATCGGAAAGCTGAGCTTGTTGGGCCTGACCAACTGCAACTGGATCCTGGACTTTCTGACCGGAAGACCTCAGGCAGTGCGGATCAGGAACTACACCTCCAGCACCACCACACTGAGGCCCCCCAGGGCTGCATGCTTAGTCCCCTGCTGTTCACGCTGCTGACTCATGATTGTGTAGCGACACACAGCTCCAATCATATCATCAGGTTTGCCGAGTCTCATCAGCAAGGACGACAAGTCAGCGTACAGAGAGGAAGTGCAGAAGCTAACGGACTGGTGTACAGACAACAACTTGTCTCTGAACGTCGATAAGACAAAAGAGATGGTTGTTGACTTCAGGAGGACATGGAGCGATCACTCTCCGCTCAGCATCAACGGCTCTTCTGTGGAGATCATCAAGAGTACAAAATTCCTGCGTGTCCACCTAGAGGAGAACCTCACCTGGTCCCTCAACACCAGCTCTCTGCACAAGAAAGCCCAACAACGTCTTTTCTTCTTGAGAAGGCTGAAAAAGACACAGCTTCCACCACCATTCCTCATCACCTCCTATAGAGGAACTATTGAGAGCATCCTGAGCAGCTGCATCACTGTCTGGTTTGGAAACTGTACCATCTCAGACTACAGCGGATAGTGAGGACAGCTGAGAAGATCATCGGGGTCTCTCCCCCCCTCTATCGAAAACATTTACACCACACGCTCAATCCGCAAAGCCACCAGCATTGTGGCTGACCGGACACATCCATCACACTCACTCTTCACCCTCCTGACATCTGGAAAAAGGTACCGAAGCATTCGGGCCTCACATCCAGACTATGTAACAGTTTTTACCCACAAGCCATCTGTCTCCTCAACACAAAGGGACTGGACTGATAAACACACGCACACACACACGCACACACACACACACACAAATCATTCAGACGAACTAAATAACATCTGGACTGAACTGATAAACACACACATGCACAATCACACAGATATACATCCATCTTAATTTGTTCATACCCACCTACCTTTTCTGCTCTTTGCAATTTTTGCACAATATTTATTTCACTCGCTATTTGCACACTATATTTTTTTGTCACAATGTCAATTGTTTAACGCTGCTCTTCCCACTACCTCAACTCATACTTCATCAAAAAAAAAAAAGGTCTGTAACGTGTTACTTTGTTGTCTATTGTGTATTTTTTTGTATAGAATTTTATAGTTTTTTTTTAGGTTAACTTAAAAATGTAAATCTGTCATATCTGACCCAGTCAGCTAATTAGATCCCTTAGTTAGCTAGCTGGGTTCGGTAAAGTGTGTTGTTAATTTATGTTGTTGTATGTATGTAGCACCCTGGTCCTGGAGGAACGTTGTTTTGTTTCACTGTGTACTAACTGTATATGGTTGAAATGACAATAAAAGCCGACTTGACTCGACTTGGCAAGGTGCACATACTATATACAACTTGGGACAACCAGTTAGCCAAATCTGTAGGTCTTTGGACTGTGAGAGGAAACTGGAGTACCCAGAGGAAACCCACCAAGCACAGGGAGAACATGTAAACTGCATACACACAGACCCTGAGGTGGGCATTGAACCCGGACCCTGGAGGTGCGAGGCGACACTGCTAACCATTAGCAAAATACACATTAACACAGAGGTGTATATGTATATCTCTTTAGCCTATTGAATGCCTCTTTCTCATCTTTATATCACACTGACCTTGTTTTATTATTATCGACACACACACACACACAGTCTCTGTGCTCTACGTTCACCCATAACCATTGTGTTACTCACACACTCATTGTCAACACCTCTTTATCCTGTACAGAGTCTCTGTGACATTTAATAAGTTACATGTCTGGGTTTGTTTTAGATCTTTTAACTGCGGAACTTCGATGTTAACGCGCAGGTTTTCAGTCGGAGGTATTAAAAGTGAGCGCCAACCGGAAGTTAGTGTGAAGCAACCGGAAGTTTATTAATCCGCTCGGCGTGTAGCGGTGCGTGCGTGTGTGTGTTCAGGGTTTATTTCGTTTTTTTTCGGTGGTTAAGTCGTTTATTGTGTTAAAAATGTCTGATAACGAGGACAAGTGAGTTAACCTGATGTTTATGTTCACTGTACAGCTACAGTGAAATTACAACTAATCAAAGCAGTAATGTTAATTAAATGTTTACATGGCGGCGGTGTTACACACACAGACACACAATGATTCACTATTATTATTATTATTATTATTATTATTATACAGTGTTGTTAATGCGCATGTGTAAATAGCAGCACATTATCATGCAGCCTCTAATCTGTACCTGTGTGTGTATGTATGTGTGTGTGTGTGTGTGTGTGTGTGTGTGTGTGTGTGTGTGTGTGTGTGTGTGTGCACACAGTTTTGATGATGGAGACTTTGATGATGTGGAGGAGGATGAGGGACTGGACGACCTGGAGAATGTGGAGGATGTGAGAGTTTTATCTCCAGTACATGCTTCAGGTCTGTTATTACTGCTAAGGAGACTTCATCACTGTGTGTGTGTGTGTGTGTGTGTGTGTAGGAGGACCAGGAGAACGTACAGATCCTCCCTGCAGGAGAAGGACAGCAGGCCAATCAGAAGAGGATCACTACACCGTACATGACCAAATACGAGAGAGCCAGAGTGCTGGGGACTAGAGCGCTACAGATCGCGTAAACACACACACACACACACACTGTCCACCTGTTTCATTTAGATAATATTTCTTCTAAACTTTCACTCATCTTATACAGCTGAGTGTTAAAGCACTTATACTGTGATTGTAATGGGATTTAAACTCACAACCTTCTACACACTAACCCAGTGTCTTCATTACCGAGTCATGTGACTGACTCGTGGAATAATCACAGATATACAGAGTAGAGGTGCTCCAATTGACTGGGCTCTGACTCGGCCGCTCCAAATGGACTTGCTCCTGTGTTTTGGGTCTTTGTCCTGTTGCGTCCCTTCTACCGAGTTTCAGCTGATGTACAGACCTTCTCACATTATCCTGAAGTTTTTTTTTTTTTTTATACACTTGGGAATTCATCTTCCCCTCTATGACTGCAAGCAGGCCAATCATGTTTTCTCCACCATAATTTCACAGTTGTGATGTTTTCATGATGATACACACTGCACTTTTTACTCCAGATGTAGTGCTGCATGTTTTTTCTAAATAATTCAGTCTTAGTTTCATCAGTGCAAACAACATTTAGCTGATACCGCTGTGGAGTGTCAGTGTGCTCTTTCACAAACCTCAGGCCTGCAGCAGTGTTCTTTTTAGTAAGCAGCGGCTTCCTTTGTGGTGTCCATGAACACAGATGTTATCCAGTTCCAATGATGCTCTCAAATCATTGGCTGTCACTCAGGGTTGTTTCTTTACTTCAGTGATGAGTCTTTGTTGTGCTCTCCAGGTCATTTTGACTGGACGCCCACTTTTTGGTAGAGAAGCCTCAGTCCCAAAATGTCTCCATTTGCCCAACTGTAGACTGGTAAATTTCTAAAGTAAAGTATTTATAATCACTTTGTCACCCATTCCAGGTAAAGCAACAATTTTTCATCATAGATCCTTTGAAGGCTCTCTTAGCAAGGCATGGCTCACATTAGCATTAAAGTAGCTCCAGTCCACACTCAACTCTTTTTTTTTTTTTTTTTTTTAACAAGACTCCAGTTAGCATTTTAAGATCATTATCTAAGGGATTCACACACACTTCCCACTAGCACTATGAGGTTTTTATGATTGTTCTCAATAAAGAAATAAAAGATCAGAAATGTTTTTTTGTATTATTTTAGACACATTATATTTGTCAATACTCTTGACTTAAATGAAGATCTGATCATATTTTATGAAAAATTAGTGCAGAAAACCATGAAATTCCAAAAGGTACTTTTTCTTGTCACTGTATATACTGAGTGTATCTATCCACTTACATACACACTCACCTGATCCACACTGTGTCTGTGTTAATATTTTAAACCTGTGTAAGTTAAGTGACATCACTTCCTGTTCTCACAGGATGTGTGCTCCAGTGATGGTGGAGCTGGAGGGAGAGACGGACCCTCTGCAGATCGCCATGAAGGAGCTCAAGTACGACACACACACAATAATAATATAAATAATTATCTTAGCTATACACAGCATGTGTGTCTGTCTTAAGTTTGATTAGAGAGAATATTGTAACTGTTATAATCATTGTCTGTTTCTATACTCATTGTACTACCATAATGACAATACCACTCGCCACCAGAGGGCGACATTACACACTGAACTCTCTCATTACTCAGGAACTGTACATGATGTTTTATATTAACAATATTTATAAATTTTATACCTCAGGATAAACTCTGAATTTATATGTATAGGATTCATTCTTTAACATACAGTAACAGTCAAAAGATTGTACACCTCTAATTCAATACGTTTTGCTTTTAGTGATTTATTTTCTACATTCTAGAACAATTCTGGATTTTTTAAAATCTATGAAACAACACTAACAGTCAGTTGTTATTTTAAGACATGAAGGTCGGCAGTTCTGGATCGGTTTTTCACAAGAACAGTATTGAGTCGAGTGTGTTTGTAAACCCCATCGAGCTCCATGATGAAACTGTCTCTCATGAAGACCTTCCCAGGAAAGCGAGACCAAAACTTACTGCTGCAGAGGAGAAGTTCATTTAGAGTCACCAGCCTCAGAAATCACCAATTAACCTCAAGCAGCACCTCAGATTAGAGCCGTTATGAAGCTTTACAGAGCAGAAGGAGCAGATATACATCTCAATATCAACTGTTCATAGGAGATTATTGTGTGTTTTATAGAAACGCCTTCAGTGATGTTTTACAGTGTAGAGAGAAATAAACATCAGGAACGAGCACGGGGTTTGAGGGGGTGTACAAACTTTTGACTGGTAGTGTATATTTTACCTTTATTATGTATTGTTTAACTGATCTGCACTGTTTGTGCAGTTAAACCTCACACTTTGTCTGTGATTAATTTCAGTCATTACGAAAGTGGTGTGTGTGTGTGTGAGAGAGAAACATACTGCAACACAACCTGAATTGTTTTATTCTATTTATATCACAGATAAATAGATAGATAGATACTTTATTGATCATGAAATAAATTCCAGATATACTGTAACATTTACAAAATGTATTGATTAAACTACTTCACCACTCACCACCAGAGGGCGACATTACACACGTACAGCACTCTGTTTAATTAGTTTTTTTTTTTTTTTTTGCTGTGTGGGTTACAGAGCTAGGAAAATCCCCATCATCATCCGGAGATATCTGCCTGATGGGAGTTACGAGGACTGGGGCTGTGACGAGCTTATCATCACTGACTAACACACACACACACATACACATGTTTATACAGTGTCAGTGTTCTGACTGGGAGTGAAACACTAGTGAATCTGTAAACAGTGGTTAAAGTTAAATCACACACACGTAAATGTAATCGTCAGTAAGAGTCTAAAATAAACACAAACATGCATTTACACACACACTTACACACACACCCCATCAGTACACACATTCCTGTACAATGGCCTCAGTGTGTGTGTCCAGTGAATAACTCTCTCCATTAGAGGGAGTAAAGTCACGTTTTCATTGTCAAGTGAAAGTTTGTTTTATTTTATATATTATGCAATAAATGTTTTTGTATAAAAGATATCCATCATTGTTTTATTCATCTCCAAAAAATAGTTGTATTAAATAAAGCTCTGAAGTTTTGGAG
>CM059217.1:355000-362500 GCA_030347435.1 Clarias fuscus
GACTTAAATAAGAAACAAAGACAGTACACCTGGGCCCATTCCATAGAGAACACGCTCTCACTGGCAAGACTTGATCGATTTTATGGTTTTAAACATCAGCTGTCTTATTTTACTAAATGTTTTATTGTCCCAGTAGGCATCTCCGACCATAGCATGGTGCAGTGCACTGTCAGTAGGAAAAACCTCAAGCCTAAGAGCGCCTACTGGCATTTTAACACCCTGCTTTTAGAAGATGCCAATTTTATTGAGTCTTTTACCTTTTTATGGACCAGTCTTAAATCACAAAAAGCAGATTTTAGCTCTCTACAGCAATGGTGGGATCTAGCTAAAGCACAAATAAAAGTCTTTTGTCAACAGTACACACTCAATGTCACAAAAGACATTGTTAAATCAATGAGAGCGCTAGAGACTGAAATAGCAGAACTCCAGTGTCTAGAGACCGAAGAAAATAGAAGAAACACTGAAAACCTGAAAAACAAAAAAGCCCTAATGAACGACCTACTGGGCACTGCAGCACAGGGGGCGCTGGTCCGCTCACGGTTTAAACACGCAACGGAAATGGATGCTCCTTCTAAGTTCTTTTTTGGTCTGGAACAAAAAAATGGACAGCAAAGAATCATACATGCTGTGCGATCAGAGTCAGGGGATCTCGTATCAGAGCCCACTGAGATACGCAAGCAGACACACGGCTTCTACTCAAAGCTGTACAGTAGTGAGTGGTCAGAAGCACATGCAATGGAGGAAACCTTCTTGAAAAATCTGCCCAAGCTGTCAGAACAAGCTGCCACTGACATGGCGGCAGAACTGACACTGGCAGAGATTCAGAAGGCTCTCCAAGGCCTGAAGAACGGGCGGGCGCCAGGTATAGACGGTCTCCCTGTAGAGTTCTACAAGGCATTTTGGTCAGTAATAGGACAGGATGTACTAGAGGTGTTGCAGGACAGCGTGAAAGGAGGAAAGCTCCCGGTGAGCTGCAGGAGGGCTGTCCTGACCTTACTGCCAAAAAAGGGAGACCTGACGCACCTGGGGAACTGGCGCCCGGTATCACTGCTGTGCACTGACTACAAACTACTCTCAAAAGCATTAGCCTCAAGACTGAAAAAGGTACTGGAGCAGATCATTCATCACGACCAGACGTACTGCGTGCCTGGTAGGTCTATCTTTGACAATATACATTTCATTCGTGATATTTTGGATGTCTCTAGACTCTTGGATCTAAAGACCGGTCTCATTTTACTGGACCAAGAAAAGGCTTTCGACCGGGTTGAACACAAATACTTGTGGAAGGTGCTGGAAAGCTTTGGGTTCAACCCAGGATTCACCACAATGATCAAGACATTGTACAGTGACATTGAGAGTGTACTGAAGGTTAATGGTGGTTTATGTGTCCCTTTTAAAGTACACAGAGGTATTAGACAAGGCTGCTCTCTGTCAGGCATGTTATATTCTTTAGCGATCGAACCTCTTTTATGTAAACTAAGAGAGCAGCTTTCTGGTTTTAAAATACCTCATTTTAATATTTTAACCTGTCTTTCAGCTTATGCCGATGATCTAGCTGTAATGGTGAACACACAGGCAGATGTGAATCTTTTAACTGATGTTTTACAAGATTTTAAGGTTTTATCATCTGCTAAAATAAACTGGACTAAAAGTGAAGCCATTTTAGTAGGAGAATGGGGAGGCGACCAGCCCATACTACCAGGGGGGTTAATGTGGAAAAAGACTGGTTTTAAATACTTGGGTGTCTACCTGGGCAGTGCTGAGTTTTTAAACAAAAACTGGGATGGAGTTGTAGAAAGCATAAAAGGCAGACTAAGCAGATGGAAGTGGCTGGTCCCAAAAATGTCTTACAGAGGACGAGTGCTGGTCATCAACAACCTAGCAGCATCGTCCCTGTGGCACAAACTGGCATGTATGGACCCGCCACCAAACCTGCTAGCAAGCATACAGGCCCTACTGGTAGACTTCTTCTGGGACAAACTGCACTGGCTACCACAAAGCCTTCTTCACCTGCCGAAAGAGGAAGGAGGACAGGGCCTGGTGCAGCTAGCCAGCAGAACTGCAGCCTTCCGTCTGCAGTTCATCCAGAGACTTCTCACCGGAGCGAGTGATGAAGGATGGAGAGCGGCAGCCTACACACTCCTACGCACGGTGGGAGGACTTGGGCTGGACAGAACTCTGTTTTTAATGGACCCCACAGCACTGGACACTACTGGATTACCTGTATTTTATCAAAGACTTTTTAAAATCTGGACCTTTTTTAAAAAACAAAACAAAGGAAACAAAACATTACACTGGCTGCTGGAGGAGCCCCTAGTCTGTGGAGGGCAGCTGGACATTTCTAGTCCAACCACCCCAGCACTATCCAAGACCCTGATCTCCGCAGGGATCGTGACACTCCGGCAGCTGGTGAACATCACCGGACCAGACCTGTCTCGAGCAGAGAACTTGGCAGCACAGCTGGGACTTCGGTCTCAACGGGTCGCCAACCAACTCCTGCATCGCTGGAGAACCACCTTAACGTCGGAGGAACGCGTTCAGCTGATGGAACACACAAGCAGCGAGACCAGTCCTACAGAAGAGGAACCTTTTCCACAGCTGACGATAACTCCAGACCTAGATGGTTATGGCGGCCCCCTCCTGGAGCTCGAGGGTGAGGAAGACATGAACTTTGAGACAGTGTCTGGTAAGGTTTTATACAAAGCTTGTGTAAAGGTCTTAAACAAGAAAAAACTGAACGGGAGGGTCGACACCCCATGGCGCACTGAACTGGGTTTTAATAATGATTTTAAACCAGAGTGGAGGGCACTGTACAAACCACCATTAACCAAAAAGTCTGCTGACCTCCAGTGGAGGATTTTACATGGAATTGTCTCTGTGAACTCTTTTATCTCCATTTTAAATCCTGAAATCACACAGGAATGCCCCTTTTGTTCACAGAGAGAAACTGTTTTCCATGCTTTTATACATTGCTCCAGGTTGTCACCTTTGTTTACCTTTTTAAAACACATCTTTTTATCACTGAATGTAGTTTTTACTCATCAGCTTTTTATTCTTGGTTTTAAATACGTCCGGAGAAACAGGTTCAAATGCCAGCTTATTAATTTTACCATTGGTCAAGCCAAGATGGCAATTTACATAAGCAGAAAAAATAAGCTGGCACAAAGTACAGACTGCGACCCCAAAAAGATCTTCTCCAGACTTGTTAAATCAAGAATTTTAATTGATTTTAACTTTTACAAGAGTATGAAGGACATAAATATGTTTAAAACCATATGGTGCTGTGAGGAGACCTTGTGCTCGGTAGAAGATGACGAAATCATCTTTGCCACATATTTTAACTGAAAAAAAGCACAATAACTATATGTGTTTTTAAAGAAGGACTATAATGTAAAAAATGTCTTATTTATTTATTTATTTATCTATTTTAAATCAATTATTTATAAACGCAATCCTTTTTCTAGCTTATAAAACAAAACTTGTAAAATAAAGGATTGTAAAAAGTCAAAAAAAGTCTCTGTCTCTCTCTCTGTCTCTCTCTCTCTCTGTCTCTCTCTCTCTGTCTCTGTCTCTCTCTGTCTCTCTCTCTGTCTCTCTCTCTCTGTCTCTCTCCCTCTCTCTGTCTCTCTCTCTCTCTCTGTCTCTCTCTCTCTCTCTGTCTCTCTCTCTCTCTGTCTCTCTCTCTCTCTGTCTCTCTCTCTCTCTCTGTCTGTCTCTCTCTCTCTCTCTCTCTGTCTCTCAGAGCTGAATGGTTCTCTTTGTGTAAAGTATCACAGCTGATTAAATGAAGGGAATTAGAAATCAGGCTTAGACACACACACACACACACAAAGCTTGTTTGCAGGAATGTGTATAAAGTGCATTAGGCTGTGGTGGTGTAACACTGTGATGTCTCTAACAGACTGCCGTACATAAAAAACACAACATTTAACACAAATTAGTGTGTGTGTGTGTGTGTGTGTGTGTGTGTGTGTGTGTGTGTGTGTGTGTGTGTGTTACATAAAACCAGCAGGTTTACCTTTTCATAGAAAAGCAGACTGAGTTTTATTTAGTACGCTTGTCGTTAGTCTCTACTGGAACACATTAACAAAAAACTTGTACACAAAACAACACAAAAAGTCACTTAAAAGGAAATAAAAACAAGGATATAAATAAAACAAGCTCCACCTACTGTGTGTAGATTCTCTAACACTCAATATTTTTGTATATTTTTATTATATATATATATATATATATATATATATATATATATATAAAATCCTACTGAATATAGACGAATGAACACTAAAGTTAAAATTAGAAAAGAAATAAAAGGAGAGTGAAAATGTTAAGAATGTGTCCATGGAATGAGTCTTTAAATGTTCATAGTCAGAGTAGAGGAAGGCACATCGTGTGAGGGTGAGCTCCGCCCACCATGTGCAAGCCCCACCCATTGTATACAAGCTCCACCCACTATGAGTTCTGTCATTTATCAAAGTCATTTTCATTTAAACACTTTTTTTTTAAGTCACACAGACCTCTAAATGAGTTTCAGTGTGCTGTAGGCACTCGGGCTTCGCGTTCCACATCCTCGATAAAACAACAAATAAAAACTGTTACAGTGTTGTTATCCATCATGCTAACAGTAAAATAACAGTAAAATACAAACACACACGCATTCGGGTAATCAGCAGTTCAGTGGCGGTCAGGATGATGCAAACCATCAACAGTCAAGGATTCTAACTACAACAACAACAAAGAGAATGGCCTTGTTTTGGTTAATAGGAAAGTGATTAATTCTTAATAATAATAATAATAATAATAATAATAATAATAAACTTGGATGTTGTAAATGTGCAGGTAAAAACGTTCTTCCGCTCAAAATCCATTTCAAATGAGCAATGAAAAATGTGACAAATTGTGTGTGTGCGTGTGTGTGTGTGTGTGTGTGTGTGTGTGCATGTGTGTGAGTGTACACTACGTGTTCCTTTTGTTCTCTCTTAGCCCCGCCCCGTGTTATTGTGTGTCCTTATCAGCCACAATGACAATCATCATCATTATCATTATCATCAGTTCAGTTCTTTGCTCTGTGTGTGTGTGTGTGTGTGTGTGTGTGTGTGTGTGTTGCTAGTGGAGTGTCACATCTTATTCCCCATTAAAGGTGTGATGTGTGTTTGAGATAAAAATGCTTCTTCTCATTTCCATCATCATCATCATCATCGTTGACGTCATCATGTCTCTTTTTTCTTGTATTTTTCCGTGTGTGCTTGTGTTATGGCCGGGTCAGGGTGGTGTACACAGGCTGTTCCCAGTGGGTGGGGCTATTCCCAGGGGCGGGGTCAGTGATAGCAGTGTAAATGGGCCTCTGGGCGGAGCTCATATAGGAGAAGGCGGAGTAAAGCCCCGACTGGCCCGAGTGTGTGTAATATGATCCGGATGCTTGGTGATCCCCGTATTCGGCAAACGGCGCCGCCCTGGAGGCCAAAGAGGGGAATGCAGAGCCATAATGCGGCAGGCTGAGAGGTGTGTATGTGACATGAGCAGATGCTCCACCCCCTGATGTGGAAGCCCCGCCCACCGAAGCATCAGCATTACCAGAGAAATGCGTCTCACTTTTGATCTGCGGTTTCCCCCCATCCGAGCTGAGCTGCTGTTTTGACAGCCAGTAGGAGTAAGGAGAAGGAGATGGGGCGGGACAGGAGGTGGAGCCTGAGGCTGATGGGTGGTGCCCGTTAGGAGGCAGGTATTGGTCAAATTCGTTGACATCAAACGGCTCCATGTTGGCCATCACCTCATGGCTGATCTCTCCGATGTCCACGTTTACGAAATCCAGGTGCGGTTTGGAGGAAGAAGAAGCGGATGAGGAAGCAGAGCTTCCATCTGGCCCCACTCCCAGCCCTCTGGCGCCACCGTCTCTCTTCCCCTCTGCTGATTTACCCCCCTGGAGCTCTGTTTTGGGAGTAGTGGGTGGAGTCGGGGGGCTGTGGGTGGAACCTGTACACGGACAGAGGAAAAGATCAGACACTTAAGATAAACTCTTTGTGTATGAACATACACTCGGTGTGTATGTTGTGTCTCACCTGCAGGGTGTGTGTGGTGTCCATCAGAGAGAGGTGACCCCGCCCCAGCACCATGCCCCGCCTCCAGGTGGAGGCTCTTGTAATGTGATTGGCTGTGAGTGACATCACCTTCAGAGTGGGCGTCGCTGTCTGTGCTGGACCCCGGCTTCCCGTTCTTCCGTCTCCTGGGCTGATATTTATACTCCGGGTAGTCCTTCTTGTGCTGCTTCCTCAGACGCTCCGCCTCCTCGATGAACGGACGCTTATCATTCTCATTCAGGAGCCTGCACACAAAGGGAAGCGCATGAAGCGATGCTCCCATCATGCATAGCGTCCACTGTACAAGCCTCTGGAGACAGTGTTATGATCTGGTGTCGCTTCAGTCGCTCAGGTCGAGACTCAGCAACGTTATGTGGAGATAAAATGAAGTCAGACAGTCTGACCACCTGAATCGACAGGTTATCTGTCAATATCTATGGAGGTTTTCTTCATATTCCGGGACTCAACCCCACAGTGTGTGTAACCAAAGCTAAAGGTGACTGAATGAAGTCTAAGAGTGTGTGACATTGTTTTGGCCAGGCAGTGTAGATTTCTGGCATTTATCTGAGAGCGTGTTGTGAAATTCCCTGTGGAGAACCCATCCAAGGACACCGTATTGTTTCAGCTTCACAGTCTTTTGCCCTCATGATGTCTCTGTGTCCAGGAGAGCAGCTAACCGCCTTTAAAGGGCCGGATTAAACATGATGATAAACCCTCTTTGTTTTAGGATAGTTGTCCCCAGACCAGTGGTGTGTCTACTGATCAGTGCAGGACAGACAGTAACCCCAGTTACAGTGTGACCTTTGACCCCACCAGGGGCAAAACACTCAAAACAATTAACTCATGCTGCTAAAGAGTTCTATTACATGCACAATGTGACTGTGTGTTACTGTGGAGAAATCACACAGTCAGACAGACAGACAGAAAGAGAGACAGAGAGACAAACTAACAGATAGGCAGTCATAGAGACAGAAATGCAGAGAGAGGGAAAGACAGGCAGACAGACAGAGATGTAGACAGAGAGACAGGCAGACAGACAGAGAGACAGACAGACAGACAGAGATGTAGACAGAGAGACAGGCAGACAGACAGAGAGACAGACAGACAGACCCTCACCTCCAGAGTTTGCCGAGTGTCTTGCTGAGCTCGGCGTTGTGTAGGTGAGGGTACTGGTCGGCGAGTTTGCGGCGCGCGGCCTGAGCCCACACCATGAAGGCGTTCATGGGTCTCTTGACATGCGGCTTGCTCTTGCTGCCTGTGTTGACGCGCACCGGCATGGGCACTAGCGTCCAGTCGTACCCGTTCAGCACCTGACTGACCGCCTCACGGATGCCTATGGGGAAGCGCTCGTCCTCGTCGTCTGATTTGACCGAGACTCTTCCGTGGGACAGTCCTGTCCCGTCCTCATCTGCCCCACCTCCAG
>CM059217.1:368147-398147 GCA_030347435.1 Clarias fuscus
TATATATAGACTTGTTTAGAAGTTATACTTATTTAAGTGTTCTGTAGTTATAGATATTGAAATGTTCATTAGTTATAGTTATTGGCGTATTCAGTGGTTATGGTTATTGAAGTTTTTAGTAGTGTATAGTTATTGAAGTGTTCAGTAGTAAAGGATATTGACATATTAGGTAATTATAGATAATGAAGTGTTCAGGATTCATAGTTATTGAAGTGTTCAGTATTTGTAGTTATTTTACAGTAGTTACAAAGTGTACAGTAGTTATAAGTATTCTAGTGTTTATTAGTTATAAATGTAGAATTATTCATTAACATTATTGTTGAAGTGTTCAGTAGTTTTAATTATTGAATATTCAGTAGGTATCAATATTAAAGTGTCAGTAGTAATAGTTATTTATGTGTATTTATAGTTATTGAAATATTCAGTAATTATAGTTAATGAAGTGTTCAGTAGTTACATTTATTGAAGCATTCAGTTGTTATTTATAATGAAGTGTTTAGTAGTTATAATTATTGTAGTCTTTAATAGGTATGATTACTGTATTGTAGTGTTCAGTAGCTATAATTACTGTATTGTAGTGTTCAGTAGTTGTAATTATTGTAATTTCATTAGTTATAATTACTGTATTGTAGTGTTCAGTAGTTAGTTATAATTATTGTATTGTAGTGTTCAGTAGTTGTAATTATTGTAGTGTTCAGTAGTTATAATTGCTGTATTGTAGTGTTCAGTAGTTATAATCATTGTATTGTAGTGTTCAGTAGTTGTAATTATTGTATTGTAGTGTTCAGTAGTTGTAATTATTGTATTGTAGTGTTCAGTAGTTGTAATTATTGTATTGTAGTGTTCAGTAGTTATAATTACTGTGTTGTAGTGTTCAGTAGTTATAATTACTGTAGTGTTCAGTAGTTATAATTACTGTGTTGTAGTGTTCAGTAGTAATATTTCAGTAGTGTAAAGTGAGTGATTCAGATGACTGAAATCATTTTGAATCATGATAACGTTGCTGTGTAGTGTGTGGTGTGTAGCCCCGCCCCTCCACTATAACTCGCTATAATCTCACAGACACGCAGAGAGTGAGGATGTCGTGGGAGCAGTGTGTGTGTGTGTGTGTGTGTGTGTGTGTGTGTGATTAGCTGATCATCTCTCTCTCTCTCTCTCTCTCAGTGTGACCCCGGTGTCACTGACACTCCTCGCCTCGAGCTCTAACCGGATCTTTGATCCCGCGCGCTGAATGGCTCCTTTCAGTCCCGCGCGCGCCGATGGAGATTCCCGCAGCGCGCGCTCGCAGGTCCGCTGTGTAGTGCTGTACGGTCATTAGCGCGCGCACAATACACCACTCACTCACACTGCCGTTATTAAGGGTTAATTACCTCACCGGCCTGAGGGGTGTGTGTGTGTGTGTGTGTGTGTGGAAGACGATTCTGCCAGAGACTCATTTAAGCTTCTTGTGAACTCAGGTGAAAACACACACACACACACACACACACACACACCAATCACACTGTCTGTCCGTCTCTCTGTCTCCACTGATCTGTGTAACTGCCTCCATGTGTCTTAATGTCTCTGTCTGTCTCTTTGCCTCTACACAGTCAATGTTTCTTTCTTTCTGTCTGTTTTCCTTACTGTTCATAGTGGTTCATCTCTCTCTCTCTCTCTGAACTCTGAACTCTATGACGTCAGCACACAATTGTTGGATTCACACGAGTTTTAAAGTTACAGCAACTAAAGATGCATGCATTATGACCTTAACTTAAAAATACAATTTAAAAAACCCTCCTAGACCCGCTCAGAGTCCAGTCCTGGTGAAACGAGGCTGTCCGCACTGGAGATGTATTGCACACACATCACACGTGGTCTGTGTAGCACAACAATGCCACCATGTTCAGGGAAGATTTACCAGCCTGTTTCTTTGATGGTTTGGTTCTTTATTTTGAACGATGTATAAATGCTTTGCCTTAGAAGAGTTACGAGTGACCAAAGTTGGACATTTGGACATTTTCCTCAATTCATTATTTAAATGTATTGTAGTAAAAGCAGACTGTTGTATTCAGTACAATGTGCACAGTCCCATTAGCATGTTTTTTGTTTTACATTGATCATCTCTCATATACATATTACAGAATGAAAAAGATGTTTTATATCACTGCGTGTTTGTTTTACAGCTAATTTGGTATTTATCCTTAAAAACACAGACTCCCTCCACTTCCTAACATTCTCCTGGGGTTCCATTCCCACATTCTAAACCAGATCTTCACCTTCTGCTGCCAGTTCTCTGTACACTTGATTTGACTTCTTCATCATCAAACACCCTTTATAAGGCACACTTAGACTTCAGTTCCTCGCTGGATTATTGTGTACTCTACAGCTCATATTTCTCGTGTTTCTTTGCTCATGTTTCATGTTTATATCATTTTCTCGTTGTCAGATTTCATGCTTTGTCTCTCAGTTTTGAATTGGTTTGACCCAGTTCCTGACAGCTGTATGGATTTTGATCTACGCTTTGCCTCATCGTCTTGACACGTTACACCATTTGTGGATCGATCTTAGCCCCTCACTTTTAAAGAAGTCCATGTTCATCTTTTGAAGTTTGCTAACATAATTAGTTTGCACAACTGTAGGTGGTTTTCTGCAAAACCTAAGTTTGAGTTCACCATAAAACTCAAAAATCTAACGCAGAAAGTTGCTTTTTACAGCATTTATTTTTCTGCTATATGACAGGCAAGTGTGTGTGTGTGCGTGTGTGTGTGTGTGTGTAGTAGTAGTAGTAGTAGTAGTAGTAGTAGTAGTGTATTTAGTAGATAAGTGTCTGTAGTAGTGTGTGAGTGTGAACAGTAACAGTTCCCATTCAAAAAAAGTCATCAGTACAGGTGACTTCACACCACCTGTACTGCTTTCTTTTGTCCCTTTTCTTGTGTTGTCCTAAAGCCTTTAAAGGCAGAACTCTAGTGACATCTATAACTGTCCATCTCCACACCTGTCCACATGTCAGTCTCCTCACCTGTCTATCCTCACACCTCTACATAACCACACCAATCCTTACCCACACCAGTCTATCTCCAAACCAATCCATCGCCCCACACCTGTCCATCCCCACAGTAAAACATCTCCACACCTGTCCTTCTCCACACCTGTCCATCCCCAATGCAGTCCATTTCTTCACCAGTCCATCTCCACAACAGACTATTTCCACACCTGTCCATCTCCTCACTAGTCCTTCCTCATACCAGTCCATTTCCACACCAGTCCATCTCCACACCAATCTATCTCCACACCAGTCCATCTCAACACTTGTCCATCTTCACATCTGTCAACCCCACACCAGAATATCTCCATATCAGTCCATCCCCTCACCAGTCCAGCTTCACACCAGTCCATCAGTCCATCTCCATGCCAGTCCATCTCCACATCATTACATTTCCACACGTGTGTTAATGTTCTGAGAGCTCAGTTGTTACTGCACTTTACTCTTTCTTGAAGGATGTGAATCACATTATTATCCACAAATTAATTAGCAAACAGACTAGACATCATTTCACATATCTGAAACACACAGCAGTCGGTGAAGCCTGAGATATTGCTTGCATGATTACACAACACACTCATGGTAAATAAAAACAATGAACGATGTCTGAAATGATCAGGTTTATCATAGCTCACATACACACACTTTAACAGACACTAATAATAACACACACATAATAAAACACACTAACACACAATAACACACTAATAACAACAGAAATAACCAAATTACAATCTGAAATTAACACAGTAATGTCTCCTCTCTGCATGCCTTCACTGTCACTGCCACTGTGTGTGTGTGTGTGTGTGTGTGTGTGTGTGTGTGTGTGTGTGTGTGTGTGTGTGTGTGTGTTGTCATATTGGGGACTGTGGAAAATGACCAAAACAGTTGCATGCACGCAAACGCACATACACACACACACACACACACACACACGCACACACACACACACACACTCTGCCAAGTCACTTTCTAATCATGAGGTTTTTCTCGGAACATTGAATTACAGCTGTGTGTGTGTGTGTGTGTGTGTGTGTGTGTGTGTGTGTGTGTGTGTGTGTCTGGTGGGCTGAATGAAAGGAGCCGTTGTTGGGGGCCGAGATGGAGAGATGAAAGAGGAGAGGGAGATGGAGGGATGAAAGAGAGAAGGAAGAGGGAGGGAGCGAGGGAAGATGGAGAGTTCATCTGTGTCAGATCCCTCTGCCATCGCCTACACACACACACACACACACACACAGACACACACACAGGACTTGTATCTTTAGAATGTAGCAGGTGTTTGTTTTTTAGCTTGTTTGTATTCTTTAACATTTTCAATCATTTTTGGTGTATCAATCATTTTCAATCATTTTTGAGTGTTTCCCTAATGTCTGATTTCCCTAATGTTTGGACCAATCCCACCCCCATCGAAGAAATAGTGTAGAACAATTTGCTAAAAAAGTGAATGTTGGCTTTGATAGGAAGGAGTCAGAACTCACAGCACATCAAAGCTGCAGATCGGTCAGGGTGCCCATGCTGACCTGTGTCCATTGCTAAAAGCTTCTACAATGGGCATGTCAATGTCAGAATTGGACCACGGTGCAATGGAAGAAGGCTGGATGAGTGTGCCCCACCTGCCTGGGTACAGTGTAAACCCTAATGCTCAAAGTAATTAAACACATTGAGTACTGTTAACTTAAATAATTGCAATTAGGTCAAATTAATAGACCTTTTTGTGTATTCAACTTTTTGGTAATTATGAGTTTGTAGAAATGACACTTTTCAAGTTAGCTGAACAAATTTTATATTTTAAGTAATTGTAAGTACTTACGTAACAGTAACTGCCACCTTAAAGTTCCACCAATTAAAAATCTATAGAGCACTGGTGGCTCAGTGGTAGGAGTTTTGCCTGCCATGCGAAAGACCTGGGTTTGTGAAAGACCATAGGTGAAGTGATGAAGGGTTTGAAGGTCCGGAGCGCCGCAGGCAGCTGGAGCCGGTAGGTGACAGGATTGATACGGAGGGTGATGCGGTAAGGACCAATGAACCTGGGTAACAATTTTCTGGATTCTGTACGGAGGTCCAACTTTGTGAAAATAGTGGCACCAGAGAGGGCGTCCAGTACAGAGTTGGTAAGAGGCAGCGGATGGTGATTCTTGATGGTGATGTTGTTAGGCCCCCGATAGTTGACACACGGGCGTAGGCCACAATCCCCCTTCTTCACAAAGTAGAACCCCGCGGCAGCAGGCGAAGAGGAAGGCCGCATGGTAACTTGGCGGAGGGCGTTGGATACATATTCCTCCATCGCCTGCATCTTGGTGGTAGAGAGTGAGTAGAGATAGCCGCGAGGAGGAATAGAACCCGGCTGTAGGTCGAGCGCCAGGTTGTAAAGGCGATGAGGAGGCAGGAGGGGTGGCGAGTCACTTAAAAACATTTCAGCCAGGTCCCAACAGGTGGCAGGCATTGCGTTAGTGTTGACGTCAGGGGCCTCGGACTCCCTAGAACACATCCCAGCCGGAGCTCGTAGGCAAAGTTTGATGCAAGTCGGCCCCCACTGAAGGATCCGATTTCGTGTCCAGGAGATTAGAGGGTCATGCTGAAGAAGCCAAGGGTGCCCGAGGATGATGGGAGGAGAGGAGATGGAAGTGAGGTAAAATCGGATCTGTTCTTGATGTTGATTGATAGTGACAGTGATAGGCTGGGTCTGAAAGGTGATGGAACTGGAGGCTGGGATAACGACTCGACTTTTTTCCCCCAGTTCTAAAAAGAGGCAATGAAGTTACCTGCGGCACCAGAATCAATAAATGCAGCACTTTTAACTCGTATGTGGCCAAACTGGAGGTGTACTCGAAACGTTCGTCATGGTGGTGGAGAGGTGGATAGGAACCTGGTGAGCCGCTCTCATCGGGTCTCTCATTGGGTCTGCGCGTTTTCCGGACGGAGAGGGCAGATGGCTCAATGATGTGCCACTGATCCGCAATAAGCGCAGAGCCCCTCTCTAAAGCGGAGTTCCCATTCTGCAGCGGTTAAGGAGGCGCGTCCTAGTTGCATAGGTTCCCCGGCTCCGGTGTCAACCATAGCGGGTGGTGGAGATCCGATTTTTAATGGTTGGTTCCTTGTAAACACTTAAGTCCAATGGTGAGCCTGATATACTGTATTTTTATTAACATGAGCAAACAAGATTCGACATCATTTGGACCTTGGGAAGGTGACTGAAAACAGGAAGTGATGTGATGTATCTGACTTTTTGCCTTTAACTTTCGAATACCTTTATCAGAGCGAGTGCTGATGGAACCAGTGGCTTCTGGTCTTCCTTGAATGCTTGCTTGAAGGAGTGGGAACATAACTCCTGGTAGCTCTATTTGCCGGGTTTGGTTTTGTACAGTCGTGGCCAAAAGTTTTGAGAATTACATAAATATTGGAAATTGGAAAAGTTGCTGCTTAAGTTTTTATAATAGCAATTTGCCTATACTCCAGAATGTTCTGAAGAGTGATCAGATGAATTGCATAGTCCTTCTTTGCCATGAAAATTAACTTAATCCCGAAAAAAAAAAAACTTTCCACTGCATTTCATTGCTGTCATTAAAGGACCTGCTGAGATCATTTCAGTAATCGTCTTGTTAACTCAGGTGAGAATGTTGACGAGCACAAGGCTGGAGATCATTATGTCAGGCTGATTGGTTTAGAATGGCAGACTTGACATGTTAAAAGGAGGGTGATGCTTGAAATCATTGTTCTTTCATTGTTAACCATGGTGACCTGCAAAGAAACGCGTGCAGCCATCATTGTGTTGCATAAAAACGGCTTCACAGTCAAGGATATTGTGGCTACTAAGATTACACCTAAATCAACAATTTATAGGATCATCAAGAACTTCAAGGAAAGAGGTTCAATTCTTGTTAAGAAGGCTTCAGGGCGTCCAAGAAAGTCCAGCAAGCGGCAGGATCGTCTCCTAAAGAGGATTCAGCTGCGGGATCGGAGTGCCACCAGTGCAGAGCTTGCTCAGGAATGGCAGCAGGCAGGTGTGAGCGCATCTGCACGCACAGTGAGGCCAAGACTTTTGGAAGATGACCTGGTGTCAAGAAGGGCAGCAAAGAAGCCACTTCTCTCAAAAAAAAACCATCAGGGACAGATTTGATCTTCTGCAAAAAGTATGGCGAATGGACTGCTGAGGACTGGGGCAAAGTCATATTCTTGGATGAAGCTTCTTTCCGATTGTTTGGGGCATCTGGAAAAAGGCTTGTCCGGAGAAGAAAAGGTGAGCGCTACCATCAGTCCTGTGTCATGCCAACAGTAAAGCATCCTGAGACCATTCATGTGTGGGGTTACTTCTCATCCAGTGGGCTCAGTGGGGAGTGGGCTCACTCACAATTTTGCCCAAAAACACAGCCATGAATAAAGAATGGTACCAAAACACCTTCCAACAGCAACTTCTTCCAACAATCCAACAACAGTTTGGTGAAGAACAATGCATTTTCCAGCACGATGGAGCACCGTGCCATAAGGCAAAAGTGAGAACTAAGTGGCTCGGGGACCAACACGTTGAAATTTTGGGTCCACGGCCTGGAAACGCCCCAGATCTTAATCCCATTGAGAACTTGTGGTCAATCCTCAAGAGGCGGGTGGACAAACAAAAACCCACTAATTCTGACAAACTCCAAGAAGTGATTATGAAAGAATGGGTTGCTATCAGTCAGGATTTGGCCCAGAAGTTGATTGAGAGCAGCCCAGTCGAATTGCAGAGGTCCTGAAAAAGAAGCGCCAACACTGCAAATACTGACTCTTTGCATAAATATATATATAAAATATATAAAAGCCTTTGAAACGTATGAAGTGCTTGTAATTATATTTCAGTACATCACAGAAACAACTGAAACAAAGATCTAAAAGCAGTTTAGCAGCAAACTTTGTGAAAACTAATATTTGTGTCATTCTCAAGACTTTTGGCCACGACTGTACATTATAACTGTGGTACTCAACTTTCAAACACTGATGTTTGTGTGTGTGTGTGTGTGTGTGTGTGTGTGTGTGTGTGTGTGTGTGTACCACAGGTAACTCTTAATGAACTTCATGTGTGGTACAAATCGGGCAGCATTCACCACCTCTGCCTAATTTGTCTATGTATGCCTTGCTTTTTCTCATGTACGTTTGTCTGCATCTATGTGTGTGTGTGTGTGTGTCTGCTGAGTGTTTTGTGGCCACATTGTGAATGCGTGTGTGTGCGTAGTCGTAGGTCAGCTAGTTTTGCGATGTCTCCAGATTGATGGAATGTCTGTTATTACATCAGCAGAGACAGACAAAGGGTCTTACTGTTCCTCAGAGAGAGACAGAGAGAGAGAGAGAGAGAGAGAGAGAGAGAGAGATGGAGTGGGAGACAAAATGTCCAATAAAAAAAATTAGAGTTTTTTAAAAATCTAGACAAATTATTTCGTTTAGCCAACAGTGACAGAAACTGCATAAAGATAAATATAAATCTCTGCTAAATTATTTAAAATAAGCTGATTCTAAAATGCATTTTCTGTTTTTCTTCTCAAATTATAATGACTTCACATACATTTGCGTGTGGGTTTCAGGAAATAAAGTTTTATTGGGTCCAAAATTCCCCTCAATCAAAACTAATCAAAAGCGTACCAGAAGAGGTCTGTGGAATGGAAATTTAATTAAGTTTTTATTTGTATAGCACTTTTAACAAAAGTCACAAAGAAGCTATTCAAAACTGTAAATTCAGAATGTGAAGTTTAAAAAGGTATATTTATTGATTCAGGAATTTACTAAAATGATTTTTAAGGAGTAGGAAGTGTTTCTCTATCCAGGACGCAGTTTACAAAAACACCAAATGGCCTCCTGTAATACATTGGGGTTGTTGATGCTCCATAATATTCGGGGTAACTTACAGTGTCCAGTGAATTTGTGTTTGTGTTTTCCTCTCCCTCTCCTTTTTGTTGGTCCGTAGATTGAATGTCAAGTCACGTTTTTTGTATGCGTGTGTACTTGGCTATTAAAACTGATTCTCATTCTGAGATGAAGCACATTGGTCCTGTCAGACAATACAGTGTAGAAAAAGGAAAAAATGATACCAAGTCCATGAGAAGGAGAAAAACAATGCTATAGGAGCAAACAAATGACAACATCTAGAATGAAGTCTCCTAGACTGTGAATGTTCTCCCAGCAAATCCTAAAACCAACTTTATCTCAAAGTTACTTCATAACAACCTCAGCATGTTACGCGGTGCGGTACGGAGAGCCGCACCGCGCGATGTTTTTAATGATAAGAGCCCTTATGCTGGGCGTTAGAGTGGGTCAATGAAATAGGAGTTAGTGAGAGTGCTTGTGATACACACGGGAAGACCGTCCCGTTTGGAGATAGCGTGGGATTATTAATTAAGGAACTTAAAAGGAAAATAAATGAAAAACTGTAAACACAAAATAAACAGAGCTCCGCCGTCTGCGCGAGAACAGACGGGGCTCTGGAAAATAAAACAAAACTTGTCCTCTCGGGGCGTTCACGCTTACCGAAGACTTATGGAAGAGAGAGAGAGAGTTTGTGCTTCGTGCACTAATAAACTGTACTGAGCGCGCACGCTGAACTGCTGCGTGCCGCTCTCTCACTCTCTATCTCTCACTCTCTCTCGCACTCTAACCCAGTGCATGGTAACATGGGCAAAACAGCAGAGGAATGGAGGGGAGGATGTAGAAAGTAGATAGGAAAGAAATAAGAAAGGAGTAATAGTGTGTATCAGTAAGAAAAGGAGTGGATGGGAAAAGAGGAGAAAAGGAATGGAGGGGAAGCGGCTCATTATGGTGGGAATTTCTAACCTGATTAAGATCCAAGATTCAATTATTTCATTATATCACAGGAACTGTTTTAAAAAAGGATGGGGTCATGCTGAGATGCCACTACAGCACTTACTATAACCTCTATATAATAATAATAATAATAATAATAATAATAATAATAATAATGTAGAAAAAATATAGAAATTATAGAAATTCTACAAACTCAACATAAGTTAACCTGAATTATTGCAAATGTATACCTTACATATGTTAGTCTGTATAAATGTATAAATAGTATAGTGACTATAGGTTGAGGAAGAAAAATCCAGAAAGAAGATGTGAGTCTGCAGAGCCATCTAGAGGCTGAAAGAGGAAACAGTAATCCTCATTATTATGCAAACATATTTTTTTCTGAGTGTGTGTGTGTGTGTGAGTGTGAGATGGACTGGCTCTCTTTGATGACGTCATCCTGCTGCTCCTCTTTGGTACAGTCAACAGGACATAACCATTCTCAGCATGTCATGGTAACTGGCCCTGGCTGCATTTGTAAACCTTCACCAGCAGGGGGCTGTTTTACACAACTAAGAGGATGGGTCGAGCCAATGGATTCCTGTTTGTGTACTGTAATGTATTAACCTCATCTGCAGGGCCACTCAGGATGATCAGCTTCATGTAGTGTCAGTGTGCAGTGGTATGGATTGACTCACAATACTTTGCAATATAAATATTTATTTTTCATATTGTACACAAGGAAATAAAGTGCATCTGTTGGAGCTTTGAGGCTTCAAGTTACATTTGAGATTCGTTTTCATGCTACCGGAGAAGAGGGGAAGCAGGTAGACAATAAAACACAACACAACACCAACAAAAAAAAATATTAAGCCAGAAAGATACCTGCAAATAGTAATACTGCATGTATGTGAGTGTGAGTATGTGAGAGAGAGAGAGAGAGAGATTTAATTGTCTCAGACTACCCCTCATGCACAAACACAATCTTACACACATTCCTGTATGACTGGGGTTCTGGGGGGTCACATGATTTTATACTGACTAGTGAGGACCTCGACTTTATCTGCAGTTCTATCGGCTGCATTTAAAAGAAAATAGATACATGCAATTTCTTTAACTAGTGCAGTCACACACACACACACAGACCCACACACAAACACTGTTTCGTTTGCATAAGTGCAAAAACAGCTCACTAACATACAATCCTTCAGCTCAGTTCCTTGGCTTCTCTTAAATCAGTTACAGCTGAAAACTAATCAGAGTATTCTTCTTTGTAAAAGCTCAGTGCATGCGTTAAATCTCATTCTTGAATAAAAATACAAATGTTCCACCTGAAGTCAGATGAATCAAAGTGCAGATACTGTATCGAGTTAATTCTCGGACTATTGCTCTAAATATTGCTTTTGTGGCTACATCCCATAATAATATGATTTCTTTAAAAAAAAATCTTCTGATATCTAAAATATGTCTAAATATATATCTAAAATATTCCACCACCTCCCCTCCCCCGCTACCATAATGTCGTTTGTCGTTTGTCCATAATATGGACAGTATATTAAACCAAATTTACTGGGAATTATAACTTTAGATATACAAACGTTAGAACATCTGTAACATTACTGTGTGCTTTAGTCAGGTAGTTTTATGTTAACTTTAATAGTACAATTCTAGTTTGTATTTTGGTTAATGTACTATTGTGCTACTTTTTGGTTAGCTGGGTTAGTGTAATGTTTATAATGTAAGCTTTATTTGTACATGTTTATTTATACCATGAAGTCAGTTGTTTAGCATGTTAGCTCAGTGTTAGCTCAGTGTTTAGTACAATGTTCCCTATGCCTGTTTTCTATACTAGCTCAGTTTTATCCAGTTTTCTATGCTAGCTAGTTTTCTATGCTGGCACATTTTTGTTCAGTTTTCTATGCTAGCTGAGTTTTCTATAGTGTTCGTGAACTGAACAAAGGCAAAAGGTGGCGTTTTCATGAGCAGCGGGTTAAACTATCTGGTGAGAGAAAGTGTTGGAATGGTCTTATAAACAAATTAATGTAAGTATATTTTACTTAAATAAATGTACGTGGCACATATGAATGGTTATGATGCCCCTGGTGTGGATAACTCTAATCTATATGATGTTCTTAGTTGTAGTTTGATGTTGTTTCTGTGTTTTCTTCTGTGTGAATCTCCACTTTTGTGTATGTGTATTTGTTTGTTTTCATTATCCTTATTCAAATAAACAACTGAAATGACTTTGCAGCTATCTGTCAGAGTTTATAATCTCATTGTATGCTTGTGATCAGTCGTCGTGGATTACATAATCCTTTCAGTAGCACTGAAGATTTTAAAGCCAGACCTTCAGGATCACAAGATTGTCACAAGTTCTCATAAAAAGATTGTCATGTCCTCATAAAGACTCTCAGAAGCAGGCAGATTGTCCCTATGTACAGTTTACTAACAAATCCAAATCTCAGGAAATTGTGCAAAATGCCAGGGTGGTAATCCTGTTTCCATTCATCAACTTTATTTTAGTTCACCACTCTAAAGCGAGAGGAGGTTGTAGAACGCCTCCAATCACCAGCAATCCCACCGTATTATATCTCTGATTCACTCTTGTATGTCAGAGGATCAAGAGGAATGGACGTCTGAAGAATATCAAACTCCATCTGATTGTCCATGTCCAGCACACAGAGGACATTGCTTCCAGAAGTTACTGCAGGAGGATCCTGGTACATTTTCTGGAATTCTGGTTGAATGCCAGTTGTGGTTAGTCCTGGCAGATCCGTGTCTAGT
Organism: Clarias fuscus; assembly: GCA_030347435.1. Classification (NCBI taxonomy): domain Eukaryota; kingdom Metazoa; phylum Chordata; class Actinopteri; order Siluriformes; family Clariidae; genus Clarias; species Clarias fuscus. The sequence goes on from CM059217.1 coordinate 380,719, forward strand.
CTTGTCAGACCTTCCTCCACATTATTCTTATTAATCCCTTCATCATCCTCTTCCCCAGAGTACAAAGCCACTTCATTCTCATAACAGAATGCGCTGGGCGAGCATGGAGGTCGCAGAAAATGGGTCCTGCGACTAGCTGGCGTCCCGGATTGTGATGATGCTTTGGATGAGTGATGGCTCGCTAACTGACTCAGCTCCTTTGCACTGCATGATGGAGTCAAGGGAACTTCGTATGTCTTGTGGAAGCGAGCGTAGTCCACTTGGTAGCGATCCTGATCTTCGTACACAACCGGCTCGAACCGATGACCCCAAAGGATCTCGTGGGAGAGGTAGGAGCTTCTTGCTTGCGTGGTCATAGCAGTGGCTTCTACCATTCCCTCAAGAATCACAACAATCTCAAAGACATTGTTTTCCAGATCAGAGCGGCCCATGGCCCAAAGTGGCGAGTCCTCGTCAATTTCGTGGACGATGACAAGAGGTGAGACAAGGAAAAGGCGGTCAGTTCCTTCATCATAACCCACATTCAGATCTGTTTGCTCCAGTGGGATGAACTCGCCTTCCTCTGTCACTCTGGGTTTAATCAGCTGTGCTCGGACGTGAGCTTCAACGATGTGGCTTTTCCGGAGATTTCCGACACGCCACATGAGGCACAGTTTCCCATCTCGCAGCGCTATAACGGCATTTTGGGAAAACAGTAGTGTCTGGTTTCGCTTCTTGGGTCGCGCCATCTTGGCCATGATGGTTCCGATCATGAACGAGTCAATGATGCATCCCAAGATGGACTGGACTACCACTGTGGCCACAGCAACCGGACACTCCTCAGTGACGCAACGCCAGCCGTATCCAATCGTTGTTTGAGTCTCGATTGAAAACAGGAAGGCACCGAGGAAACCTTCCACGTGGAGCAAACATGGTTTCCACTCCTTCTGATGCTCCTCAGCTGGTGCTCCTGACCTGGTTTGCCCCCTCAAATGGCGATTGGGGTCAAAATCTCCATGTGTGAGAGCCACACTGTAGAAAATCAATCCGAAAATCAGCCATGACACTATAAATGTTGCACAAAAGATGAGCAGGAGGTAGCGCCAGCGGATGTCCACACAGGTTGTAAATATATCAGCCAGATAGCGCTGCGGTTTGTCCTCCAGGTTGGAGAAAACAACGTTACACTGGCCGTTTTTTTTAACGAAGCGGCTCCGGACTTGACCACGTCCTCTCGTGGAGATTTTCCCATTGTAGGTGTTCGCCATGTTATAGGCACCGATGGCGCTGCTCATGGCGCTGCTCATGGCACACCCAGGCGAGCTGTGGCCGTTGTGTAGCCTGAGAGTCGAGATCTTCAGCCTTTCTTCATCAGGAGAAACAATGCTGTACCTGCATAACGACATAGCAAGAAAACAAAATGTCAAAACAGATGCAGTTACATAAATATTTAAACAGAGACTGTAGGGTCCTGTTATAGAAGTTAACAGATAACAGATGGACAACTGGGTGCCATTGTATCCGTGGAACTAGGGATGGGACAGGAAGAGGACGAGTGTTAAGACACTGTCCATAATCTCATTGCATCCTGATTGTTCTTTCCAGTGTCACTCTGAAAGGGCAGATAATGACTAAGCATAGTGCTCTAACTCCACAGATGCTAATGGCTAAACCATGACTCATATTAGCCACTGATAAAGCTAATATCTATGCTAACACTAACACTACGCAAAGTTTACATTTTATTATTCAGATTAAACTACCTTAAGAGAGACAGGCAACAATGAGTGACTCTAACCTCACAACAACAAGCTTTTTGAGGAATTATTGTGTGTGTGTGTGTGTGTGTGTGTGTGTGTGTGTGTGTGTGTGTAACTGGCCCTCTCCTCCATAGAGGATTACCTGCGAAGGTGAGTTGTGTTTAGCCGTATGAGAAGGATTGCAGTCAGTGCAGATTTAGAGATTATAATCTGAGATTCCCCCGCTTCACCCCCCCACACTGCCATTATTTATTATCCTGTGCCTGCCTTTATGTGTTTAAACTGAATATATAAATCTGTTGGTAACAAAACAAAGGAAACTGATAATGTGTTCCAAAATCACCACAATAATACTTACTCGTGTCTGTGTGTGTGTGTGTGTGTGTGTTGGGTGTGTGTTGGGTGTTGGGGGGTGGGACTCAGCAACACAAAGCAACATGAACTCAATAGACAGCAAAGTAGGGTTACAGTTAACACTTAAACATTTTTCCTTTATTAGAAATGTAGACTTTTATTTACATAAATTATAATTACATATTAGACATTTTACATTGAACATTTAATCTCTCAAATGCTCAAAGAGTCCACCTTCTTAATAATAATAATTTTTATATCTAAAACGTGATTGTGAAGGTGAAGCAGATAATGAAGTAACTGTAACCCTACTTTTGACCCACCGTGTATTGTCACTGCCTTAATTTATATATATTTAAAGCAGACACAGATTGACTACACACACACACACACACACACACACACAGTGTGTACCTGGTAGTTCTGTTGCTACTCATGGTGCTGAAGAAGCATCAGGAAAGATTCAGAGATCTGGGTTTGGTATCCTGAGAAACCAGCAGCACAAGGCTACACACACACACACACACACACACAGAGAGAGAGAGAGAGAGAGAGACAGCAAACCTGTAGGGACGAAAGAAGAGACACAATGAGTCCCTAATGTTAGAAATAAAGTTTAAACAGTTGCACAGGCAGCAGAAAGCAGCTCCCTAAGTGTTCTCCGGTGAACTTTTTAAAGTTGTGTGTGTGTGTGTGTGTGTGTGTGTGGTCTAGATTGTTATTATTTGGGTCAATGTGAGGGTTTAATATAGCAATGATGGAAATTTGCAGGAGGGAAAAAGCCACAATTAGAAAAGGAGGGGGAAACGTCATCATACACATTTCGCTCTCTTTAATGGAGAAATGAGGTTCACACACAGACACACACACACACACACACTCAAACTCACACAGTCTACAGATAGAAGAACGCAGGATGGGTGCAATTATGCATTTTTTAAACAGAAAGTTGTATGTACAGAATCAGTGGGTGTGGCAGAGGGTGTGGACAGAACAGTGGATGGAGATATGGGTGGGGCAGAGGGTGGTAACATGGGTGGGTTAGAGGGTGGAGATGTGGGCAGAGTATGATGGTAGTAATTTCAGAATCTCTAGCAGTTTGTTCATACAAGACAGGATAGGGGTAGGTTGGTGAGTCAGTGAACGGAGAGTACTGGTGATATAAATTCTTCCCAGTGGGCAGTTCATGCAGGTGCAGGCCAGGTGTCATGATGTGGTGAACAATGGCCTCTAACCTCCCACTTTCTCTCTTTCTCCTCCAGATACTACTGTTGACGTGTGTAACACCAGAAGGTAGCTAAAACTTCCACAGTGGTGCATACCCCACAGAGGTCTCCCTGTTCACCAGTGTCACCAGCACCAACCCTTCTTTCTCAACATCTTCTCTCTCTCTTAATAACTGATTAAAAGTGACTGTAGTAAACTCTGTGGTTGTGTTCCTTTGTCCTTCACAGTGACTAAGGAAGGGCTCATATGTGATGCTCAGACAGATGAAGCTCACACACTACATATTCCTCCAGGAAGGAGCCTGTCCCATTTTCACATGTGAGCCCTTCATTAAGAAGCTCCTACAATCACTAGTCTGATGTTTCTGTATAACTCGGAAAACACAAACAAAGGAGAAATGAAATAAAGTACAGATATCACCAGTGAGAGCAATATGGCTGATGAGGCTAAGCGACTCGTACCAATGATCAGTGTATCAGTTTCCAAAGGTACAACTGGACAGGGGGTAAAGATAAGCAATTCAGATGCTCATTCAGGGATCGTCGGGTCAACCTGATCCAGGTAAATGCCCCAGATCACCACACACATATCTCTTAAACCATCCTACTATCTACAACGGAGACCACCATGTGTCTGGTGTTCCCACATCCATCCATTATCTGTACTGCTTATCCTGTATAGGGTCACAAGGGCCGAGCAGCCTCTCCCAGCCAACACAGGGCACAGGGTGGGGTACATTCTGAAAGGAATGGCGACCCATAACAAATGACATACACTATGGGCAATTTGTGAACACCAATCAGCCTACACCACATGTCTTTGGACTGTGGGAGGACACTGGAGTACCCAGAGGAAACCCATCAACTCCACACTCAAAGAGCAGAGGTGAGATTTGAACCCCCAACCACGGAGGTGCCTGGAGTTCGGTCCATTCCTCCCTGTGTCACTCAGGGAACCCTGTCCTGAAATCCACTGTTAGTTCCTTGTCTAAGTGTCCGGGTCTAAGTTTCCTAAAATACTCCAGTCATTGTGCATTACATATTATTATGGATAAAAGGCATCATGCAGTGTAACCCTGGAGCCAAACACCAGGAGTGATTGCGTAACAGATTTGTTAAGTAACTGTACAGAATTGGACTCAACGCTGCATGTTTTTTCAAACCTAATCCTTCAGTGTAGATGTAATCTTTTGATATGAGTGTGTTCATGTTCTTCTTATTAAATCACCATGAGAAATTAAAGCGCCTCCTAAGCTTCTAAAAATATTGTCATGTGTGTTGGCAAAAGCAGTGGAATGTCATGCACACTCTTAACACGACCAGCACTAGGACCTGGAAGTAATATGGTCGCATTTCAGGAAGCATAAAAGGAAACAAGATGGTGCTTCACATTGCTCAGTCATTGAGTTCGCCCATGCCTTGTCTGACGCTTCGCCGACTATTCTGTGAGTACTCACTGATTTGGGTTGCTTCTTTGATTGAGTGTGTGTTGCTAGAACGCGGATTTATTTGTGTAGATCCTAGCTCTTCATGTAAGAGAGTTCTTAGACAAATTGCGTGGTTATCCTGTCTACTGCTTCCGCGTTTGGGTTTACTATCCACGCTACACGGGCTAACTGCTAAGGCTTCTGTGCTTACCCTCCGATAGCTCGTGACAGAATGACTGAGCCAAAAGCAGTAAACCCAGCGGAGTTTGCTCGCCTCTGTGATGTGGTTGACCAGCATGCCGAGCTGACCATCCGGCCCTCCTCCTCGCCTGCCGCTGCGGGGTTCTTCTTTGTGAAGAAGAAAGGGGGCGACTTACGTCCCTGTGTCGATTATCGGGGGCTTAATAACATCACCATTAAGAACAGACACCCTTTGCCTCTTACCAACTCAGCCCTGGACGCCCTCTCTGGCACCACCATCTTCACAAAGTTGGACCTCCGGAGCGCCTACAACTTGGTGCGCATCAGAGAGGGCGATGAGTGGAAGACGGCTTTCATCACCCCTACTGGACACTACGAGAGCTTGGTCATCCCATTCGGACTCTGCAACGCACCCGCCGCCTTCCAACAGTTCATCAATGATGTCCTTAGGGACATGCTAGGGCGGTGGGTGTTTTCTTTTACCTGGACGATATCCTTATTTATTCACGCACCGCCGAGGAACACACCCAGCACGTCAGAGCGGTCCTTAAGAGATTACTCGCCCACCAACTGTACTGTAAGTTGGAAAAATGCGACTTTCACGAGCGCTCCACCACGTTCCTGGGTTTTGTCATCTTGCCCCAGGGTGTGGCCATGGACCCACAGAAACTGGAAGTTGTGCGTCATTGGCCCCTACCCAAGACCCTCAAGCAGCTTCAACAGTTTCTCGGGTTTGTGAACTTCTATCGTCGCTTTATCTGGGACTACAGTACGGTTGCCGCCCCTTTAACTGCTCTGACTCGACCCTCTTCTCATCACTTCAGCCTCAACCCCGCTGCCATCACCGCCTTTCATGACCTATGCCACCGGTTCACCAACGCCCCAATTCTACTGCACCCAGACGCAAGTAAACCATCCGTTGTGGAGGTGGATGCTTCGGATGTGGGCGCCGGGGCTGTTCTCTCTCAACGAGGTCCAGACCAGAAGCTACATCCCTGTAGTTTCTTTTCCAAAAAATTTGACCCCACTCAGCAGCGATACGGGGTAGGGGACCACGAGCTGCTGGCCATAAAGTGGGCTTTGGAGGAATGGCGACACTGGCTCCAGGGCGCCAGAGAGCCGTTCATCGTCTGGACCGACCATCAGAACCTGATCACCATCCGCAACTTAAAACAGCTCAACCCGAGACAGGCGCGGTGGGCACTATTTTTCGAACATTACAACTTCCACCTATCCTACCGCCCGGGGTCCAAGAACACCAAAGCTGACGCCCTCTCCCAACAACACGAAGAGGACGTTCCTCGGGCAGACCCCGCGCCTGTCATCACACCCACCAAGATCATTGCACCACTTCACTGGGAACTGGAAACGAGAGTTCGCCGTGCACAGGCGATGGAGACCGAACCGGCAGATGTGCCGCCTGGGCAACTCTACGTGCTGAACACCGTAAGGACCGAGGTGTTGCGATGGGGTCATTCCTCGCCATTATCCGGACACCCTCCAATTTATCAGACGTGCCTTCAGGTGGCCATCTATGGCGAGTGACGTCAAGGAGTACGTCCAGGCGTGCCCAGTGTGCGCCAGGTCCAAGAATACCAACCAACCGACACCGGGGGAACTCCAACCACTCCCTGTTCCTCGGCCCTGGACGCACATTGCCGTCGACTTCATCACGGGCCTGCCGGCCTCCAAAGAGAAAAACACCATCTTAACCATCGTTGACCGGTTCTCCAAAGCCGTGCACCTGGTGGCCCTCACAGGACTCCCGTCAGCCAAAAAAACAGCAGAGCTGATTTTAGAACACGTAGTCCGACTGCATGTGTTCCCAAAAGACATCGTCTCGGACAGAGGGCCCCAGTTCACTGCCCGGTTCTGGAAGGCCTTCTGCCGTCTGATCAATTCCACCTGTAGTCTATCCTCTGGTTATCATCCCCAGACTAACGGTCAGACGGAGCGAACCAACCAACAACTGGAGCGCTACCTGAGATGCTTTGTTGCCGATCGCCAGCGCTCCTGGGCCCGCTACCTCCTATGGGCTGAGTTATCTCACAATCTCCATGTCTCTTCAGCCACCATTCTCAGTCCATTTGAGGACTTCGATGTTCGATCATCAAGAACCAGAGGTTGAGGTGCCGTCAGCCCAACAGTTGGTTCGCCGGTGTCGACGGCTGTGGAACCAAGCAAACGCCGCCATCCAACAGACCAACAACCGCTACGCCACTCAACATCGCCGTCGACACCCGCTGAGACGATTGTACAATGTAGGAGACAAAGTATGGCTTTCATCCAGAAACCTTCACCTTCACACGGAATCCATAAAAAGCTATCACCCAGATTCATCGGTCCATACCGCATCACCCTCCGTATCAATCCTGTAACCTACCGGCTCCAGCTGCCTGCGGCGCTCCGGATCCATCCGGTATTTCACACCTCCCAGCTCAAACCCTTCATCACTTCACCAATGGTTGGCTCTGTGCTTACCCTCCGATAGCTCGTGACAGGAATCAAAAAATTTTTAATAAGATGAAACATAATTTAGTTTTTATCTACTCCATCATGTCTTTGCTGGAATTCTGAACTGAAGAGAATGATATGATCGCGTGCTCTGAGATATGCACACGCATGGATACACACACACATCAAATGGTGGAGTCATGTACATCATGACATCTCATTAGTGTGAGTGAAGCTCCAAAACGGCTCGCAGCAGCCAGTAAGAGTGTGTGAAGAGTAGATTGAGACACAGCCATTATAGTTTCAGATGTAAGTGTCCACTGTGTGCGCTCTGTCACACTAATGTGACCTTGTACTGGAGTTACTGATCGACCGCTCGACCTGTCAAAGCACAGAGGGGGAGTGGACACATTGTACAGATAATTAGGACTGACAACATTCTCTCTCTCTGTGTCTGTCTGTCTCAGACTCTGATTCTGCAGACTAGAACTTTTTTGAGAACATATCCACAAGCCGGCATGGATGGAACCACAGACTGTGTGACATCATCCAGAGCTTATGGGCGGAGTGGTGTATTCCCAGTCACACATCGATTAGACAGGATAATCACAAAGTCTGGTTTTACAGCTGGCCTCAGAGATGTAGTCTACAGAACCAGGGATAGAAGTCTCTTTTAAGCAGCCAAGAACAAACCAGGAATTTAATTATGCCTGGTACACAGAAACCCATCTTTTATTTTGGGAAGTAACACATAAGACACATAGTTTCCCAGTTCCTTATAGATATAATAAATTTGATAATGGTTGAGATCAGTACAGTAGTGGAAATCAACCATTATCAAACTTATTATATCTATAAGTCAGGTCTGTTAGACTCAAATCTGTACTATATTTAGTTTCTTACACCACCTATCCATCCCACTCACAGATGTATGACAAGATCTTCAGCACACTGACAGCAACCTAGGAACATCAAGCTCCTGATCCAGACTCGTGGCATGTTTCCAGTTCAGCAACCTTTGCAAGAACCCACCAGCTGTTTCAGAAACTCAGAATATATTTTACTTACACTTCCTCAGGATTAACCAAGTTCCTAAGCTATTATTTTCAGAAACATTTTTGGTCCTTGCTTTAGAGTTTTCTACCAACCATGAGCTACGTGGGTGGAGCTTACTATGCAGTAACTGTCAAACCTGCGGCATGTTTTATATCAGATGCAGCATAGAATGAGGGAGCAGAAAAGCAGACTGTTTCCACCATGCAGTTTGTTTTTGAATACTAAAAATGTCATGGAAAAAAGGGGGAAAAATGTGGAATTATCTTCTACATATTTGTGCAGCTAACAAAACTAATATCGCTGATTCAGTTTAGTTCAGTTAAAGTTCTGAAAAGAACTTTGGGTTCTATAAAGCACACTAAAATTGTTCTTATTCTGGAAAATTCAGAGGCCCTCAGCTGATTACTGAGCCTGAATTGGGAGCATGCCTTCACTCTGCCTTCAGCACTCAGAGAGATCCTCATCCAGTTCTTAGATATACTGTATGTATCACTGCTGCCTGCTTAAAAACTTCAACACAACTAGAAAAATTCATTAGCTATGTCCTAAGTTATGAGTCAATGCTCTGCCCCTAGTGGTTGTGAAGTCCTTTCAGAGAATTGTGTTGAGATAAAGTCATCACAGACCCAAAAGTAGATGCACTTGTTTACTTCTGGATGATGAAGTCACCTCGAATCTACACTTGTCTGTTGCTGTGACTTGCCTGACCCTTTGGTAGGAGTATCAATGACCTGTTCACAAATGCAACACAACTGACTGATTAACCCTTAACACTGGTGTACCTCAGGGCTGTGTGCTGTCTCCATGTCATGGTTCTCTGCACAGCACTGACTGGACAGAGCACTGGACAGCTTACATTATATACTGTAGACTTCATGAGAAACTCAGACCTTACACGTTCAAATGATTTCAGATCATATATTTGTGAACAGCTCAGAGACATTAGCAGGTTAAAGCAGACAGAGAAATTCAAAAGAACATACTGTAAGTTGTACTTTCATATAATTGCTCGTTTCTGTCCGTACTCCAAAAGCAAGTAAAACATGCCCCTGTTACTTTGGGAATTAATATAATTGTGTTAACATAAATACAAATAATAAAGAAAGAATGAACTCTCAGATCTGTCAGATAGAAAAAGAAGAACCTTTTTAGATAGAAAAAACCTTTATTTGTCACATGTACCTTACAGCAGAGGGAAATTATTTTATTCACATATCCCTGCTTGTTAGCACTTTGGGGGCCAGAGAAGAGTTTTCTCAGTATGCCGGAGCCATGATCAGACTGCTGCTTCACATCTGGAATGCCGGCCTCCCAGGAACTCCTTCAATGGCCCAAACATGTGGAAATGTGACAATAACTCCCAGCCGAGTTCCTGTAATGTGCAAATGGTGCTGGTGAATGACTGTGTGTACAGTTCCAACAGACAGATGCGACTCTTACTGCCACAAGTTATTCATCAATTTTTAAGGATCAGGCCTTCCATTCACTGAATGTTCATGGGAACGACTGTAGTGGGCTCATCAGGATCACAGACGTAAGGCCTTTTTAAAAATCTTTGCATTGTTCAAATGTTTTACTGCAGATTGACGTCTTATCATTGTATTGTGTTGAAGTTGTCTGTGAAACTTCAGTCTCTTTTATGCTTTCATTCACTAGAAACTTCCTCACAAGCCCCAGTTTGACTTGAACACACCATCAACCCTCATAGTATGAAACTGCATATCATGTAAAATACACTTTAGACACCAAAGAGTAAATCTATAGCAACCTTAAGTTGATTGATAAAGGATGTAAAGTACTAGATGATGATTTACAAATTCACCACGGTCAATACTGGTCCAGTGATCAGTGGTCCACTTGTATTATACCTTGATGACTGTCTGGTTCACCTCATCGACCATAAAAGCTCAAGACCAGGTTACAGCACATCATCCAATCAGCCGAATTGATAATCAGCTGTAACCTGTCCACCTTCCAGAACCTGCATATCTCCAGGACCTTAACATTTCCTTGACCAGAAAAGCTTCACCTACTCATATTAAACATTTTTTCTTACAAGTCATACATACAGAAAAAGAGAGAAACAGCTTTTCTCTCTATAATAGATTGTCTTAAACATGCTGACCTCTGAAATGCGTCAACCTTCCTTATAGACAAAAATATATAAATACACAAAGCTGCATGCCACTAAAGAGACCATACAGTAACTGTACACGTCCCTACCACTTATTCTAAGAGAGATAATGTTACACATGAGCCACCTTCTTCTATCTCTTTACCTGACATCACTTTTTAAATAAACACGTTTTGTTTGTCTTTGAGAAGATCAATATTTGTTTAATGAACAATTCAAAGTACTTTTCATGTTAATGAGTAACTATTAAAAACATCTTCTGCAAAAGCACACATACATCAGCCTGCAGGATAAACTCAGTATACAGAAGTCCAGCTTACCTGATGGGTGTTAGAAGATATTTCTCCTCCTTCAGTGGGAATTAGATTTGTAGTTTACACTTTAACATGATACACCCTTATTTCATTTAATCACAGATAAACTGACCAGGCTGTCTACTAATGTGAAATATATATTCATTTGTTGCATTCTCAGTAATCCGTTTGTCTATGAAGTGAATTCTGTACCGCGGTAATCTCCAAATGCACAAACTCTCTCTCTCTCTCTCTCTCTCTCTCTCACTCTCTCTCTCTCTCTGATACACACTCATGTCCTAGAATACTGTGTATCAGTCGCGGGGGTGACTGAGCGACAGAAAGACACAGAGAGAGAGCGAGAGAGACGGAGAGACGGCGTGACAGTGAGAGAGAAATTAGTCCTCTTAAAGTGTCTGAAGCAGACATGGAGAATTACTGGTTTCAGATTCTGTAATGTAAACTGTCAGTCATTATGATCTGTTCAAATAAAAGAAGAGATACTGCAACAGATGAACAGTCGCTTCCTATTGGAGGATGTTATGCCTAACTGCCATTCTGATGTCATAGACAGACTAAATAAAGAGTTTTAGCCTTAGGGAAGAAAATCACAACAAAGTAACTATTGAAGTGAATGTATTATACAAGAGAACACATTTGTGAGACATTATTATTAGTGGTTGTAAATAGTGGATAATGTAAATCACAAACACACACTGGACAGTTTAAATTACAGGTACACTGGACAGTGTAAATCACAGACAGGCGGGACAGTGTAAATCACAGACACATGGGACAGTGTAAATCACAGACAGGCGGGACAGTGTAAATCACAGACACACGGGACAGTGTAAATCACAGACAGACGGGACAGTGTAAATCACAGACAGATGGGACAGTGTAAATCAGACAGATGGGACAGTGTAAATCACAGACAAACTGGACAGTGTAAATCACAGACAGATGGGACAGTGTAAATCACAGACAGATAGGACAGTGTAAATCACAGACAGATGAGACAGTGTAAATCACAGACAGATGAGACAGTGTAAATCACAGACACATGGGACAGTGTAAATCACAGACAGGCGGGACAGTGTAAATCACAGACACACGGGACAGTGTAAATCACAGACAGACGGGACAGTGTAAATCACAGACAGATGGGACAGTGTAAATCAGACAGATGGGACAGTGTAAATCACAGACAAACTGGACAGTGTAAATCACAGACAGACGGGACAGTGTAAATCACAGACAGATGGGACAGTGTAAATCAGACAGATGGGACAGTGTAAATCACAGACAAACTGGACAGTGTAAATCACAGACAGATGGGACAGTGTAAATCACAGACAGATAGGACAGTGTAAATCACAGACACACGGGACAGTGTAAATCACAGACAGACGGGACAGTGTAAATCACAGACAGATGGGACAGTGTAAATCAGACAGATGGGACAGTGTAAATCACAGACAAACTGGACAGTGTAAATCACAGACAGACGGGACAGTGTAAATCACAGACAGATGGGACAGTGTAAATCAGACAGATGGGACAGTGTAAATCACAGACACATGGGACAGTGTAAATCACAGACAGATGAGACAGTGTAAATCACAGACACACGGGACAGTGTAAATCACAGACAGACGGGACAGTGTAAATCACAGACAGATGGGACAGTGTAAATCAGACAGATGGGACAGTGTAAATCACAGACAAACTGGACAGTGTAAATCACAGACAGACGGGACAGTGTAAATCACAGACAGATGGGACAGTGTAAATCAGACAGATGGGACAGTGTAAATCACAGACAAACTGGACAGTGTAAATCACAGACAGATGGGACAGTGTAAATCACAGACAGATAGGACAGTGTAAATCACAGACAGATGAGACAGTGTAAATCACAGACTCACAGGACAGTATAAATCACAGACAAACTGGACAGTGTAAATCACAGACTCACAGGACAGTATAAATCACAGACACACAGGACAGTGTAAATCACAGACATGTTGGACAGTGTAAATCACAGATGCACGGGACAGTGTAAATCACAGACAGACGGGACAGTGTAAATCACAGACAGACGGGACAGTGTAAATCACAGACAGATGGGACAGTGTAAATCAGACAGATGGGACAGTGTAAATCACAGACAAACTGGACAGTGTAAATCACAGACAGATGGGACAGTGTAAATCACAGACAGATAGGACAGTGTAAATCACAGACAGATGAGACAGTGTAAATCACAGACTCACAGGACAGTATAAATCACAGACAAACTGGACAGTATAAATCACAGACACACAGGACAGTGTAAATCACAGACACACAGGACAGTGTAAATCACAGACTCACAGGACAGTGTAAATCACAGACACACAGGACAGTGTAAATCACAGACACACACTGATGAATATGTAACATACACACTCTTTGCACATCTAACACAAGATTCATATAGTCCAGATATGTGCATTAAAATGCAATTACGCACGCGCACACACACACACACACACACACACACACACACACAGAGAGAGAGAGAGAGAGAGAATCTTTTGTCACATCCTCTTTTGCCTGAGGGACTCCAACTATAAAGGGGATGTTTATATAACTCTGTCCTCTATACAGTGGATCACACACAGACACTCGAGTGATGTCTGTTTCCAGGGCTTTTATGACTTAGTGACTTTATTATAACTCTTATTTCTTTTTTAAAGTAATGACTGTTTGGTAATTGCCATCTGTCTCTATCTGCCCTACCTGATCCTGGGGGTTCAGAAAGCACCTAAAGGGTTGCTATGGAAATGCATAATGTGTGTGTTTGAGAGAGAGAGAGAGAGAGAGAGAGAGAGAGAGAGAGAGAGAGTAAATTATATGGTACAGCGTCTTCCATTTCAGCACTCAGTGGGCAGGTGGGAGTGAAAATCCACACATATGACACAAGTAAAAGCCACTGCAGGAGCACGTGGGAGGAGAGAGAGAGAGAGAGAGAGAGAGAGAGAGAGAAAAGGCACGGTGTTCCAACCTCATTTCAATAGTTAAATCAGGAAGATTCTGCTGCTGGCTAACACTTCAGCCAAAAACAGGCGTATCTGAGACAGACACATGGCTCTGTGCTTCCACTCCTCCAGAAGAAACTCCTTATTAAGGACGACGATCTAAACCACGAAGAGGAAAGTCACTTTTAGGCCTAGTGAAATGTAAAGCCAGGAGGCTGATCCTGGCCAGACAGACTCTCTGCGGATTCAGCCTGATTTTAGCCCCAAATCAGTCGTGGCCTACTAGTTTTTCGTTTTTCAGTCAGTCCACTTTTCAGCTTGATCAGTTCTGGTTTGATGTGCAGTGTCCTTGTCCTGGTGCTCAAGTTGATTTTGGTCAACTGTCTTGTAGTTTAAGCAGGTCCACCATCTTATTTCCCACAGTTCACCATGAACTCACCTCCACATGCCTGTTCACAAACCTCAATGTAGCTTGTAAACATCCATCTTTATCAATTTTTTCTTTTTGTCTCATTCAAAGTATTTCCATCAAGCCTTCTTCTATGTGTCACGGCGTGCCCCTGTGATGGGCGTGCGCCCAAATCTATTATCGCCCCTCGCTCACTCCGTAGGCTCCCTAAGTAGGCGGCACCCCTTCTGCAGGTGTGCAAGGGGACGGGGCCGCCTACGCGGGCCGGCTGGCAGTGATTAACGTTAATAGGATCTCGGGCTCCGCATTATAAAAGCAAGGCGCGGAGTTTAGTCCGGGGTCCGAGAAGAGCGTAACGCGGTGGAGCTCGAGAGTGGCACGTGAGTGGGGAAATGGAACGCGCCCCAGAGACTTTGTGAAAGGACATTGGATTTCCGCCCCTTTGATCTCCGCGCTGAGGACGGCGCGGGAAAGAGCTGCGCGAGCTCCCACGGCATCCTACGTTCCCGCGTCGAGCCCGAAGAGGAAAAGGCCGCGAGGAGGACAGCGTTAAGGCCGCCGATCCCAGCCGACGGACGTCCGAGCGAGACTCCCGCCTGAGGCCGCGCCCACAGAGAGCTGGGCGGGGCCAGGCCGGCCATCGACAGCGGGGAGGTACCGAGAGGGAGCGTGCAGGAGCGCTGCCTCGCGTGCTCCATTCGGCCACTCCGCCCACCGCCGCCAGCCGCGTGCCCGCATGCCAGCTGATCACTGCCTCGGACCCTGCACGTGCACACATCATCATCCCTCCCCTTTCTCTCCGTCCTCCCTCCTTTTTCCCTTTCCTTCCCTTATTTATTCCAAATAAATTACCCTTTTTCCTCTAAGATCTCGCCTCGTGTCTGTGGTTCATGGTGCCGCCCGTGCAACTTTGGGTCGAACCCGTTACATATGTTTATATACAATTTTACTGGAATTGTTCTGGAAACATTCACGTTTTACTGATTGCTGGAGGCACAGTGTGAGCAGAGAGGTCTCACAAAGCCTGATTAAAACATATTAACATATTGAAGATGATTGATAGAAGTCACACAGTGCGTGTGAGACAAGGTTTCCATTTGAACCAATCTGGGACCACATCTTGTTCCACCTGTTTAATCAGTTGTCCTGTGAGGCCTGTCGGTTTAAATTTAACTCAATTTTCAGATAAGATGAACACTAATCTCTAAACCATCCTACCACTTTTACCGCATCCTACACTGTAAAAAATAAATCGTAAATATTATGGTAAAAAAGAACGGCAGCTGTGGTTGCCAGAACTTTACCGTAAAAAAAACAGTAACGATGTTTTTGGTTGTACGGGATTGCACTCATTATACCGTATATTTTATAGATTCTATTTTTTTTTTAAGTTTATAACTGTCTAATTAACATGTTTATTTTGTTATAAAAACAGTTTATACGCGTCAAATTCCAGGGTTTACATTGTAACAAATATGGATCATAACCATGTTTTTTACAGCTCAGAACTGTCTAATTTAAAGATTTATGTTGTAATAATAATGGTTTATTTCCATCTTTTTTACAGCTCAGAACTCACTCACTCTGACTCACTCATCGTCTCTACAGCTTTATCCTGTATTCGGGGTATACAGGATATCCAGGGGGCCTGGAGCCTATGCCAGGAGACTTAGGACACGAGGCGGGGCACACGCTGGACAGGGGGCCAATCCATCACAGGGCACACACACAACGGTCAATTTGGGAAAACCAATTAACCTAATCTGCAGGTCTTTAGACTGTGGGAGGAAACTGGAGTACCTGGAGGAAACCCACCAAGCACAGGGAGAACATGCAACTCCAAGCCCACAGAGATGAGAATCAAGCCTGGCCGGGAAACGAACCCAGACCCTGGGGGTGCAAGGCGACAGTGCTAATTGATGCATATAAATCAAATCATCATAACCCTCTCAAAATCGAATATACAAATGTCAGGGTGGACAGTTTTCAGCATTTTAGGCAGACAATCTAAGCATATAATTTTATATTAGGGCTTTTATAACAAAGTTACACAGAAAAATATGATTTAATCACACACATGTTAAGATTGTTTATGTCCTCTGTCCTGCATTGTGGTTTTTAAGTGCACAGTGCACAGTGGTGTCAAATCATGTATTTTGTAATGAGTTTGGCACGGGGGGGGAAGCAACAACAAATACGGATATGAGGTCTTACAGAATAGGGGTAATTTTATTTAGGGAAGGAAAGGGTTAAAGGAGGGAGGAAGGGGAAAAGGGAAGGGAAGGTGTGCACGTGCAGGTCTGGTGGGCGCTGGCAGCAGGCAGAGTGGCGCATGCTCGAGGCTGTCCTCTGGGGCGTGTACATTGCCCCTCTCGCATGCCATTCCTCCTCGTTTCCCCACGTCCCCGCACGACTGTGCTCAGTGACTTCTTTTAGTTCCACACCGATAACCCAACAGACCCCGAGCTACACTCCACGCTGTGTTTTATAGCGCAGGGAGTGTAGTAGGGTAGTAGTGCATATGCACTATTTTTCTATTTAAAAAAAAGTCTAGACAGACATTATTCAGATTTTTAAACTCTATCAACAAGGGTTTAGTAAAATATAAACTGATGCTTCAGTATATTAGTAACAAATACCTTCTCTGAGAGTTTATATGTTACATCCATAACGCATAATGTCATATCCATAGCGCTTGAACTGACAAAAACAAAATAATGTTTTCCTTTTTATAAATACAGTATATTGTAAATTTTACTGCAATAAACCATATTTTCATATATTTTTAACTGTTGCATTTAAGGTCATACTCTGTAAAACTAATTACAGTTTTTCACTGTAAATTCTATGTTAGATCAACTCTTCATTACTTCAGACTTCCTTGTGATAGTTTGGTTAGGACCCACATACAGTAGGAGCATGATGGTTTGGGTGCACATACTTTTTGTCATTCCATGTCCTGTATAATAATCATATACTCTGAATGGATCCATATTATCATACTAGTTGGAGTGTTCCTTTACCCTGCACACAATCTTCAGGACATCCTGATCTGCTGCAGCAGACATTAAACATCAGCTGAACAATGTAAGGTCATGTGTTGTACTGAGGAA